>JAAONU010000018.1:27144344-27546844 GCA_012932295.1 Cyclina sinensis | reverse complement strand
GAGACATTGTCATTCTAGTGTTTTTGATGCTCATTCGGTTGGATATTAAAAATCAAACTGAAAAAAATGTAAAAACCAAATGTTTGGCCAGCTCAACAACAACAACAAAAAACTGAGAAGAAAAAAAATGTAGGAGAACGAATGTCACGCTTAATGTTGAGCCAGCTCAACAATCGTCAAGACATTTGAAAAAAGTAGCAGAATACTAAAAACGATTGTCGAGCTGAATGTTGACTGCTACATTTACGGACCTGTTTGTGTGAGGAATCATGAATGAATTCTGGTGTTAAAAATTTAAAAACAGAATACAAAAACGTTGAATCCATAAAACTGAATAAGTTTTGGACAGTTTTTATTGTTTGGTTAGAAAGTTGTTCCGTACCATTGACAACATATATATTTTGCCACCAATGTCTTGGTTAAGACTTCGTGAAACCGCGATTTAACGGGGTTAGTCCCATGGAGTTCTAAAACCGCGTTTTAACGGAGTCGTTACTGAATGGCTCTGCAAACATGACTCAGTGGGTCATAGAACGTGAAAAAAATACATTAAAAGCTGTCTCTAACTATCTACTTTGAGTTTATTCACCGTTTCTAGTTTATGAATTTTATTTCATAAGGCTAATTTGAACACATACTTATTACCGGACTTACTACAATAAACAATAATTCACACACGGTATTTAAAATATTCAATACCCTGTTACATTCTCCCTCATATTTTGTCGTTTCATCTTATATTACAAAATGTAAGAAAAAGTATAAGAATTTACATAGTATAACATGTAACCCTTCTATTGAAAGAAAATAAGAGTGTAGCGATCCTTAACTAGAAACAGAATGTGTGTATAATTTTACAAACATGTCATAATTTGATATGTTATTTTTCATAATTCGACTCTAAGTATCCGAATTCGGTAATAGTTGAAATACCAACTTAGTCAAGTTACGTCTTAAATCATATCAGTTTATCATCCATTAGGGGAAAAAAAGGTCCAAACATGAAAGGAAATACGACGGAACATCTACTGATCTGGTTGCGGAAAACTTGGTAAACAATGTGTTTACTGAACACTGACATTTTTTTATTCACATCATTGTTATATAAAAGGTTAAGAAAATCCTAAAATAGAAACTATATAGTTTGAGTGAAATCATGTGATTTTATTCTAGTATGAACGAGCCCTGATAAGCCCTTCATTTTCAACAAACTGCTAAAACTAACTACAAGTATACCTTTGATGTTTGGGGATCGGGAGGTGGGTGTTGACACTTGAAAACAAATCGTTGTACTATATATTAGTTGCGAGTATTCTCAATATATACATGTTATTAAAGATTGTGTACTCTAGTCTAGAAGAAAATCTGGCCTGTGTATGGTCTGATGTTCTTCTTTCATTTCAAAAAGCACAGGCTGCATTTGAAACTGTTTTTTGTCGGGGATATCTAAAAGGAGTTATGCGAACGCTAACAATTTCCATTCTTTGCTATGAAAATTCATATCAACACCAGGGGCAAAGTTTTACTATTTAAGAGTACTGGTCACAGTACACAGCTAAGACAAGTTAACCTTCTGCTGTTATTAATCATAAAAGCCGCGAAAAAAAAATGAAACACTTTCTCACCCTGATGAAGTCCAGTGCCCTGATAGTTTAGGTGGATTCGATGCTTTCACGGAAACATCCGTAGCTTCCCGAAGCATCCGTCTACAGTCGTCTTCGACCCATTTTTTACTCGCTGAACTCTGACCTTCGGTTAATTTCAAGGTAGAGGTCGCTAGTAAAACTCCTGAAATGTAAGAAAAAACAGAATGCGTCTAAGATCATTGAAGGTACTTCCTACGTGACATATTTTAAAGCTAGTGCAAATTAAGTATTTTCATGTTAACTCTTCTTTAAGCAGTCTTGACAATTTCACTTTATTCATCAAAATATGATTACACCTTTAGATTCCAGCCTTTTTAGATTTTCATTTTACCATTTTTAAAGTGTAACTATAATATTATTGGGAAGGACTTTTTTTACAGTCGCTAGAACTTGTGACCCATGCCTTTTTTTCACACATACACGTAAATGGTTGTAAATTATATAAGTAAATTTGACTTTTGAAAATAAAATCAGTTTAAAGAATAAAGTTAGTAAGAAAAATAACAATGTGAAGCGACTTCGCATATAAAGATTTTGACAAAAATTCATAACGCCCTCGCAAGAATATATTTTAGAGAAAATACGAATCAACATATAATTAACAACATTTGCAAGCCCAAATACTTGACTCTGAGTCCCCTTTCCCCAGGCTTGTCCCGCTGAACATCTTGCTTACTTTGATTAAAAAATTTGTTATCTTTTTTAAGAACCCTTCAACATTTAAAGCGTTTTGTAATTTTTACGCAACTGAGATCCGTCTTCGAACACTGGAAGTCCGAATGTAGGACTACTTTCAAACAGACAAATATTGTGACAAAAGGCTTTATTTATTTGAATAAATTTTACTCTTTGATTATTCCATAAAAACTATCCACTTGAAGTTGTAGATTGAAAGTTAAAATCTTTGTTTGGGCTTTGCGGAAAGATTTATTTGAAGTGGTCGGATTTATTTTTATAGTAGGATTTTCCTCTGCAAGTTGTAAACATTTAGAGCGTAAGAAAAAAATAAGTTTTTTTCACCAGTTGTTGAAAAGAAAATCTTCACCAGGTGCACTGGAGTGCATTGAAAACTTTTTTCATGTATGATCATATGTAATCAAAAAGAACTTATAAACACTCCCATGTATAAAACACATTAACTTATAAGTAGCGTAATTTAAAAGACAGAAAATGAAAACAAAAATTCAAAATTTCAATTTAACAGCTGGTTAAGTCTAAATTCAAACGCGTTTTTAATCGCAGACGAAAAATCATCAATTTCGTCTCACACGCGATATCAATTTATTTAAATGTTGAAATTATGCAAACCACTAATTTACTCACGAAAACGTCTATTAATGAGGCCAGATGGCTGTAATTTGATCGAGCGATACTAAGAAATAGTAACAAGGTTTCTGATTATGTGAAAAGGGCATTCCCGTCAAACTACGCCTATAAATTCATAGGGGTCTTGCATCAAAACAGCGGGTATGAAATTTCGATATTTTGACCCTGCGCTGTATTGTTCAGTACGTCAAGATTCTGTCACCAAAGATTCCATAGAAACGGTGAAATAACAAAGCCCACAATTACATGTCCATCAGTTATGTATCGAGAGAAACCTTGACCTTCGAGAGTCTGACAAAAGATGAATGATGCAGTTTTCTAAAAGTTCTGACACGATAATACAATTTTTCAGATATGGTAAAATTATGAAAAAGCAAAAACAAATTCAATCCGTTTTTCGAAAGCGACGTTTTCGAGCATCATAATTAAAATAGAATGAACCGTTAGCATACCAAAACATGATCATAACATGATTATAACATTTAGTGCAGAGATATTCTGCACTATAGTGTTAGTGATGGTTTTGTGTGTTTGTGTGTGTGTGTGGGGGGGGGGGGGGTGTAATTGCAACGCCAACTCTCACATTATTTTTCAAATGTTCTGTTTGAAATATTTTTTTGAGGCCCCGGACCCAGGTAACCCCGTTTATTTTCCCCGTCAAAAGTTAAGTAGAGATCGAGGAACCATCCTCAACTAATCTTACAAGAATAATTATATAGAATTTGTATCAAATATAATCAATTTGTCAATAGCATAAAAACTCTCACATTATTTTTCAACTGTTCTGTTTGAAATAAATCATTTAGACAGTTTTAGGCAATTTTTCTACACTTATGTTACTCTTTCTAATCTTGCTATGTTGTGGTAGTTTTGTTGGTGACATGACACAGGACGCACTCAACAGCGGCAAGTCACAAGTAAAACCTTTTACCGAGACAACAGAGCAAAAAAGTAACCATCTCTTTTCCTGAATCTTTACGAGTCGCACAAATGTCAAAAAAAATACTTTAAACCTCACTTAACGTACTACAAAAATGCGTCCAGTATGAAACGTGAGTAGAAGACAAACACATGTGTTTTTGTTGTTACAGTGAAAATACATTAAATTTATCATGCCGAGACAGCTATTCAGCGGTTGTCAAACACATGTTCTGGACTTGTCTCGAGTGGTCATTCTAGTGGCCAACAAAGCTATCCAATCTACGGTGGTATTTGTTGAATTTAACACCTGTTTCAAAAAAAAAAAAAAAACCGGACCCTAGCTATTGTGTCTCATGAGTCATGCAGAGGAATTTTCTACGTTTTAATGTATGTTTTTTCTGCTGCTGTTGTTTCTATCAGTGTAAGAAAGTTGAAAAGGAAAGGAAGAATAAACGATGATGATGATTATGATGATAATGATGATGATTGTGGTGGTGGTGGTGGTGGTGGTGGTGGTGGTAACAATCAGACCAGGAACGCAAACTCTTAAAACACAAACGAGTTCAACAACAAAGGGGGACAAACGCCCATCTAAAATCAATGTATTAATTAGGTTATGGAGTACCTTTTAATACAACTGAATGTTTATCTTAAGTCAGTATTGTTATTCAGTTAATGTTTGTCGTAGAGATCCTTCATAGAGTAAAATACAGACAGAAAGTTTTAGGACTTCAAAAGAACCGATACCGAATACGAGACATTCTGCCGAACTTTCTTTAATATCTAGATAATCTTTCAGCGAAATATTCCAATTCGTAACTGTTACAAATAGTGCCATAAATTTGTACTGTTATCACAGTTAAATACTTATGAATTAAATTGAGTGTTCTAAATATGAAAGATATGTCTTTGGCGTGACTATATTCCTTCTTGTTTTTCCGTACCACTACTGAACCGGACTGATAGAAAAGGAAAGTGTTTTATCCTTGTCGCAAATTTATGTTAACAGCCTTTTGGCACGCAATCTTTAAATTTTGATGATCATCTTCTGGCTTGATATGTTCACGTCTCCGATTGCTTCATACAAATCGAAAACAAAGTTGTAAAATTATTTCAGGTCGGTGCAGGAGAGTAAGAGGCGGAGTTTCAGTCGTTTGTGATAATGATAAAAACACCGACTAGAAACGGTTTCGGTGTTATGTACCCTTTATCATAATTATTTGACTATGTAACAGGCAAAAGCAAGCTTTATTTGATCTGAGTTTGTTTCGTTTCAGCAGTTATGAATACAGGTATTTAATTTGGCAGTCAGTTTAATAAAATTTCTACAAGTCGTTGTAAAGCGTCTCACAACAAACCAAGATGCCGGCTGCGAGGGTTTTGAATCGCGTATTTAAAATTTGTTCGCGACTGCTGTATTTCTCCTTTCAATGCGAGAAGTAGTCAGAACGCGGGGAACCAGTCCATTAGGTGAGTTGGCAGAAGCAACTAAAAAGCGGAAAAAAAGAACAGACGTTGATACGTCGACTACAGTGATGAAGGTCGATTTCAAATAAATAGCCTCGCATACAAGTACTGGTGTACCATTAACTAATGCTACAGAAGAAAGCCATCGAAAGTATTGGGACTTGCCTGGGGTAAAGCTTCACTTTAAATGCACTTCTTACATAGTAGAACTAGTTTTAAGAAGTAAGTAAGAGGGAAGTAGCTTTAATCTGCAATAACAACATCTAGGGTAAACCCCTCTTGAAACATCGATTACGTGACTGTTCATTTGGAACTGCTGTGCCCCAAAAATATTTTATCTGTATGAAAGACTCTAAAATTGTTATCCAAACATTTTGTTTTATGAGGTGTCTTTTCAAGGGCCTTTCATCTCTAAATCATCTTTTGTAAAAAGATCAGCTAGTGTTTGGATGAACAGTAGGATTTTAGCACTCGAGATTTATGTCAATATGATGTAGTTAACCCGTATTAAAGGAGGGTAAATATTTTCACACCACCCTGTATATAAACAGTTTATTTTCATCATGTTATAAGCCTTAAGTTACATAGCAAAGTAATTAAACAACACAGGAACGTGCTAGATAAATTTCCTTTATTTAACTTTTTTGTAGGTAATTGTATAAATTCAGCTTTAATTGTTAGCTATCTTTTCGGAAGAATTTCACAATTATTTGATACCGTGTTTATAGCAAAATAAAGGAATTCGCGAATACAATAATGTTTCACTATTTAGACTAATCTGGGCCGATTAATTAAATAAAGACCAATTTTTACTTATTGGCGGAACTCTCCCGTGTTTCACTTGTAAGTGATCAAAGGCGACACAAACAGGTTTAAAAATATTTCGTCTTTTTGAAAAACAACTGTTCCAAAATCCATCGTACGTGAAAATCGATTCCGTATCAATCACACCCGTGGAGCTGCACTGCGTATTCCCACTGACACTTTAAATCAACTCTGTTATCCAGGAGTTTTTTATCTTTAGACATTAGATATATTATTGCAATCCTGTACAAATATAATCATCAAATATTTTTATCTTACAACACATGCCAGTTATTTATTACCGGGTATTATGTGTAGTACTCAATAAATTGTTAAACTAACACGAAAATTGTCGTTTCTTATCAAAATGTTGCGGATTGATCGGTAATTTGTCAAACTTTAAGCATCTTGAATTCATTAAGGCGATAATTGGATAAAAGTTTTTGAATGTATATCTCTAGAGATTTGCTGGTTGCGAAATTTTAAGATAGGCCAACTGTAATATCATATATCTCTCTTTACTACCAATTATTAACCACCCGAATTGGGAAATGAAAACTCGTTTGGATTTCCAAAAATAAGTCAAATGAAATTAACAATGATTGGCCTTGATCTTCCATTGCGTAACAAGATGTTGCATGCATCATTTAATTTTCCAAGTGACGTCACCTCTGCAGGGTAGAATAAAGAATTTTTGCTGAACATTAAAAAACTCAGATCAGGCAAAGGGGTAGTCTGATTATCCATGGGTCGCAGGTCTGATCACCTTGGTAGCAAAACCACCACGTTTTTTTATTCAAATGAGGCATAAGACGTAGAATTAGTAGTATAACTCTCAACATGAAGCGAACAGCCTGGGATGCTTTCCGTATTTTGCACTTACCCTCTTCCCCTGCCCTTCCCCCTGCCCTTCCATGCACCCATACCTAACCTCCCTCCGGAAGACAAACTAAACACTTCTTTGAGCGTAGATTTTATGGGTAGACAGGACCAGTCGTAAAGAAAAAACTAGATGGGTAGAGAATTGTTAGTGCATGCCCGTTAGAACTGCATTTTATGTTATATCTACCGAATGTAAACAATTTAATTACAAAAAACAAGACTTAAAATAAGTACGCCTCAGCAGGTTACCATTAAACCGTTACATCGTTATCAGGAAATTTGTTAAACTGGCTTTAATAGTCTCCGAACCATTTAAACTCTAAGATTCTTGTTCATTTAAAATTTTTCTTTTTCAGGCCCAGATACAGAGGGGTCATGGGGTGTACTCCCCCACTACTCTTCGTCTACCTCATGTTCTGGATCCAGGTTTGTCTTTGACATGTGGGCAGGACTTTTTTCCTGAAAACCCTTCATAGGAAGATTGAGAGCTTCCTAGACCAACGTGTTATATATTATTTCTGCAAACGTTCGCGTATACAGAGCCATGGTAGAAGCTATCCTTAGCCGCTAAAACTTCAACTATAATGAGAAATTCCATAGTTCAGACAGTAAGCGCGCCATCTACATTGAGTACAATGCTCAACCATGGTCCTCAAAAAAAACTGACCAAGGAAAACCTGGCACAAGCAAAACCCATGTCACTTTTTTAATGTGAATGTAACCATATTTTCCTCAAAGAAACTGTTTGTAAGCAGATGTACAATGTTAGGAAAAATTAATATTGTTGCCAAAATATTTACAAACACAGCCACGCCAGTGCGATTTTTTCCGGCATGATTTATGAGAGATTGTTTTAGGAATTTTCATATAAATTACATCTTGTATCTTAGATGGAAGGTAAGGCTTGGAATTACAAGAACTTCCAAGAATAACGTTTCTACAGACACTTAGACTATTCTGCATCTACACTGTATTCAATGATTTTTTAAACGTCAGAGAAACAACAAAACAACGTCTTTTTATAATATTCTATTTTATTTTATTTTTTTTTAATTTATTTTATTTTATAATTCTGTTATTCTTGCAGTAACTCATATGGAAAGATAAAAAGTCAACCTAAACTGTTTTGTTTAAAAGGCCAACATTTTTCTTTTCATAGCGATAGTGCTGTAAACGAACGAAATACTGATGGCTAACGATGATGATAATGATAATGATGATGACTTTAATGATGACAGCGATGACACATTTGCTCTGGTATCAAAATTTTATTATAGGTGACGAAAATTTTACGTGCAGCGAAGGATGATTTATCAACTAAAAGAACATTTTATTATGATAACAAAAAGATAATTATCTAATATAATTATTTTGCTTCTTACATTGAATTTTTTTAAACTCCATGATCAAAGGACGCTCAAAAACAATAGATTTTGTACCAAAAGGTGGAGAATTTTCTTATATTGTCTCTCTAATCCAGAGAAAAATATAGCCAGCGTTTCGCACAATTAATAAAGAAAGCAATTATGATTTACTTTGCTATCTGATCCTAGATTTCTCCATCCCGACTTTTATCAGAGTACAGACCAGGATAACTGCCGTCTGCCGTCATTTTTGTGTATCTCGGTAGAATTTCCTTTATTAATGTAAGTAAACACACACTTCAGTGTCTTTCTGGTAATTAACCCGGGAAACCTCGGGTAATATGTAACAATATTGCATCCTTTCTTGGTGACCGACCTTAAAACATGGAATTTTCGTGACGAATTTGTTAAAATTAATTCGTTATTGATTTTAAGGGTAAGATCTTGTACTGTATTCATACACAAAGTTTCTTTGATGAAAACGTGAAATTAGATGCAAAAAAATGTTTTGACGGCCAGATATATCTCATTTCCTACGCTTTATATTTCTATCTTGTATTAGTGAGGGCTTTTTTGTTTATTATATTGTCTAACTTTTGCGAGGCTTATGAAATACCATTACTCATAAAAACCTAAACTCCCGAAGCTTTTAATCATATGCCAGGTAGATAGGCACAGAACTCGAGGCCCAGTCAGCGCAAACCCTTGACGAATTTAACTAATTTTGCAACAAATTACTCATATTTTATTCTACAAAGCTACGTTAATATTGTTTTCTTTGCTTGTTCGACACGTAGTTCTTGCGTTTTACATTTAAACTTTCTTGTTCCCAGGCACTTCCCAATATTTGATTGTTCTCTAAAATTGCACATTTTCTTTTTGTTCTGAATATTCTTACACAAATCGGATTCTTATCAAACCATCCAGAGATTGTTCTGAGCTGATTAGCAATTCGGGCACACTATTTACAAGATACAAACTATTTCTAATGCATATAAATATTCATTGAAAACAGGCAGAAATCATGCACCGAATTAAGTTTTATCTTCGGGATCAAATTCAGCTGAGTCGATGTCAAATTAACCGCCCAATTTAAGGTATTAGTTAGGTCCATTAACTTTCAATTTAGGTGTAATTAAGGGCTCGCCCTTTCCGGCAGGCTTATCTGACTTTTTGTCTTGATTGCATTTTTTGAATTTCCAAAATGCTGCAAAATAATACAGTAAGACGTAATCTGAGTATTTGCAAAACGTAAAAAGGAGGTCTTAGATATTGCATTAAAAAACGGAATGAAAAGAATACCTGCATAATTAAGTAAAAAAATGACATACTGAGAACATTTATAATGCTGAAAATAATTTTGAAATTGTTTAGAATTCACGAAGACGAAAACATTTCAAAATAAATCACCACAAATGTTTCACCAATTAACGAACACGATTGTATTGATGGTTTTGAAAACAATGATGATGTATTTAAAAAAAAAAAACAATGTCGATGACAATGATGACAATGATTATGATAATGTAGACGATAATGATGATAATTCAGCTGTCGCCAACGAAGATGACGCTGACGTCGACGACGACAATGATGATAATGGCTATGATGATGATGATGATGATGATGATGGCGATGATGATGATCAAATTTACGACTTTTTTACAACAATGATTAAGATTAATTACGGTTACTTTAAATGCGTCGCTAGTTCTTTTGCAATAGATATGCATTTAATATTTAACTAAGACGATTTTTGGAAGGGAAACATGACAGCAGAGACAGATGTCCCCTTACGTCGTTAATCATGCATCATGGTGGTCGAAAATGTTTGGCTTCATTTTCTCTATTTATTTTCCTATAATTAATTCTTGTTCAGAAAGAGAGGTGAATCTGTTTACTTTTACATACACATCGTTTAAGTATGCTATTACAGGAGGCTTTTTGTAAAGGTAAACTTTGTGAAATTTTTGCGTACTTGACGATGGTCAGCACGTGCGTTAAAGGCATTACATCTGATAGTAATTCATATCGAATAAAACTATTTTTATGGAATGAATATACAATGAACAAAATGTAGATAAATAAAACAACGACATAAAACAATGATAAAAAAAGCTTAGAATACCATGAAACATATTCTGTTTTTGAACATTTAACGAAACATTTCGTTTTCGAACAGTTTGAACAAAATCTATCAAAGCAGTTCTGGTTTTACTTATTTATATCAGTTGGCATTAATGTTTTAAACATCTTTGAAGAAATTATATCTATTTTACACTAAGTTTATATATTTTATACTCTCCCCCGCCACTCTCCTTTTTAAGAATTTGAATGTTAACTTAATCTTCCTAGAGTGTTTTTTCTAGATAAAACGTTTAAAACTCATTCTATTTTAAAACTTACATCTGAAGTAGTTCTTTCTAATGCCTCAATTTTAAATGATTACATCTATCAATATCTGCAAAATCTTTCTGTTAAATCTTTCTGGTATTTAAAAATCTTTAGGTGTATTAACAAGCTCCTGACAGGCACATATCACAAAGCTCCATCTACACTGTCACCGTTCTGCTGGAAGTTAGGAGATTTTTATAGATAACATCTTCATATTTTCAAAACCTATAAAAACATTTAAATTCTGAAATGCGTACAAAGTTTTTTTCTGAATTTCCTCTCTCTCTTCAAACCCGAAATTTCATCTGAATTGAGATATTACCGCACTAGTCAAGATAAGCCTCAACGATTTTTTTTTCCAAAATAAAAAATCTTAGTTCAAAGAAATGTTAAATTATGATGACTTATTTTTCCTGTCTATGTAAAGATATCAGACTGTTTAAATGCCAAGGAAGCCTCTTATCTGCCTAGAGTTTAATCAGCTAATTGGAGCTATCTCTGTACTCAGATCTAACCGCTAATTGTTGCCAAATGCACGGGTTCACGAGCCACTGATACGTTCTTGCAAGATGCAAACATGACTTGGTGCTATGAAACCATTTTTTCAATAAATATAAATGATTTAAAGAATTTGCAACGTTCCAGATTTTATGATATGGTGTCTTTGATCTTAGATACATTCAGCAGAATTTCTGCGAAAGTTTAGAGAAGAAATTATCCTGTATCAGGGTTTATACTGCAACAGAGGTGGGGAAGAAAGGGGCAGGAAAAAGGTATGGAAACGAACCTAAAAATAAAGGAAACACCAAAATCATCTGTGATTCTCTAGCCCCTGTGGAAAGACTATCATAGCTGAACATATGAAATATATAAAAAAAAAATCAAAAGTTAGAAATGATTTTAAACACCCTGAATAATTTTAGTACTGACTGTAGCATTTTTGGCCCAATAGCTATCCATTTAATAGAATTCTTTTTTTTTGCAATATACATTATGAATCATCATCATCATCGAAATAATAAAAAACAAGAATAATAATGACAATAATAATGAGCGATTCATTCAGAATTAAACTTCTTTTGTGTACGGAAAAAGCATTATTATCATCATCAGAATACTACTACTACTACATATAATAATAAATAAATTGTAGAAGTTAAAATAATAATGATAATTATTATTGTCAATATTATAAATTAATTTGAACTACTTTTATTCTAATTCATCTTATTTATTTTAATTTATAATGATGATGATTTTATTTAACCGTTAATTTTTATTCTCATCATCATCAACATCATCATTATTATTATTATTATTATTATTATTATTATAAAATGATAAAAAAAATCATAATGCAGGAGAAAAATAATAATGGCTTGAACGAAAACGTGAAAAGATCATAATAAATGAAAAATAAACTCACCAGTTATGCACAGATATACATTCATCTTTGTTTATTCCAATGTCGCGTTTAAATCAAGTTAAGTCCTTAGCATTTGTCCACATTTTTAAATTCCTCATGTGTTAATTTCTTTTCTACATTGCCCGACTAAATTTACAAGAAACCACTGTTCACTTTTTGCAAAAAATTTACTGAAGAAGAAATTGGATTTTATTTCAATCGCCGTTGTATGTAAATCTTCTTGTAGTACAAACTAATGAATGAAATACTGCGCGGGTACAACACAGTTATAAACAATCCACAAATTATTGTTAACCACTGTGCTGAAGCCGCGCTGCGTAAAAAATGCAAAGTGCGAGTTATAACACGAAAGACCGTAAGTTGCTGCGCGTGTCACTCTCCGCACCCAGTGAAAGACGATGCACAGTGGGGACCGAATTACGTCACATTAGCATTTGTTTACAAATTATGTTTGTGTTATAATTTGAGAATCTAAGGGACTTCAAAGGCCCGGTGTCGTTATCTTAATAATCCTATTAAGGTATCTGTGTTTATCCTAGATCCCTATAATTTATGAAAATAACAAAAGAGTGCATATGAAGCCGTGATAAAGCCACGAATATCTTAACGTACATCGGTTTAGTTTATTTAGAATTTTGCAATGTTTATACATGAAATTTATGAGATCGCTCTTGTGAAGGCAATCTGACAAATTCAGAAGTTAAACCGTAGGCAGAAACAATGCTAATGTGTTAGTGCGAAAAATGTTTGATCCAGTTAACTTCAGCTGACATACGAAATTCACAAAATGAACACAAATATAGCATTTGATGTCCAATAGTTATATCATTAACTATATCACTCTGCTACAAACACCGCGGTTTGATTGGCTAGGCCACTGGGTGACCATGTGCAAATTATTAAAAGGCTTTACCCCGCCGTGGAAAAAAAAGAAACAAAGTATGCCTGTAATATTGCACTTTTTGCAAACAGACATTCGTTAGGTTATGAGGGACTACTTTTATGCTTAAAAATGAACTGATAACTAGTTTTAAGTAATATTCAGAACAGTGGCTACTTTTTTTTAAAAAAAAAACCCTTGAGTACTGTATGTCTGTAGATATTCAACTAATTTTCAATGT
The DNA here is from genome assembly GCA_012932295.1 of Cyclina sinensis. Taxonomy (NCBI): domain Eukaryota; kingdom Metazoa; phylum Mollusca; class Bivalvia; order Venerida; family Veneridae; genus Cyclina; species Cyclina sinensis. The sequence continues at coordinate 27,533,493 of JAAONU010000018.1, read as the reverse complement.
CCCTTATACTCGAAAGAAACAACAACAACAACAAAACTAATAATAATAATAATAATAATGATAAAAGTCATAATAAAATCAAGTTACAGAACCAGTTGTAATTGAACATAGCTAATTCGATTTTTATTGAAACCGAAAGGAGATATGGATAGCGTATAAAATAAATTGGGATTTTTAATCCTTCTAAGACCTTAACGATGTGCCCTACTTTTAGGCTTGGTCCATTATTTCATGACAAAGATTAAAGTTGTTACCATTTGAACCATATTACCGAGTGCTATGGGCAAATCAAAATTGAATTTACTGCATTAAATTTCACTACAGTGGATTCAACTATTATTTTTGTTTGTAAGAAATACAAAACATTTTACGGTGCGTGCTAAGGTTAGATAGCTATCATTTAATCCGCGTATAATGTTTTGAAAAAAAATCGTCTAAAAATCATATCTTATGCCTTGGATCTTTTAAAACATAACTGATCTGGCTGATAAACATATTAGAACGAAAAGATTTAAGTCTATTTAAGTAGGTTATTAAGTAGAAAAAACTACCGAAGTATATTGTGTAATGTAGACGTAACAAATGACATGTGCATTGCATGGCGCCCTCTAGTTTGTTACAATTAAAACGGCGCCCTCAAAACTTCACGTTTTGTTTCGATACATGATCTCTGTCAAAAACAAGGTCAGTCAGACGTATAAGAATATCACGTTAATTGAAATTACGTCCATTACAATGAAGAGAAACACATGTTTAAATTACAATTTTGTATCGAAGACATTTAAGTTGAACAAGCGTTGCATAACCATAGAACAAAGTTAGGAAAAGGATCGCTATCGGTAAAAAGGGATCTTAAAACAAAAGCAGTTTTCTCTCTCGTTTGTCTGTCTGTCCGTTACGCCTTCGTTTTCGCTGATCACTTTTTGCTGATTTTTGCAAAATACAAACTGGAGAATTTTTCTTAGCAAATATGCATAAGATTTACTCGCTTCTGTACCACAACGGCAAAAACAGTCAAGTTTTTGACCTGTTTTTCTTTGGAAGATTTCTTTCCTGCTAATAAGCGAGGCCCAAAAACACTTAATCTTCTTTTCTTATCTTGGTCAACATTGTCTTTTTACTATCTTGCGTGTAATAAAGTTAATCCTTGTTCCCAATTCACATACAGCACGGGCTCGTAAACAAAAGAAATGCAAGATATTCGGAAATGTTCTTGGGCGAGTTATAGAGATCAGAACAACTGGCTGAGACTGAATGGTAAGAACAGGTTTCGCTCTGGTTATGGAGTTTGGCAGGATCCGTGATCCAGTGGTTATGACAACATTTTAATCCAGGGGTCGCGAAATCGACCCCCGGTCATCAACTAATACTACTAATTGCCTTTCAGATTAGACGTTAAACTTTGGTACCATGTATCAATACTAATCACTGAGTATGTAAAAGATTTATTAGAGTGTCCCTGAAATTGGGTGCACTCAATATCATGCACCGTTCCCCTCAACCTGAACACTCTTCAGGAGGCGTCGATCACGTGGGCAACCGGTACTGGCGATAAATGATAAAGGCATTGATGAAGTTCATTTTTCACAATCTGAGTTTATCATCGTCACCGGTTTAACATATACCCGACACTTCTACAGAAATGAAGTTCACCAATACTTTAAGGGATTAAGCAAAATACAGAGTTCACACCATTATAGAAATATTTTTGCTTCCTTTTCAGGGTCAGATTATAGCTTTTCTAGAGCCTTGTGTGCCTCACGTAGATATTTCAAAATATTTTAGACAGTTACTTCTGATAGAGTTTGTTCTTTCACTCAGAAATGAGCGTGCTTATTTTTATTAAACAGAATCCTACTGGGACACGTGTGTCTTTAAATTTATGTAAAAGTGAAGTGTTGAATTTATTCTTTAAAAGAATATTATGAAAAAATCACACTGAAAGGGAAGTTAACGTCTATTTCCTTTTGTAAAAGGTGATAAAATGTTATTTGAATGTAGGAATATTTACTATTTATGTTTCATATAATTGCTAATGATATTGCTCACAACGACATGACAGACAGTCGTAAGTGTTTTAGAAGACAGTTATAGCGCTTGTTTATGTGTTTCAAGTCAGTAATACAAATTACTGTAGAATAAAATGTGAAGGCTAGACTTGAAAATGATAGAGCTGTTTTCAGTAAAGATTTCTCACATTTAACAGAAGATATGTATCTTTTCAGCAAATGGGTATTTTTCAATTTTAAAATTTCAAATTTGAAAGAAATTAAGTTGAAAGACAAGCATTCATTTTGTGTCACGAATATATCTAATTAAATACACACATTAGAAATCATAGTGCTGAAGTCATATCGTGGTTAACCTTTTTAATGCGTTCCTCATCATCACTGTAAAATGGGGTGTAAATATATTTTACGGGTGGTTTTCTACGGCTTGGAATTCGCATTTCAACAGTGTAAACATATCGATCACAACGACATCAGTTAATCATTCGCTGCTCATTTATAGATGATATTGGCGTAATTCAAACTCTGACATCACCAGCAATTATTTCAAAAATTCGTTTCTGAAATAAATATCGAGATATAGTGTATAGCCAAGGAGTTTTACACGGACAAATTACGTGTATTAGATTTTGTTGCATAGCCGGACCTTACTACCATGCAGGTAACATTCACGGAAATTTCTGGTTATAGTCGAATTAGAACGATCAGAGTAATTTGATTTATGAACTGTCTTTTAATTTCTGGTTAAAATCTATGTTTTTATATGATTTTATGTCTTTTTTATTGTGAACCCATGTGCAGTTGTCTCAAATTTTATTCTAAACAAATTATCCGAGCTCTCCGAAGTAATTATAATGTACATGTATACTTTATACGTTACGAGTTCGGCTAGAAGATTGCGGTACAATCATTTTATCAATTTATTAAAGCCAAGAACACGTTTCAGATTAAAGTAATAAGAGCATTGTCCTTCCCCAAAGTTTTTCAGGTCTGAGGTCTATTCGTACTATGCCTTGGCTAGCGTTCACACTTTCCTGTCAAGTATTACCCTGTAGCGCTTGGCAAGACCCACCCTTTGCTTGTCAAATGTTGAAGAGGATAAAGTTCGTTTCAGTACGGCGCGACGTTATCAATCCGTACTTAAATGTAGTCTTAATTTTTTATACGAGCTATCGATCGTATCATTGCAAGACGTTTTGATAACTTTTAATAGATAGTGCTTTGTTTATATTACATTCGTCCTAAAGGCAGGAGACTGTTGAGTTTAGATGACAAGACAATTAAACATTAATCGCCTTCATCAACATTTTATTGTAACATTCAAACCCTGTACGATACTGTATTGTAAACGTGATTTATTATATATAATTAACAGGCCATCTTATTCAAACCTAAAGGCAGCAAAACTAATGATAAATTCCAATAAAGCGAACCTTCTTGTAAATTTTTAATATTTTTACATTGTTCTACGTACGTCCCCCGAAGGCCTTTCAGCCTACTGACTGTCAAAGAAATCTTCTGACAAATAACTTGCTACATTCATTAAGCAATTTTAATTGTCTTTTGTAAATACAGTACAGATATTTGTTTGAAATGGCACATCTGTTAGAAAAGGGCATTTGAGTTTGAACGCATTCTCTGTAAGAGAAAACGCGTTCACAAGCATAAATGCATGAAGAATAAAGAATAGAGAATGTTTGTAAGCAGGTGATCAATCTTAGTAAAATGAGCAGAACAAATAATAAGAAGAGCATTAACAATTGTAAACAAAACAGAAAAAAATGTTTACAAGAAGAGCATTGATGCTTGTAAACGGAACATAAAAATGTTTACAGGAAGAGCATTTACGCTTGAAAACAAAAACAGAAAAATTGTTTACAGGATAAGTATTTTCGCTTGAAAACAAAAACAGAGAAAAATGTTTACAAGAACAGTTTCTACGTTTATAAACAAAACAGAAAAAATGTTTACAAGAAAAAACATCTACGCTTGTAAACAGTACAGAAAATGCATTAACGGAAATCAACAGAACATAAAAATGCTTACAAGGAAAACATAAGCGGTTGCAAACAGAACAGAAGAATGTTGTACAAAAAGAGCATTAACGGTAGTAAACATAACAGAAAAATGTTTACTAGAAGAGCATTACCGGTAGTAAACAGAACAGAAAAATGTTTACAAGAAGAGCATTGACGGTAGTAAACAGAACAGAAAAAAATGTTTACTAGAAGAGCATTAACGGTAGTTATCAGAACAGAAAACTGTTTACAAGAAGAGCATTAACGGTAGTACACAGAACAGAAAAAAATGTTTACAAGAAGAGCATTAACGGTAGTAAACAGAAAAAAATGTATACAAGAGGAGCATTAACAAAGTAAACAGAACAGAAAAAAAATGTTTTTACTTGAAGAGCATTAACGGTAGTAAACAGAACAGAAAATAATGTTTACAAGAAGAGCATTAACGGAAGTAAACAGAACAGAAAAATGTTTACAAGAAGAGCATTAACGGTAGTAAACAGAACAGAAAAAAATGTTTACAAGAAGAGCACTAACGGAAGTAAACAGAACAGAAAAAATGTTTACAAGAAGAGCATTAACGGAAGTAAACAGAACAGAAAAAAAGTTTACTTGAAGAGCATTAACGGTAGTAAACAGAACAGAAAAAAATGTTTACAAGAAGAGCATTAACGGTAGTTAACAGAACAGAAGAAATGTTTACTAGAAGACCATTAACAATAGTAAACAGAAAAAAAATGTTATCAAGAAGGTAATCCACGTTTATTAACAGAACATGTTCAGAGGAAATGTATTTTAAGTTTGAAAACAGAACAGAGAATGTCTCACAAGAAGAACATTCACGTTTGTAAACAGAAAAGAGTATGTTTACAAGAAGAACGTTTACATTTTTACGTGTGTAAACAGAACAGAGAATGTCTCACAAGAAGAACATTTACTTCTTTACGTTTGTAAACAGAACAGAGAATGTCTCACAAGAAGAACATTTACATTTTTACGTGTGTAAACAGAACAGAGAATATCTCATAAGAAGAACATTTACATTTTTACGTGTGTAAACAGAACAGAGAATGTCTCACAAGCAGAACATTTACATTTTTACGTGTGTAAACAGAACAGGGCCAGTCTACAATAAGAACATTTACATTTTTACGTGTGTAAACAGAACAGAGTAATTTTACAAGAAAGACATTTATGTTTGTAAACAGAACAGAGAATGTCTACAAGAAGAACATTTACATTTTTACGTGTGTAAGCAGAACAGGGTTTGTCTACAAGAAAAACATTTACATTTTTACGTGTGTAAGCAGAACGGGGTATGTTTACAAGAAGAACGTTAACATTTTGACGTGTGTAAACAGAACAGAGTATGTTTATAAGAAGAACACTTACATTTTTACGTGTTTAAGCAGAACAGAGTATGTTTACAAGAAGAACATTTACATTTTTACGTGTGTAAGAGGAACAGAGTATGTTTACAAGAATAACATTTACATTTTTACGTGTGTAAGCAGAACAGGGTTTATCTACAAGAAGAACATTTACATTTTGACGTGTGTAAGCAGAACAGAGTATGTTTACAAGAAGAATACTTACATTTTGACGTGTGTTAGCAGAACAGAGTATGTTTACAAGAAGAACACTTACATTTTTACGTGTGTAAGCAGAACAGGGTTTATCTACAAGAAGAACATTTACATTTTTACGTGTGTAAACAGAACAGAGTATTTTTTTACAAGAAAGACATTCATGTTTGTTAACAGAACAAAGTTTGTTTACCAGACGAACATTTACGTTTGTAAACAGAACAGGCTATGTTCACAAGAAGAACATTTACGTTTGTTACGTTGAAAGGTGATACATACTTGCAAACAGGATATGTATACAGGTTTTTGAGAATGGCAAACATTTAGATAGATAAAAGGAAAGCTATATGTAAGAAAAATTACACTATTTTCACAATTTCAAGGTAAATATTTGCAAGATCATAAATTTTTTACAGAAAATCATACGCGTTGGTAAAGTAATCTTTGAAAATGACAATTACCACGACCATAACAAAGAAAGAGAAAAAAGTTGTACGAAATTAAAAGCGCATATAATCATGTAAGAGATTGGATACGGTGTGAAAATCATTGACTTTTGTCAACAGTACATGAGACTTAGTAAGAATGATTGTAATGATCTTACCGCTTAGGACACACATGTTTGAAAGAAAGGTATACGTTTTTAATAGGAGGCCAAACATGTTTGTATGAAGAATATATATGTTTGTAAGAAGAAATTACATGTTTGTAAGAATGGCATGCTAGTCGCTTGTTTGTAAGCACATTGCTAGAGTATGTTTTACACAGTATAAAATGGATGGAAATCACGACACTAAGTCTTTACGGCTTGACCAAATTTATCAAATTGAGATTTTCAGTATGTTATATCCTGGGCCATATTTAAACTTGTAGAACATACTTTTTTTTGCCAAACTGTTCATCTGATAAGACTTCAAAGACATGCCATTTAAGTCAGGGTCAAATAGTTTGACCCTAATGTCACAGTATTGGAAATTTAATTTAGATTAAAGGATATTATCTCGCATTGTTAAGATAATTTATACATAATCAATATGTACTGCCATCAACCGTTTTAAGTCCTCGCTGAGTATCTAGGATGGGACGGGTGAAGTGTTTATTTGCACAAGTGTGCATGCATGCGTGAACGTGTTAGAGTAAGGTGGTTGTTACTGGTTAGAAATGGCGAGAACCACCTTGACTTGATTATGATTTTTAAAGTACTGCATTTTTTACTAATAGGGCCGGCTCTTTTTTTTTATAGAACTTCTTTTTAGGCGAGAATTAGACGTTTCTGTTTATGTGTAAAATGTACTCCCCGATTTCCTTTCATAACGTAACAGTCAGACAAAAAGTAATCATTCTATAATTGTTTGCAGAGATGCGGAGACAATTAATAACACGAACATAAGGGATATGTAAAGAATGATAAAAAAATACTTTAAAAATGATTCCTTTACAAAAGACTAAAAGTTGGATTCACACAAAATAAGGAATCTTAACTAAACAAGAAAAATTAAGATAGATTAAATGAGCCAAAAATAAATAAAACTCTTTGTCTTTCGACACAAAATCTTGGAAAATAATACTTTGTAAAAAGAGAGATTTTTTAGTTAACTTAAAAGTAAAATAAAAACGAAGACAAAAGAAAATTAGATTGACGAAAATAGACCGAAATTCAGCCTTACTGCTACATTATCTCAGAAAACAATACGTTATTTACTACAAGTGGAATTCCGACCAATAAAACTTATCAGAGAGTGTGGATATTAATTAGAATAAATGCGTTTTATACTTTCATGTTAAGACAAAAACAGTAAATTGATTATATTTATCTGTGTAATACGCATACGTTATTGCGATAACAAGATAAAATGAAAGTTGTATCTTGTCTGAGTTAATAAACCCTCAAATGCCGAACAGGTAAGTGCTTTGATATAGCGAGTAGGTGCACTTGTTAGCAAGATATCTGTGAATCTTCAACCCATTTATGCCCAATGGATTATGCCATCCTTGTCAGTTGGACGAGTCCATTTCCAAGTATAATGGTTTCTGGTATAAATTTTAAATTGTATTCTATTTAGGGAAGAAAATCCTTTATGCAAACAGTGAAGATCCTGATCGCAACATGCGGCATCTGATCTGGGTCTGCACTGTTTGCCTTTGTCTACTTTTGTAGACGCTAAGCATTAAGGGTTAGAGAGTGCTCTACAAAAGTGTTCCGAATCATTTGTCTTCACTTTCGATTTAAGACCCGGATCCAGAACGTCGGGTAGTGAACTTCGCACACCTTGTGGTGGGTTTAAGGGCATTTCCAGCTGCGAGAGACACGTGTCCTCAATGCCTCCACCCTTCTCTGTCAGCCTTGAGTTTGCAACTGTAAGGCAGTGGGTTTGTTACTCGGTCCAGTATCTCTATCTTTAATTAAATGTTAGGTCAAAGAGAAACTGATTGTTTCTGGTTCTTTATTTCTCAAACACAAGATCTGATAAAAAGTATATACGGATAAACCAAAGGCATATGTTTTAGGTCTTCGGATAAGCGGAATAATAGATAAGTGCCAGCCACTTATAAGCTAAAAAATAAAAACAAAATATTAATGATTGCTTGCTATGGAGACATTTAAAAAGATAGATAAAGATTGTATAAAGAAAGTCAACAGTGGCCCAGTGATAACAAACTGGACTTGTAATCTTGGAGTCGCGAGTTCGATCCCCCGCTTCTCCACTTAAAGCAATAGTTGTCTTTCGGATGTGATTTTAAGCTTAAGTCCCATATTTCAGTGCTATATTCTGAGCTTGTAAAAGTAGCAGGGTGTCACTGGAATGAAATGCTTTCTGTATCTTGTGTTATGCCTCACAATCTAAAATAACTTATCTCCTCTGAGAGCGACGGTCATATGGGAAACCGATACCAACGACAAATAAACTCAGATAGATGGAAAGACAATACGCATAGGCTAAAGGTTTTGTTTAGACATACGCTATTAATCACGGCTCAATTCACATTTACCCGGCACAGTGATACAGAGTGATAAAATAATGGTGCAAATTAGCGGCCAGTGTCCGTTCTAATTATTGTGATGACGGGTAACAAGCCTCGCTATTATATGCCAACTTCACCATTTATTGTCATCACACGAATTGCCTCCAAGTATGTCTGTTTATCAATAGCACTGTAACAAACTGCCACTCTTCATCGTCTCTGATAACATTTTCTAATGATTTCTCAATCAACTTGCCAACAGCAAAAGCAAAATATTAACAGTACTTCCTCTAATTTCACCGGGAAAATAACTTAAGCAAAAATGTCGTCTTATATCTAGAAAAAAAATCTCACAAACAGATGTTGAATAATTTAATACCTCAAATTTGTACTAATAATCGTGTTTTGACATCACTCTTTGCATTTTTTAAAAAATAATTTGCAACATGTCCCAATAATGTTTTATTCAAAACATGAATTATTAGTAAATCTTGCGAAGTTCAATATTTATCGCCAGAAAAAAAACCTAGTTCTGGTAGTAATGTTTTCCTAATAAGGTCGTTACGATTAACCTATTAGGTCTAATGGTTTAGCCTTCGCAACCAGCGTACACTAGAGTCTATGCTACTCCCTTGTGCTATCTTTCTGTTTAAGTCTATTTCTTGTCGGGACCGGTCTTCTATATGACCGACATTCCCTGAAGAGTTCAGATATTTCAGGCTGTCGGGAATAGTGTAAGATACAGAAAGCATCTCATTCAAGAGACATCCCTGGTTCTTTTATATCATATGCTGAGTGTATTGCACCGATACATGGGACATCGGTTTAATGTCTTATATGCTGAGCCCGTTATCCATGTGATCTAGCCTATCCTTTGTCTGTGAGCAAGCTTCAAAATGATATATAGATCAGTCCAAAGTAAATATAAGGCAAATCTGTTTTGGAAGTTCAACAGGGTGCGCGAAAAAAATACCACATGGTACGAAAACTTCCGAAACCTACTTTTAAACTTTACCTCATGTTTAATACAACCACGAAGATCAAACTTAACTAATAACGTCACAACTGCAAAAGCTATTTACGACCCCAATTCAAACGAGAGCACTAGGGATTTTAGTATTTTAAAGTTCGCGCATGAAGTGTTTATTTTTTATTGCTGTGAAGCCCTGCAAACAAATTGTGCAAAGTTCCAATGTATATGACAAATTGACAACGCCCTCTCTTAAGTGGCACAATTCAGTTTCTGTTTGTTTGTTTGTTGTTACGCTGTTATTTTCGCTGGGAATGGAAACTTTGCAACAACGGAAGAGAGAAAAAAGGTTTATCTTTTCGATTTGATGGAATTTTCCCCCACTTTTCGTTATGATGACTTATGTTTAACTCACTTTAAATTAGGTACGTCATCTCAGTACACATAATGGTTTAATTTTCACTTAAACCGTACCCAACTGTTTCGAACAATATAGAAAACATATTTGTATTACAGGCCTACGGGCGCATCAGGAACGTTAACTACGACGCTTTGACCCAAGCTCGTCGGGGTTATTTCCCTTTACAACAACAACAGGGATTGTTTTTTTCCTTTTTTCAGGCAAAAGAACTGACGAAATAAGAAACTTAGAGGTAACACTAGGTAAAAAAACAGATTTTCTATTAATTCTGTTTATATTATATATTACAGTTTTAAAAAATCTGAACACTGGTATAATATGATAGTCTGAACACTGGTATAATATGATAGATAAATTTATTAAAAAACTGATATCGTAACAACAACGACAATAAAAATTCCTAGTTTGTGTGAAAAAAAATCATATAAAATTAATGCATAAATGTACAAAACATTTAAATCTAAAATTCATGAGAACTGAAAGATTTCTCATATTTGATAAAAAAAACATATCTGGTTGTTTGCTCAAATTGTCGAATTTTGAAGACTTTATGTCTGCTTACAAAATTCAGTTCCCTCAAATAATTTCTTTAGCATCTCATTCTTCATTTAAAAAAAAACAACAACAAAAGGAAACAACATCATAATAAATATTAAGATAAAACAGCTGCTATAATCACCGCCAGCATATATCTAACTTTATTTTCTGTAGGCGCTTAAGATTGGAAATCTTTGTCATAATTTTGGGTCTACTTAAAGATTCAGCCTGTTCCCACCTGCCAGCTTTTACTCTGGGCAGTATATTTATTTTCCAAATGGCATATATCAGGGGCATTTAATCTGACAGACGCAGAAATATAACTATAATTTGGATGGCCTCCCTTGATATTGAATGCGAGAGATGAATAAATAGCACTTGGAATTCGTAATAACAATTTGCAGGATGTTTTCCCACGGCCTGTCTTATATTTATGAACATAAATAAAATTCAACCAAGAATATAATATTTCTTGCATTAAATGAAACTACATAAAGTACATTTTGTTTCAGGCATGTTTTATATAGACCGATTCCCTTTTTCAAAACCACAAACACTAAAATTTTTATAAGAATTATAGATGCTAAATGCACGCAATAACATATAAAATAAATACACACTGTTTAGTGTTAAATACATTATCACTTGACGTATCTATATGAATAAGTGGATAGAATTTGGAAAGTCGAATATTCTAGTAAATATTAGATAGAATCAACATTAAACCGTTACACAGAAAGAGTTATGTTTATTAAAAATGATAAGAACTACTTTTTTGCTACTGACAAAAAGTAGTCCGGTTCTGAATTCCGTACATCATACTTGACTGAATTGTTATTAAATCACTCATAACTGAATCTTTATTCAGTATAAAATAATTCTGAACAAAAACTTTTGAAGATATCCATCAATTTTGCCTGTTTACTTAAAACTTAATATCCAAAAGGCCTACTGCGCAATATTTCTTAGAATTTTATCTTAACGGAGATAAAGTTAGCTTAACTTTTGTGTGTTAAATTCTTTGATGCAAGATAACTGTTTTGATAAATCATATATTCGAGTTTTTTTTGTTGCTGAACACTTGAGATTAATAGCACTTCATATAATTTAAAAGGAGTTAAAATTTTCTTCAGAATCCAGGAAAATATTTTCATTTTTTTATAGATATATTTCTAATAACACCCATTTCTTTAACAGATGAAACACTTTTAAAGAATCTGAAGTGTCGGTATGCAGGTTGGAAGCTTATATAAATTATTAAAAAAAGAAGTGATATAAAATGTCTTTGTAAACAACTACATGAATTTCTGTAGAGTTATAGAGACTTGAAAAATGTACCTAAAAATTAATATCTAAACTGAAACTGGCGGGGGGGGGGGAAGAGGAAAGACGGGGGATAGTGCCGTAGTGCCGACACAGATGACTGATATCGTAACAACAACGACAATAAAAATTCCTAGTTTGTGTGAAACAAAATCATACAAAATTTAATGCATAAATGTATTGCTCTTTAAATTTGTTAATGTCGTTCTATGGAAACTGTGTATTAAATTGATCGAATATGAGTGTTGAAGTGAAGTTTTTACGTGTTAGGAACTTTAACATTTTGTTTCAAACAAATTTACTTTATCAAACAATCTTGCAGACGAAAAACAAGCAACAAATGGTTGGAAAAGGAACTCCCGATAAACAAGGGAAGCAACTCAGTAAATCTACCGTCACACAAACTTATTAGAACATGCCTGACAAAATTAAAAGTGTATGAAAAGTCAGTTTGTGCAAATGCACTTGAAAATCATTTAAAGGAAGTATTAGAACTCAAGCCCCTATGCTCTCTGAATGAAAAAAATAACATGTACCCCAGAAGTTGTGTTAAAACAAATCTTGACTATGTGCTTAATGAATGAATCATTGCCGAAAAAAGTGTTCTCCCAAAGTCTGTGAAAGCAAAGTTCCCTGACAGAATGAATCATTGCTAAAAAAAATATGCACTTCAAAAGACATTTGAAAACAGTGCCGTATACAAATATAGCTTTATGTATGTAAGGATTCATTCTATTTTTCCCCTAATGCGAATACTCAATTTGATAACATCTTGATAAAAAATAGAAATTTACAATGGAATTAAGGAATGATTTTAACAGCACGCATATAACTCTTTTATAATATAATATTAACTTTACTGAATACAACATTAACTGTAATCTAAAAAAAATCGGATAATATTAACTTTGGTATAAACAATGAAAGCATACATTTCAATAACATGTATACACTATATAAATAAAATAAAGAATGAAAAAAAATATTTTATAGTAAATGCTAGCACATATATAAAAAACATATCATTACTATCATCATATTAAAATAGGGAATGCACTTGTTATTAAGTATCGTATCCATTTCATTTCAATCATAATGATCAAAATGGCAGTATATGTGTATCACATTATAACTTAAGGCCAGCTTCTTCAACTGAGGTATTTACGTCGAAATCCTTAATTATTAATTATATGAGAACCCCCTCATTTGAGAACCCCCTCCACAAACCCCACCCCTCATTTAAAATACACCAAACTCTTATTCCCCTGAGATCTATAACATATCAACATCTGATGTAAGGTTTGTCTTAAATTCACAAGTTTCTTCTAAACTATTCTCCTTATCATCTTACTTGCTCTTCGTCTATTTCTTTAATTTGAGATCTGTAGTACACCGACCTTTGACTTAGGACAGTCCTAAATACATCAGGCACTCCTTTGTCTGCAGAGCATGTTTCTTTGATATGTCCTATGTTCTCCAAAATATTTGAGTCACTTTGCAAAATCGTTTTCTTCTTTTTCATCATTACTCCATTTACATGTGACATAACACTACCGGGTTCGACTCCTCCTGTATGACTTGCATGCCTTTTCCTATTGGCTGCTATAATTGGGCGGATATCTATTATTTCATCGTCTTCACATTTAATTCTATCAGTTTCATCAGCCTCGTTTTGGTTTTCTTCTGAAGAATCGACTATTTCAGTTTCAGTTTTTGCAAATTTGAAATTGATTTTCGTCTCAGAAATTTCCTTTACAGTTTCTCCATTAAAGTTGTTATTTACAGTAGTAATATCTATCTTTACAAAGTCTGTTTGAACTTGTGTCGGTTTCTGTGTTTCCTCTTCCATATCACTTACACTTTCAGACCTTTCTTCATGACTGCCTGCCTTTTTTCTCATTTTACTTTCTTCTGAAGCCGCCGTTTCTTCTACATGCATCTGACCTTCGAATTCAGTAACGGTGACTGTCTCTTGTATTGGCTTAACACTTACTGCAGTTGTCTCCCTTTCTGGAACGTTGGTTCTATGAGGTAACGTAGGGTCTATAAAATCTCCCTTTAACCATATATGACGTGTTCCGCTGATGTAATGCCGGAAGTGACGTATGACTCTACTGCCGATGGAGTCATAAGATTCCCCCATGACCTGAAACAGGCCAGAATGTACAAAGCATTTACTATGTTGGTATGAAATATTTCAAGTTGGTATAAACAGAACTGATTTGGTGAGCTTACGAACAGATAATGGAAAGACTTATAATACTTTCCCATTACTCACCTACCAATGTTTTTTTCCCTATGTGAGCGATGGGGGTCAGGGCAGGGAATTTAAATTGCAGGAAATTCCCAGGCTCGGAGAGACCTCCTCCCGGAAAAAGAGTAGTGTTCAGATTTTATTTATATTTTAACTTCGAGCCCCGCCCCAACCCGGTCCCAAACATGTTGGGTAAAATCCTGAAAGATTTACCAGATATAACAGTCATTTTGTACTTACTAAATCTTTTCCCTTTAACTATATAAAACATATTTTAAACCTCAGAACATTATATATTGAAATAATGGGGAAAACAATAAAGGTAAAACCATTACCTCAATCTCAATAACCTGGTTACCAATTAGTATGTTCGCGCGGTAGAGATTTTTGACCTTTGATCCGTGAACTCCTTTACTATTAATTGGTCCAATTAATTCAAGGTCCATAGTATCGAGAACTTCCTGTCTGAGAGTGACAACGTCACTTCCGGAGTCTACCATAAACTCTGGAAAGAAGAGAAAACATGGCTTCGATTTTTATTTTCTTTTATTATTTCATATTCGGATGTGAATTTTTATTCAACTTTAACAGAACATCAACAAGAGTTTATCATTCATTATGGACTTAATGATAATTCGTCGTCTCCTGCCGAAACATCGAGTATAACTCCTTTCTAAATCTTCTTCTGTATGAGGTAGAGGGTGGACATAAAATGTTACACTGAACGGACGAACTGACAGTCAGGCGTTGCTGTTCCCGAAAAACCGTCCGTCAAGGCATTAAAACAACTAGGAACATAGTTTTTGTTAAACCTGATTATATTTGACTTCTAGAGTACTAGATTTTAAAGGGGAATTACTGTGCAAAATACCTTTCATTGCAACGTGAAATATAATAATTTCAAGCAGATCTGAAGAGCGACTGTTACACTTCTCCTCTATCTAATTATAAGTTAAATAACAACTATACAAAATAACTACCATGGAAGACCGGAAAAATTGACTAACTTACAGAAAAAAACGAACAGATAATAGTTTATAGGTGTTTTCTAAATGTATTGTTTTAAAACGCAGAATATCAGAAACTCGTTTTTTGAAAGAAATGAATTTATGAAATAAGAGCGGAGTTGAAATTGATTTAGCCCGAATTACTGATAACTGCCAATACTTAGCATACAAAGATATTATTCAGATCTGGAAAGCGCCAATATTCAAAACGTGTCATCTAGTTTAGCACACCGGTCAAAGTTTATGGGAAGAAGCAAAGATTGAACAGGAACAGAAATGGAGACTGGTTTGATTACCACATCTACTGCAAGTTTTCGCTTCCAAACGCCGGGACCAACTAGTCTTGATATACCAAAGTGTTTAAAGTTAATTAGTTTATTTTTACCTATATGCACTCTGTCCCTGGGGTCACTTGTAGAAACTACCGTCGCATCTAAAATGAGGAAGTCGTATTTCGCATCAACAAGACAGCGGGGCTTTCCCCATCTTCCATATGCTACAGGAAACTCATCTTCAAGTGTCGCAACTGGTGGAATATCGTCACTTTCTCTGGCCAGGACGTCGACTGAACTCTTCACGAATGAAGGCAAAGATGTTTTATGCTTCTTTCCTAAACTACGCACTGAAAACAACAAACATTTCTGAAGAATCTGTTTGAGATCTGATCTTTTAACAGTCGGGGACATGAACAAAGACCCTGTCCGCATTTATATGGCTTTATTTCTTCAATAATTACAAGAACTTGTCCGCATTTGCTCTACGCAAGCTCGATCTATGCGAAGATAAACTAAATATATTGTCAAATGAAACATTTTTTTAAACATTTAGATTTCCTCTTTTTATATCACTGTGTTCTTAACTTTAATCTTCATTCCTATCAATTTCAAAACAGAAGCAATGAGTGGTCAGTGATATAGAAAACGCACCTGCTCTCTCAAGCCTTCGTTTATGACCCGGAAGTGTAATCTCCAACTCGTCATAGAGCTCTTCATTTGGGAGGTTAAGTCTGGCTATATCAACTAGGTCGACGAGTTCGCTTTGAATGAAACTGACAAAATAATGATCAAGACCTTTGCTTCTCAACCAGTCATATAAAATGAACTCTTTGCTTGGCTTATAGAGTGGAGCTGCAAGATAAAAAGTTCTCGATAAAGTCCAATCCACCTGGAAGAAACAATGGACAGACGCAAATGTATTTTTAATAATATTTTGGAATCGGGGAGGGTTATTCAGGAACTATTTTCTCAGAGGAACATTTCTTGTTGATAGGCATTTGCTTTGTCAACGTGACACTGAGAAAGGATTAATCATTTAAAAAGCTGGTTTATTTCAAATGATGGGTATACGAACCGCACGGAAGATATGGTGCGTGTTATAGAGACGTGCAGTTAACGCTGAAATGAACACGGTGGACTTTGGTCGCAAAATATTTTCAGTTAGCGATATGAGGGTTTGTTTTAGCTTTTTCCTGAAAAGACCCTGTACAGTTTGACACAAACGTTGACAAAAAAGACACTATTATTATGTGTTTCTAATACATTTGCCGTCAGTTGTATCGATGTTTTCAGTCACTCGAGTATTCTATTTTCATGATAATAGCTTTACATGGCACCGTTACAACTGATCCGTATCAGTGACACTAAACGCACTTCAATAATTGATCAAACCAATTGATAGTTACTTTAACAACGGTGCTAATTTACAAAACTGATCAATTTCTACATTTAGAGAGGCATTAACAATTAATACAAAATCGAACAAATATTCAACGCCTGTCACTTTATTACCAGTGTGACAGGCGTTTAACGAAACCTACAGTAAATAATTCATCTGCGTGTCACGAGACTGCATAGCTATGGCCGTATTTTATTGCAAATTTAGTGTTGATATGTTTGGGACGTTTGCCATTTTTGCAGACAAAGTCTTTCCAAGGAAGCGTTTCAAACCTTTCTTTATACATGTTTTAAAGAAAGGGAAGTATCCAATGGAACTGATGTATGATAACCTCAAAATAATGTTTATAAAGGCCGTGAAACGTCCAAAAATGACTTTTATTTATTTGTTGTTACTGTTGTTTTGGAATTTGGTGTGAAATTACTTATTAAACACATGCTTTATACAACAACAATTTCACCATACAAGGAAATAATTTCTCTTTATTAACATATGTAAGAAATATCGAGTACTAAATCACTGATGTGAAAAGCGTTGATTAAGCCCCCAAGACGGCCCCGCTCGGCTTTTATCTCGGTCCGCTGAAATTCTTGGTGACTGGGGTCCTTAGAGATGTCCCATTTTGATGAATATGTTAATCTTGATTTTTCAAGTTCAATTTTGAGTCACTGTCAAATTAAACATCGTCGCCTGGTCTTCAGTCACATAGCTGTTCTCTTAGCAGGCACCCAACCAGATGAAAGAGCACTCGATCTTACTATCAGGTCCGGCAATAATTGAGGGCTGACTAATTGGTCACCAGAACGCCAAATGGCCCTTAGTGGTGTGAACTGTTTCTTAAACAAAGATAAGTAGACCTACATTAATTAAGACGATGTTAACTCTGGCCGACACTTCCCACTCTCCTTTAAATTTTAAGTTATTTTGTGTTGTAGGTGATAGTGTAGCATAGAGAAAACATCCTCAAAGACATTTCTCTTTTTAACATGTTCAGCGTATATAACCGATACATGGAACCTTACAACCTTACTTAAACTTCTCATTCGAAGGTTCTACTCATTACCATTCACTTTTCGAATTCGCACCTCCTCCCCCCACACCCCCCCCCCCCCCCACACACACACCCGCCCCATACACACACACGCGTGCGCGCGAGCGTGACGACCATTTATTTTGTTCCAGTAGCTGGAAGTTTACAATCATCAATCAGTTAGAGCTTCAAATCTTCAAAAAAGCTCAAAATACTTGAGGCCAACGACATTGCTTGAAAAACCAATACCTACAAAGGTCTGTAGTTACAATTTTAATAATAGTCACTGTAATTAATTGATATTCAATCAACAATATTGACAAAACATCGACGGTTTCAAAAGCGGTCCGTCCAAATCAAAACAGAACTGAGATGTTCAAATTGATTGCTAATCAATGTGAAAACTCTTCTGCAAACATTGCCGTATGTCCTCAATCAAACACTCATTTCATAGTCATCGATCTTGTAGCGACAGTTTTCAGGTAAGCAGTCTGTCTGTACAATAATGGTGAGAAAAAGCCAGTCTGACATTCCCTTTTTAAAATTAAATTGCCAGTTAATTCAAGATCATCGTCCGTACCGATTGCCCATATGACCGACGCCCCCTGCATTTATGTTATGGGGGATAGTGCAGGATACAAAAAGTATCCCATTCAAGAGACACCCCAGGTTCTGTTGCAAGCTCAGTGTGCAGCACTGAAAAATCGGTTTAACGTCTCATCCGAAAGACAATTAGTAATGTTAGCGGGGGATCGATCGCACGACCCCTGGATAACCAGTCCAGCGTTACCCACTGGACCACTGATCCAATTAAGATCACCAGCTCCATCGTTTTTATCAAAAGCAATACCAGCAACAGAAGAGAAACAACAACAACAAAGTCGGGATATTAACCGAACTAGCATTCCTTCAAGACAGACTGTTTTCCATAGAACGAATCTCATACGGAAAAGGAACAAACGAAAAGTAAACTGCGAATGGCCGAATCAAGAGACTCAAATCATATTTATAGCATTTACATTTACGCAATATAATTGCACTGACGAGAAATTTATTGTAAATATAATATACCACAGTGTCAAACAGTGGCGTTAGTTGCACGCCAGTAAAGATCATGTTACTTTATACCGAAAACTGAATATCAGTTTTATTTTCAAAATGAGGTTTTCGTTAGTAAGTTATTTTTTTTGCAATTTGCTTTTTCTCTCAAGAAACAGAAGAAACAACAACAACAGCAATCAAACCAATACGACGAGCGAAAAATGAAGACACTAATGAAAGTATTTCCTCGGCCGCGTTAATTTACTAGCATCGTAATTTCGTTAGAATGGAAAGTTGGAAATCGATTTCACCTGTTTTCTGAAACTTGTAGACAAGAGACGCAAAGACGTGATAATTACTAATCGATGTAACTGATTGATCTAATCTCACTTCCTGTCGTCTGCTTTCAAAGGCAAAAAAAAATCGAGGCTTTGTAAGGAAATCAATTTTTTAGATAAAAAACGATATTTTTTAGAAAACGTTGAGGTAAATGAATAAATGGCGAAATCAAAGGTTTGTTTAACTTTTATTACTTCTACTATTACCATCACTTTCGATTCACGTTTCTGTCGAAATATTCTTATATTCCTGTTTTCATCCGTTTATCTGTGATGGCTTAATATAAGTAGCTTAAAGTCATGATTTGAAACAGTCATACGTTTTTTGTCAACGAGTTGGGGGGGGGGGGGGGCTGGGGAGGGGGGGGGGGGGGGCGGGAATACGTGACCTAGCATTTCGTCAAGACTCTTCTTATTTTCTATATTTGGAGAATAAATACGTTTTCACATTTACTCGACTGATTCAAAAACAAGGTCAAAATGCCCACCTGAACTTAGTTATCACAGTCACTACAATAGATGATCAATGTATTTTCTGATTTTGGAATAACTAGGTCAAAGGTCAATGTCACAAAATATCACTATCAGAACTTTTTGTTCCCTAAACCTGAAAAAAAAACACAAAACATGGGTCCTTTTCAAGTTGAGAAGGAAGTAAGTCCCTTGTCTGCCAATATGGAATTTTGATCAAAAGATCAAATGTTAGGTCAAAGTGATATGTTTAAAGTGATTCAGCGTCAAGTGGCTTATGTCTGACCTTAGTAAACTGAGTATATCTGCTTGTTTGTATTTTGTTTGCATTGTTTTGTTTGTTGCTTTTTGTGGACTGTTTTGTTTAAGATCATGTTCTTTTTGCTTAAACGTTATATTTTCAAATTCAATATTCTATATGTGTGTGCTTTTAACATACATCTGTATTAAAGCAGGTAAGTATTTCTTTTGATCCATATTCCAATATACTTTATTAGGACTGCTCTCATAAAACCCCTACGCCCCATAGAGATCCCGTATATTTGGAATAATATAAGTATTAAAAATGAGTGACATCTTCTAGAATTCTGCTTGAAGCAGATCCTATATGTTATATCCAAAATAAACGAACGTAGGTCTACAGTTGGGATATAACAACTAAAACCCACCCTACCCCATTACACACACCCTCAACGTCAGAAGTTCGGTACAAACTAAGATTTCTGATCTAAGTGGCTTTCATCCAAGTTATAGTCAGAGTGAAAGGTCAGGATAAACAAATGGTAATACATATGTAAGAGCTGGCAACTTAGCATACCTTAGTCTCAATATTTCGACTGCAAGACCGACCGATTTACAAACTGATATTACACAGATGTCGGCCATCGTCAATACAATAAAGAGCCCTGGCGCACAATTTGTTGGGCTAAGCGTACCTATATATTAACTAAGTGAAAAGTTTTAAAACTTACCAGCCTGTAGAATTTTTTGTCTTGCCTTAAGGTCAGTTATATACATAGCATCCAAATCTTCTTCGACTAAGTATGGAAGATCATCCTCTGAGTCGAACCCTTTAGCCATGAACATCTCTGTATGTTCAGATAAATCAAGCCTAGAGAGAAAGCCCTGCACGCCTTCCATCGTTTTCGATTCATCTGTCATCAACTAGTGACATTATTGACATGAGGTGAATCCAAATGTATTTCTATTGGTCCGTAAATTCAATTTAACCAATCAAATCATGCCTCGCCCCCGCAGGTTTGTTTACATGTAAAGGAATTCCTGAATTCTATTTATAGACAGACTGGTTTACAAAGTGTAGTAGAATGAAAGGCGAAAAGTAGTTGTACAGAAATATTCGAAAAATAGAAACAATGTGTTGCATTACAAATGCAAAACTTTTAGATCATTGATACAAATTTGAGTAAGTGTATAAACTGCAGAATAAGAATAGAAATAAAAACCAAGAGAAATCAGCTAAAATTACACAATATCAAATCATTCGAGTAATATCGGTTGAGATTTAAAATTATTTAAAGAAGCATTTTGATTTTTTCACATTCCTGATGGCAACCATGTTAACAAAAAGTTCTCCCATTTTTTTCCATCGTATAAAGTTATTAGTTGTGCTTACTTATGCAAAAAGGCGTAAAATGAAAAAAATGATTTGAAGTATGGTTTTCATATAAAAGTTTGAATATTTATAAATATAAATGCAGTTGGTAAAGTTTGGTATCAAATTGCTGATTCATTTTCAATCATTATTTCTTGTAGAATTACTTGCAGAAGTATTGTTCTTTCTGGAAACAGCAAACTTCACTGACGTTAACCTTAGAATTTCAAGCCATGAGCTTCAGTCACTATAATGTGATTTGTCATTTATAAGGAACATTGCACTGATGTTTATTTATTGTTTTTGCGAATGCCTCTAACTATTAAGTAATAAAAATAAGTGTCGTTGATGTTTGAACAAGCTTCCTAGCTTTATGCTGCATTTGATTTATATATATGTCACCGTGCATTAAAAAAAACACTTCCGCCCAGAATAAAATTCAGAATAGCACCTTTCAGTGAAATTTGGACCCATCACTCAATCTGAATGCACCGATCTAGGATATATCGTATATATCTGTAAGATTTAAATTCCAAATGTGAAAAGGAACCATCTGAGTATAGGGTTGACATTAATCTCCTCCCACACATTTTATTCCTACTGAAAAGTTTACCAGTTATATTTGTTTTTCAAGTCACACCAACACACTACCCATTTTGAAATCATAACAACTTGTTGATCAGTTAAACCACTTGTCATCCACAATCGCTTTCTACTGAACAGTCTACTGGTAACAAGTTGCGCAATCAAAGAACTTTCTCCTTGCCCTTGAGATTGAGGTGTCTGCGTACGGAGCGGGAGAACGTAGCTTTGGGTCCCCGCTTGCTCTGACGAGGCCAGTTGGTGAGCTGCCAACTGGTAATCGAATGAGGTAACTAAATGGATTTCTGGCATCTGGAATATAAGAGAAAAGAACGTATAATGGAGGTGCTTCCTGGTAGGCAACCTCTTTCAGTATGGGAGACATAATCAAGAACTATTTTTCATACTTTCAACTAATTCTGAGTAAAAATCGAATGAATATAGACAGATCATAGTCTGAATATTTTTATTATATGAATCACCCACCTAAAAATACTAAACGTTTCCATTTTCCCTGAGTTGTAGAATGGCAGTAATCGAGTGGTAACTGCGACAACTTCCCTGTCCGGAGGTCGCTGTTTCGAATCCCACCAGGAGTGAGATTCACTTGTACCTTTCCACATTCAATATTTTCGGTTCGAGTAAAAGTTTGAATAAAGGAAGCATTCATGGAACGGGATTAATATATAAGTTGTAAGAATTTCATTCTAAATCGTTGTAAAAATTAATCAGTAGCCTGGTTATCTACCAAGCAAAGGGTTTCACAGGTTATGAATAAATATCTTAGGGTTACAACTGAACGCAGCCCCCTCCCCCCACAGAAAACAAAACAGTTTGCAGCATGTTATTCGTGTATAAGTTGTGAAAATGACTTTTGTCAGTCATGTAGGAATGGACACAGGAAATGAGAAATCCTGTAGATAAATCACAATTAAAACGAGAAATAAACAAATTGATAAAACTTTTTGTGCCATTGTAACGTAAATAAGTAATTAAACAGTTTTCGATAGGGACTTTTATAAGTTGCAAGATCTTTTCTTTCAAATCGATGCAAAAATAAATAAGTTTTTAAAACTTGACTAGTAATTTTGGCTTATCAGACGCTGACTAAATATTAAAACTTATCAACGATGCGATACGATACAATAACAAAGGAAACGATACAACACAATACAATACGATACAATACGATACGATACAATACTATATAATACAATACAAGGCACAGCAAGGCAACGCAACGCAATGCAACACAACACAATACAGTACAAAACAATACAATACAAATACAATTACTATACTGTACAATAAAATACGATTACTTTACTGCACAATACAGTAAACTCTGTATAGCTTTTTACTGACATTAAACATAACAAATATAATTTATAACACAAATCAGAAAGACAGAATGATAAAATCAAGAAAAAAATTAGCACATACAACACCATCAAGCGTTTATTACTAAAGGAAGCAAGACATATATATATAAAAGAACGGCTAAATAATACACGGACGAAAACATGAAGAAAATATAGGTACAGCTAAAAACGCCGTGCATCTAAACAATAAAACATAATAAGAAAAGGACTATGACTGATAAGAGCAAGAATAAAATTTAACAGATACAACACCTTCAAGCACAAAAAAATATCAAGCAAGATACATATATGAAAGCGTTGCTAAGCAATACATTGACTAAAAATGAACAAAATCATAGGTACAACTAAAGAGCCGTGTATCCAAACAATAAAACACAATAAGCAAAGGACTAAAAAAAGGACTAAAAAGGTGAACTATAAGCAGAAAGAACATGTACGGCTTTCTCAAAATTCCAGGCATTAATCATGCTTTTCAAGTGGGGCATATTAGTCCCATCCCTAAAATGCTGAGAGAGGGAGTTTCACACTTTGGGGCACTCAAACGAAGAGTTGCTGCCGTATCTTGCAGATCTTACCTGTGGTATATCAACCGTCCTAAAAAAGTAGGAATTTTCTTTAATTTGAACCAAGTCGTGCAGATAAGTCGGACGATGTTTGTTTACAATATTGAAAATCTCCAAAGCCATTGCCTCATTCTTCTAAAATTTCAGTGTGGGTAATTTTGAGTATAGAGTGTTGTAATCTGAAATGTAATCATCATATATCAATCTAAGAGTACGTTTTTGTATTTGTTTACATTTTAGTTTATTAGCTTCACTGCAGAAAAGCCAGGTAAGAAAACAATAATCAAAGTTTGACAAAATGAACAAATAATAAACATTGAGCTTCCATAGTTTACAAAGAGTTTTATCAACTCGTTTTAGTACGTTCAGCTGCCTTGATGTCTTTTTACAAATATTGGTAATGTGTATATCAAAATTAAGTTGAAAGTCAGTTCTAACACCAAGTAGTTTCACATTTTCATTACAATTTTTAGTTTTACCATTTAAGTTGAAATATACATTATTCTGTTTGCTTTTCTTATCTGGATCAGCTTTCATTTACATCAGAAAACCATTTTATTGAAGATGTACTATCTTTTCCCAAAGTTTAAACAAAAGTGTGAACATTACTATCAGCACATGAAAGAGTGTTTTCATCAGCATAGTTATACAGATCACTTTCAGACACAAAGTGAACGATATCATTAATAAAGATACGGAACAGAACAGGACCTAATATAGAGCCTTGTTGCACACCTTTATATATTTCTTCAAAACTGTTAGCATAACTTCCTATTTGAACATATTGTTTCCTGTTTCTTAAATAGCTAGACATAAGTTGTACAGAATTTTCTGATAGTCAATAAGATTTCAAATTTAATAATTTAATAAAGATCATGAGGCAGACAGTCAGTTGCCTTAAATATTTCCAAAAGGACTGCAGCTACAAATGTGTTACCATCAAGGGCCTTCTTTTCTATCTTCAATAATTATGATTAATGCACTCTGGCCTTCAAAACTTGGCCTAAATGCCACATATCTAAAATACGATTGTTTTTTGTTGTTGTTGTTGTTGTTGATGTTGTTTTATAAAAGAAAAAGCATATTAACCGCCCAGAAAATAGTTCTTTTGTTTTTATTTTGTATGTGAATATTACTAACTGTGCCTTAAAGAAAATGTTTCGCTTCATTTAAATGAACTTAGAGAAAAACCAGTCTGACGGAAAATCTTCGGGTAATTCCGCCAAGAACGAACACCAAGATATTCCGATTGCTGACAAGATGGCTTCAAATGGTACAAAAGTCGCACTCATAACAGGAATTACTGGCCAGGTGAAGCGTTAATTAAAATTTAGATAAATGAATGTTTGATATTGTGCATGCCAATTATTTTGGCGTCACGAACTGAGATGACCCTCGACATGTCTATTTACAAACAAATTAAAATTATGATATTCCCCTGTTTTGGGGCTGTTTCGCACCAAGACTATCTCGGCCCATTGCTTCATGGTGCGAAGATTGTTACTGTAAATGATGTGTGCTCACTTTTGGTTATTTTTCATACTTTTTTTTTTTCATTTCTAAGTAAGGAACAATATTTTGTGCCATTTTTAAGTACAGTTTGTTCGCCAGTTCCGGTGTTTCACCGGTTCCGAAGGATTCCGATTATTATTTCACCAAAATTAGGTCATCCGTAAGCGAAAGTAATCAGCTGTGTTCTTGCACGTTTATCAATCTTAATGTTGTATTAGGTTTGATGAAATTGTTCTTTGATGTAGTTAAATGTCCCAATCAAATGTGAAGGGGTTCTCATATCAGATAAAACAAAATGGCTGAAAATGTCAAGTTGAGAACTTGATTTCAACTTACCAGATACGCTTGGAGAGGATGGGAAAATTTTATGGTCCTGAATTTTTGTCAGATTAACAGCAACACATGCCCTAAAGTTTAATCAGTACCGTCCATTTATTCAAATAAAAATTAGATCATAATGGTAGGGGGTACATTTAGCCATTTCCGACGGATTTGAGTACAACTTTTTTTAAAGAGGTGCCATATGGGGAACACCATTTCTTTATTTATATTTTATCATATTGACATGATTTACGTGGGTCATGCTTTTATCTTTCTCCATGCAATAGTATATGCTATGTCCATTACAGTTTTTTTATTCATGATTTGGCTGATTTTCAGGTGGTAATACACTTCAAATGGTGGTAACCTTTTATAACCCTGTTTTCGATTTTAATACAAGACATGATGTAAATTTTATAATCTGTGTTAATTTTTGTGGACTATTGTTTGTCTGTTACCGTTCACAGATATACCGCAAATTTCCCCATGGAAGCCTCTTGTATTTTCACAAAAGTGTTAAAAAAAATGATGTCTGCCGAAACCGGTGAACGTGCTTCAGAACTGGTGAAATCGGTCCGTATGAAATCAAGAACGACAGCGTAATAAGTTACTTTAACTTTGAGTAAATATTTAACGAAGTTCAAGTTAAGACTTGTGTCATACTGTATGTACAATAATGTTTTCTTTCTTCTGCACTTTGAAGTAATTTGACCGATTTATGTAAAAAGTGCGGCGAAACTGGCGAACAAACTGTATGCAGGCTGAACGTGTGAATATTTAGAATTTTTAACATTTAGAGAAACTTACATAATAGGCACATTGACTGATGACATCACAAGCACCTGTTACCAAAATATAGCTGAACTACTGGTTGGCAAAAGGAACCACTATTTACAGTACAGCTCCCGCGATATGTACATTTTTCTCTTAAACTCCGCGGACCTTGGGAGGAAAATCGCGGAGAATCGCCGAGAAATGCCCTAAATCGCGGAGGCGTCGCGGAGACGAATTTTGTCTGGTTAGTGACGGTATTTGCTGTGAAACTGCAGATTTTCAATCCTCCGCGGATCTCTGCGATTTGTTTATGCATTCAGTTGACTGAAGTGTATATATGACAAGTGAAATTTTATATTTACTTACTCTTTTTATCTTCATGTGTTAGGATGCCTAATAGTAATATTTCGTTTCGTCACATGTTTTGACACATTAATTTATTGACAGACAGAAGACCATGTGTTGGTCTCATGTCCTATGATCTGTACACGCATGATACATTGTGTCTCAACCGCTAATTGGTTCCTAAATATAACTTTTGACCTTTAACATTGAGCGACAGTTATTTTCCGAAAATGATATTCGCCTCAGTTTAAAAGCTTCAGACACCACGTGCTCTTCAAAGCGGGAATTACAGTCATGTAGCATGCTTTTCCCGTGATTACATTTTCTTATTAAAATAATTAATATCTTTAACAGATATGTGGATATTTTTAAATTTAGGCAATGATGGCTTTGTTGATTGAACAGAAAGTTTAGTTTCGTTAGAATCGAACATTAATTCCGAATGCGTGAAACGAGGGTAGAAGAGAAAGACAGCCGATAATGAATAGATTTCACACCTACCTGACATCATGTCAACTTTAATTGTTGCAATTTATTTACTTTTAAATCTTTAATCGGTGCCGCGCAAATAATTTACTAATGATTATCAAACTGCGAAAATAAATATATCTAATTAAAAAAGTGAAAATACAAACAAATGCGCTCTTATTCTGATGCATTTGTGTACGAACGTTCCTATTTGTTTACGAAAAGAAAGTTGCGTCAGAAACAGCTTATCTTATTTTCAGAAAATGAGTTGACCGATTTCCGAACAACACGTGTTAAACTGCATCTGTATCGTCTCGGCGCTTAGCAAAAAAACTATTAATCGATTTACTTAATAATAACAAGCGTTTAAAAAATCACATTAATTAATTATTTGACTGAATTATACCGTAGTCACATAATTGACAGGTGTTAAATGTACAGTTACATTATAGTAATTTCATCACACATTGCTGACTGTTTTTATGAAAGGATTTCAAGTGTATACATTTTATAATTATTTTTTTCACCTTGAAATGGGAAATAGTTTGTTAAAACTCTGGTGATGAAACACAAGAATATTCGCGGAGAATCTCCGCGGAAACGCTCTAACACTCGGAGAATCGCGGAGATTGTGTGTGTACTTGAATCGCGGAGATTCTGAGCGTTTTTTTCAAGGAGAAACTCCGCGATTTTCAGAATTCGCGCTTACCATGATCGCGGAGGAAGCACAAAATGTGTACATATCGCGGGAGCTGTACTGTATATACACTTGATAGCAGCAGAATTTTTAATTTTAGATAACTTTTTTCTTTGTCAGCCGAATTTTAAGATTCTTATATCATTTGAAAGCGCTTTATATTCATATTTTGAAAATATAAGCAGATTTTGGCCTAGATTTTGAATTTTTGCTTTTAAAGAAGAAAACTAAACTAATTTATACCTGTCATTTCAGCATTTTTCTAGCAGCCCAGATTCACTATGTTTAACCATTTACAAACAAAAAAGTAAACAGTTTTGACAATTATTTTTTTAATATTTAAAATATGAGTTTACAGACCTTTTAAATGATATAAAATATTGAATTATTTGATGAAAAATGACTTTGTAACTGTAATTACAAAATACTATGTTTTGCATTTTTATCAACCGCCATATTTTTGCCAACCTTCAAAAAGTTACCTGTATCTCTTATCAGTTATTTGTTACTATTAATAGATTTCAAAACAATAACATTCAACGTTCCTATACACCGATTGACACTTTTGCACTGTTCTATTTTTAGCCACAAATAGCGCCACCTACTTCGAGTAAAAGTCAAGCGCAGTACATAAAATTATAGAGCGTACACAGCCAATTTTAAATTGACGAGAAATGTTTGAAAAAATGTTTTTGAGAGTAAATAATTGATTGAGAAAATACATTCAAACATCAAATTGTATTTTTATGACGTTTTTACCAAACCTTTAATCTTAAAACCAAAGAAAATTGACATTTTACAGACTTGCTTTCCGATCACAATTTTCGGCATTTTAAAACTCATTTTAACCGTTGTTTAAAAATATATAATTTTTTATAATCGAACAAATTCAATAAAGCAATGTTTCCTGAAAAAAATGAGATATTTTTCAAGAAGATTGCTTGACATTAAGCGAAGAAAAAGCAATTTAAATGAAGCAAGTAACGATGGCGTATCGGCGATTCCATGTTTTTACTCGAAATTTTTATTGGTGACGTCACAGGAACTTTCCTAATGGCGTGCGCTGATTGGTTTAACTCCAAAGTGTCAATCGGTGTATTACTGATGCAGCCATTTTATGACAGTCATTTGTCTAAGTAATTTGAATCTTATTTTGAAATTTTCATTAAAAAGGGTCTGACAGTTTGGTTTTAAACCAAACTTCAAATCTAAAGCTAGAAGATAAGATCTACTGGTATTTGAACAGTGGACTGCTAATGACTAATTTGTTGTCAAATAATCAACTTGAACAAACAAGCATTGCCACCTAACATAGACACATCTGAAATTTGAATGTAAGTTAAGTCCATGAGTTAATGAATATTGACCTGGTTACAGATCACCAATTTTTGTGCCGATTTCGTTTATTCGCCGGCGGAGAAAAATGTGCGTACCTGCACGCACGGACATTGAAAAATTTGCGCGCACATCTTATTTTCTGCGTGAAAAACGCAGGATTCTGCGTGACTGGGCATGCTGGATACCCAGGTGGATTGACCACTTGGATATGACCTTAGCTGTTAAACTGGCGTTAAACCCAAATAAAACCAAACCAGATTCTGGGCAAAACCAAGCTTTGGAGAATCCAGATTGACACAACAAATTACGCAGTTAGAAACTTGATGTGTTACTCTGCACCTCATTAGAAGTACTAGTTAATTGTTTAATTATGAACGCCAGTAAAATACAATTTGATGATTTCTTCTGTAATAGTTTAAAAAAATACTTAATGATATTTCAGCTAACAAACGTAGGGTTTATACCTTCTTTAACATAGATTGATAGAGAATTCATAGGCCTTTTAACATTAATTAAGTACCCATTTTATAAACTCAGCTCTATTTGATTTTGTTTTATGTAAAATATTATTCCCTCCCTTGAAAGTTTAGCCCATCTATGTAGGTATTTTCTGAATGAATAAATGGGATTACTATATCCAGATACCTTAACGTGTTAATGTTTGAATGTATATAAATCTTCCAAATAGTACTTAAAGTCTTTAGATGAACATTTAGCAGCTGTAAGTCCTTCAGTGTTTCAAGATACAATTTTTAATGCTATCAGATCAATGTCTTTGTTTTCAAGTTTATTATTCTCTTTGGTAGATATAAATTAGTTCATCCACTGTCATATAAACATCTTTTCCCTTATTGTGAGCTTTCTTCATTATTGGCAGGTTATTGGAATTAGTCTTTTAAGCATGTTTGACTTCCAGTGTACACGTATTCGTTCATTTTATTGTTGTTCCATTAATTTGGACATTGGTGCATCCATTTCTTTTTGAGTTTTACCAATATCCTCGAGTAAAGAACTATGAAACTGCCTGCTTTTTTCAGAAATCGTGATATTTGCCTCCATAATGCAAATCTTTTGACACATTGTACTTATTATAAGCGGTAAAACACTCACTCTTGACTGTATAGCTTCTAACTGGTTAATAGCATCTACCCATTGTACATGTATCTACTTTATTTATAAGTACATTCAACATGCCAAAAGTGTCCATATATTGTAAGCTAGCATTTACAGGTGTTATTGACATGTTATTAAATACTAGTGAAGAAGTCAGTTCATTGCCATAAAGTGATTACTAAATTGCCCAGATTGTTGCATAAATGGTTGACCTGTTCAAGTTGCATATTTGATTTAAAAGATTTGACTTTGAGTCGACACATGGTGTTTAACCTGAGTGTACTCATGTGATCAGTGTTAACGTTTTGAGTCACCATCTTTACTCTGCGGCTTGCCTTTATTTTTTTAAAGTCAAGTTACAGTACGTGCCAGGAGGAACTCTCGTTTTCCTCGAGGTCGTCGCGGACTACCCATTCCTTAAAACGCGACCAAATCCGCCGCATTTCGAGGACGACCGCCGCGGACATGGTCACCAAATACAGTTTGTTCGCCAGTTTCGCCGCACTTTTACATAAATCGGTCAAATTACTTCAAAGTGCAGAAGAAAGAAAACACTATTGTATATACAGTATGACACAAGTCTTAACTTGAACTTCGTTAAATATTTACTCAAAGTTAAAGTAACTTATTACGCTGTCGTTCTTGATTTCATATGGACCGATTTCACCAGTTCCGAAGCACGTTCACCGGTTTCGGCGGACATCATTTTTTTAACACTTTTGTGAAAATACAAGAGGCTTCCATGGGGAAATTTGCGGTATATCTGTGAACGGTAACAGAAAAACAATAGTCCACAAAAATTAACACAGATTATAAAATTTACATCATGTCTTGTATTAAAATCGAAAACAGGGTTATAAAAGGTTACCACCATTTGAAGTGTATTACCACCTGAAAATCTGCCAAATCATGAATAAAAAAACTGTAATGGACATAGCATATACTATTGCATGGAGAAAGATAAAAGCATGACCCACGTAAATCATGTCAATATGATAAAATATAAATAAAGAAATGGTGTTCCCCATATGGCACCTCTTTAAAAAAAGTTGTACTCAAATCCGTCGGAAATGGCTAAATGTACCCCCTACTGTTATGATCTAATTTTTATTTGAATAAATGGACGGTACTGATTAAACTTTAGGGCATGTGTTGCTGTTAATCTGACAAAAATTCAGGACCATAAAATTTTCCCATCGTCTCCAAGCGTATCTGGTAAGTTGAAATCAAGTTCTCAACTTGACATTTTCAGCCATTTTGTTTTATCTGATATGAGAACCCCTTCACATTTGATTGGGACATTTAACTACATCAAAGAACAATTTCATCAAACCTAATACAACATTAAGATTGATAAACGTGCAAGAACACAGCTGATTACTTTCCCTTACGGATGACCTAATTTTGGTGAAATAATAATCGGAATCCTTCGGAACCGGTGAAACACCGGAACTGGCGAACAAACTGTATCGCGGCGGACGTCCGCTAAATGGTTCCGCGAACTTTTTCACAGGTAAGAATTGACGTATCGAGGCTAACAAAGTTCCTGATAACACACATTTCGGCGAATTTTACGCTTTAAAATATCATTTAAATGTATAAAACTCTCATAAAACTCTCATTCTGATTCATTTGTTTACGAATGCTCGTATTTGTTAACGGAAGGAATGACAATTCAAAACCGAAAGTAATTGTTTCTCGGAACATCTGACCCTATTTTCAGAAAATAAATTGACTGGTTTTCGATTTACACGTGTTAAAACTGCTCTGCTATATTTAAAGAAAACATACATCATGTAAACCCTACTGCGACATCTGTATCGTCTATGCGCTTGACAAAATTATTGATCGATTTTGCTATACAATAACGAGCGTTTTCAACGACGGAAACACAGCAAATATATGAGAAATTTTGGTTTTAATTTTACCAAATGTCACATAATTGGCAGACGTAAAATGCACAGTTTCATTACTGTCATTTCATTAAATGTTCAGCTTATCCAGGTGAGTTATGACTCTAATTATTTTCGCGCTGGTCGTCAAATATCGCCGAGATATTTCGCGATGTCGAGACATCGAGGAAATCCGTTTTTTCCTCGATGTCGCGGCGGATATTTTTTTTTCCGCGTCCGCGAAATAAAGCGGAAAATGTGAGTTCCTCCTGGCACGTACTGTACCAGCATACATGTATGACAAACTTTTCTTACAATTTGCTTTTCCTTACTGTAACTATTCCACGGTTAAAACACTTCTGTCGGATTCATATCCAAAGTGATAATATTCCTTCACATTTTTACTCTAGCTAAAAACAAGTTTAATTTTTTCATGCATGCATATACAACCATGCACTTAGAAGGTAACATTAATTTGGTATTTGATCCAAATATGAACAGTTTTGTAATAATAATATAATTTTAAACGACCCTAAGGCCCGACAAGTCATTAATGCTAATTGAATATATTTTATTTAATTGATTGCTTAAGGGAACAAAATATGGAAGAAAAATGATATAATGTACGTGTATTAAAAGAAACCTGGTTAAAAAAAGTCAGGTCTGATTTTTTCACTATTTCAGACCTTTTTGTACACTGTGAGTCATGTTGGAATTGAACCAGGGTATCAGACAGACTATTGATTAATAGACATAGAATCCAGTTAGCAAATTTAAAAAAAGGAAATTCATACTGTAAATTTAACTAGTCATTGTTAAAAGGTATATAACTTTTGTGTAGAACAAAATTACACATTAAAGTGTAGTATGCCTCCAAGGGTCAGGATACAGAGGAGAAATTATAAAATATAATGTAATGTAATAATTCAATCAGTTTGAGTACAGAAGATATTTTTTTTTAAAACATACATGTGAATTAGAGGGAAGCCAATATAAAACTCATCATACAAAAAAGAACCAAGAAACAAGAGCTGTCACTGGAAATTGACATATGCCCCCCCGAAATGTAGCTTTGAAATGAAACTGGTGTAAATATATAATTGAAAATGCCTGTGGAAAATAGATCAGACAAAAAATAGAGCATGAACTAAAGGTAAATGGAAAAGTAATGTTTTTCACTGCTTCAGATTCTTATATGAAGGTTGAAGACATAATTATTCAGTGAAATAGAAAGCTGTGAGTTTGGCGTTGAATACAATACTGTTTTATTCCCAACCCCTACTGATGTTATATATATAATAAAATCCCCCAAGCGGTTTTTGAGATCTATCTATCTATCTAAGCTTATTTAACGTCGATACCGGTAGCCCATATGACCGACGCCCCCAGAAGAGATTAGTTATTTTATGTTGTGGGGGTAGTGCAAGATACAGAAAGCATCCCATTCCAGAGACACCCCTGGTTCTTTTTCATGCTCAGTGTATAGCTCTGATACATGGGACCTCGGTTTAAAGTCTCATCCGAAAGACTATCAGTAATGTTAGTGGAGGAGTGGGGGATCGAACTCGGGACCCCTGCTTTACCAGTCCAGCGCGTTACCACTGGACCACATCCGAGATGTAGCTTGGACAAGATTTAATATAGAAGTTATAGGCACATTGACTGATGACATCACAAGCACCTGTTACCAAAATATAGCTGAACTACTGGTTGGCAAAGAGAACCAATATTTATATACATTTGATAGCAGCAGAATTTTTAATTTTAGATAACTTTTTTCTTTGTTAGCCGAATTTTAAGATTCTTATATCATTTGAAAGCTCTTTAAATTCATTTTTTGAAAATATAAGCGATTTTGAATTTTCACTTTTAAAGAAGACAACTAAACTAATTTATACCTGTCATTTCAGTATTTTTCTAGCAGCTCAGATGCACTATGTTTAACCATTTACAAATAAAAAAGTAAACAGTTTTGACAATTATTTTTTAAATATGTAAAATATGAGTTTACAGACCTTTAAAATGATATAAAATATTGAATTATTTGATGAAAAATGACTTTGTAACTGTAATTACAAAATTACTATGTTTTGCATTTTTATCAACCGCCATGTTTTTGCCAACCTTCAAAAAGTTACCTGTATCTCTTATCAGTTACTTGTTACTATTAATAGATTTCAAAACAATAACATTCAACGTTCCTATAGTAAAAAATGACTAGGGGCCCATAACACTGCCAAAAATAATCTGACCAGAAACTCCTGATGATATACACAGCTAGGTTTGGTGACAAACATTCCTGTGAAGTTTCAATGAAATCCTCCAGTGGTTTTGGAGATGAAGCGTGGACAAGATTTTACCTGACAGATGGACGGATGGATGGACAGACCAACAATGCGATTATTATATGACTCCCTGTGGGGGCATAAAAATGGAAGGAAAACCCTTATTTCAAATAAACTCATTTGTAAAAGAAATAGACAATGACTACTCTCTAGAAAATAGAACTGTATGGAATTTGAGTTGTATTTGTTAGATCTAGGGCCAAATGGATTGCTGAGGGTGAAGAACCTAAAAAGTATTTTGCACTTTAGAGAATATAAACTAATATACAAAAGCAGGGCTTCAAAAAAACTAAAAATTTGTCGCTTTTGACTGAATTTCAGCTTCCTGAACTAATATCTTTTTTGTCCAAAACTTAAAAAATCAGTCCAGATATTTTCAAAAAAAAATCAAATTTAAGTATAACTTCTCATAAAAATGTCAAAAGTTCATACAAATCAGCCCTAATGCGCTGTTTCACATCAATCTTAAACCCGTAACATTGCCACTGTGACCAGTGGCCCAAGACAATTTTCACTAAGTCTGTCTATAAAAGTGTACTAGTGATTATGTTTTACAGGTGTTGAAAAATTATAATTGACAATAAATTGTTCATATTTTTCATTAAGATGAAGGCCTTAAAAGCATTAGAAGCATTTAATGGCCAATTTATTATGTCTCCCATCAAAGATGATGGGGTATATTGTTTTGCAAATATAGGTTGGTCAGTAGGCACTTCGTTTCAGATCAGTATCTAGAGAATCATTGGACCCAGGTTCCTTAATCTTGGTTAATAGGTTGTTCATGAGCAGTGGATGATCTCTGTAGTTTTTCAGGTCACTAGGTCAAAGGCCAAGTAGTGACCTTGAAAAGCAAAATTTCTGATCAATAACTACAGAACGCTTGGGCCAAGGCTCCCAAATCTTCATAGGCAGGCTGATTATGGCCAGTAGATGTCCCTAATAGTTTTTTGGGTCATGAGTGCAAAGGTAAAGGTCATATTGGTCATTAATTGAAAAATGGTTTTTGGTGAATAACTGGAGAGTGCTTAGGCCTAGGGTCCTTAAACTTGTAATGCAGGTTGGTAATGACCCATAGATGACTCATATAGCTTTTAGAGTCACTTGGTCAGAGTTCAGTGTCAAAGTGGCCATTAACAGAAAAATGGTTTCCTGTCAGTAACTGGAGAACCCTTGGGCATTGGCTCTTCAGACTGGCTATACAGGTTGGTTTGGCTGCCTCTAGCAATAGTATACTAAGGGGCATGTATGTTTTACATGTACAAACATCTCTTGTTTTGATTGGCGGGATGGGGGTGGACTGATTGAGATTATAGCCCTGCATTAGGTAGTATTCGTTAGAGAAAAAAATTTAATGTCCCTTCTCCTTTTAAGAGAATGCTGTGTATTTAAAATTCTGATGCTCAACATAAAACCTGCATCTTCTAGTACATTACTTATTGCCTGTGGCAGTTTTATTCTATTTATTTATTTATTTATTTATTTTTGTAGTTTTCATAACATGAATATAAAATAATCATAATAGAAAAGCAGTTATAGTTTATGGCAATATAAAAAATAATGTCATTTCATTTGTTGAGTGATATGAAAATTATTTTCTCATGGCCTGACAGTTTCAGTTTCAGTACATGTAGGTGTGGTAGTTATGCACTGAGTGTTAAATGTTTTCTCCCTATTCAACTTTTTGTTGGTACAGACCACAAGTGAAAATAAAATCAGTCTGTCATCTGGATCCCAGGGCGTATATCGAAAGAATTGTGTTTTTTTTTTTTTTTTTTTTTTCGCCTTTTAATTGATCTGTTATATACCAAGGGTGGATGTTGCAATTGAATATACAGTTGATTTTGTGGGAAACTAATTGATAAGGTTCAAAGCTACTGACTCACAGACGATGATAAAAAGAAAATGTTTATACATCTTGAAATACTTGCTGTAATCGTGAAGAACATATTTAAACTAAGTTACTGTCTCAGTTTTTGTGACAGAAAAACATCATAATATAAAGTTTTACACACTTTTATCAGTAAAAAATTTACCCCGTTAGTCACGGGGTAGATACTTTAGTTATAACATTAATTTTAAGGCAGTGTAATAATTAGATGCCGTGGCTCAGTGGTCTAAGTCATCGCTATATATTTTACTGACCGAAAGGTCGTGGGTTCGAATCCTGGTTATGTCAAAACTTTTTTTTCCAGTTTTCATGGTGTATAGAAGCATAATATTATATTTTTTCCATAATATATTAAATCCTCTTAAATTTTAAAGAATAAAAAATTTCAGCAAAATTTTGTGAGTCAGTCGCTTTAAATCACAAGAAAACTGAATACTAATTTTGTAAAGCTTTAAAAAATTTATTGACAGGAAAATATTTCTGAGTTTTATATGTTATGATAATATTTACATCTATTAATAAAGAAATTATACCAAAGATTTCTTAGTTACATATATGACACTACTGCACAGGCTACAGGAAAAAGATTTAAATGTCTGACATCTAAATCTTTTTCCTGTAGCCTGTGCAGTGAATTTTATTCTCATGTGTAAATAATTGTCAGAGGTAGAACTTACCAGTGTTGAATATATATTAGATAATTATGGTAGCTGTGTCACATGGTTATTTAATTTATTACCATAGTGTAGGTAAGGTTTTAATATAAGAAGTGATAATAGCATACCTGTATGTAATTATCAAGAAATCTGATTTTTTCACCCAGCATGCACTGCTCACACTTCACACCATGTTTAGCTACTGAATTTGATTATCTATCTATCGAGTTAATTTATTATGGGTACCTGTTGCCCATATGACCGATGCCTCCTGCAGAGATTAGTTATTTTATGCCTTTTTGTGGGGGATAGTGCAAGATACAGAAAGCATCCCATTCCAGAGACACCATTATTTCTTTTGCATGCTCAGTTTACAGCACTGATACACATGGGACCTCGGTTTAATGCCTCATCCGAAAGACAATTTCAATGTGACAATTATTATGTTAGTGAAGGAGTGGGGGATCAATCTAGGGACCCCTGGGTTACCAGTCCAGCGTGTTACTACAGTAACTACTTGACCAGCTGACTCAGCTAGCTCAGTCAGTAGAGCATCGGATGGTCAATCTTGACTATCCCGGTTCAGTCCCCATCAGGGCCAGCAGAATTTCTTCTTGATAATTGATTTCACACAATGTGTCTATAAGTCATTAATTTTGTCCCTCACCTCTGAAGCAAGTGAGGAAGTAGTCAATCACTTGCGGAGAAATTGGTTAGTAAACTGGATGGATACCCAGGAACACTAGTTATGTGGACTGATATGGCCTTAGCTGTTAAATCTGGCGTTAAACCGCAATAAAACCAAATCAAAGATTACTGGACCACTGATCCACTGACCCATGGACCACTGAATTTGATTACACATCTGTCCTTAGTTAAAATGCTCTTGGATGAGTAAACATTAAAGGGAGAGAACTGAACTCGGTGTCTTAACAATAAAGGTAGTATAGTATATAAAGAAAGAGAACTAAGTCTAAGCCTTTCTTAGTTTGTAATTACCTTCAGTTTCAAGTTTTCTCCCATTCATTGAAGGTATAAACAGGCCATTAATAAAATCAATCAAACTGTGTTGTAAATTTAAACTTTGAAACTTGTTTGAGATAAACTTGTATGGGTAATGTTTAGTCCTCCACTCATTATAAAGCTATATATCTGACAGAAAATGTAAATCAAATGGACTTTGTTGCTAAAATTATAAATAAATGAATCAGCTTCAGCAGACTAGCTGTTGTAGTACGTGTTAAATGATTGATTTTGTCAAAGTACACAAACTATACTGACGGAAAAATATAACTGTGCACACTAAAATACTTAATATCTTTTATTAGTTATAAAATTATTTTAGCAGATTTCTTTTGTGTAATTCACAAGGTAATCTTGTTTCAATAATACTGCTTTTCGCGAGTTGCACGTGCAAAATTTATAGCCCGTAACGGTCGCGCTTTTTACGTGTTTCTTTATGTTAACATCCTCGTACATGCTGTTTCGAGTTATTTTAACCGTCAAATTATAGTGAGCTACCCAGCAGTTCAGAAAAACACCTTCATTTGGATTTTAAGTCTTTCAAGACAATGCCACGCATCTCAGAAAATGATCGCCTACGTGCCGTCGGTATGCTCCAAGCAGGCATTGCTCAATATGCGGTTGCGCAGCGTTTTGGTGTTCACCGAAACACCATATCAGCACTTTGGCGACGATTTCAGCAACGTGGCAACGTCCGTGATCTACCAAGTCCAGGGCGTCCACGTGTGACGTCAATCCGTCAAGACAATTATATCCGGCTTACACACCTACGGAATCGATTTCAACCGGCCACATTAACAGCACGAACAATTCCTGGCTTGAGACCTATCAGTGGACGAACTGTTAAAAACCGATTAAGAGAGCACAGCATTACTCCACGACGTCCTGCGATACGTCCTACTCTTCTCTTACGTCATCGACAACGTCGACGTCAGTGGTGCAGACAGTATCTAAGGCTTCCAAGAGCATATTGGAATAATGTTCTGTTTACTGACGAGTCGCGGTTTCACTTAGAAAGTTCGGACGGACGAGTTCGTGTATACAGGCGTCGCGGAGAACGTTACTTGGATCCCTGTGTTTTTCAACGTCAACGTTTTGGTGGTGGTGGGTCGTTAATGGTTTGGGGAGGTATCTCATCTCAAGGCAGGACCCAGCTTGTAATTGTCCGTGGCAATTTAACGGGTGTTCGTTACAGAGATGAGATTGTCATACCCCACGTGCTGCCATTTCTTCAACGTCAAGGGCGTAACATGACGTTTCAACAAGACAACGCTCGGCCACATGTAGCACGTGTAGTTACCGGGTTTCTGGCTCAGCAAAACGTGAGTGTCTTACCCTGGCCCGCTGTTTCACCAGATCTTTCACCAATTGAGCACGTTTGGGATGAGATGAAGAGACGCCTCCGTCAAAGATGTAACCAACCTCTCACGCTGGACCAACTAGCGCAGACATTGGTCAACATCTGGAACACCATTCCACAGGCAGTTATCGCCAACTTAGTTGCCTCTATGCCTTGTCGCTGCCGTGCTTGCTTGAACGCCAATGGAGGCCACACACGATACTGACCTTGTGAAATCAGATTTCATACCTGTCAACTTCTGCGCCTTGTTACTGTAAAAATTGTTTTACATGATGAAGTGTTTGTATTGATTGTTAGAAATAAAACGTTGATTGGCTAATTTGCAAAGTTTTATGTTACTATTCCTAATATTAAAAAAAATTCTATACCTTGAAGTATGCACAGTTATATTTTTCCGTTAGTATATATTTTCAGCCACTAAGCCAGTTATTGTGTATTAGTTCATTTGAATAAAAGTAAATTTTTTGAAAGGTCAGCAGCTGAGCAAGGTTGATTGTCATGTTTGAATCTTCATAGGCAGTTTACACATATATTTAAAAAAAAAGTAATCTGCCTGGTTCTTCCAAATAAAAGTTGTGACATTAATGTTAAAGAAAATCAGTTTCTTTTCACTGTACTTCAAAAGTAAGTTTTCATTAATTGTTGTCAGCCACCTTTGTGTTCTAATGCCCCCCGAAGAGAGGCATATAGTAATTGCACTGTCTGTCCATCTGTCTGTCTGGTAAAATCTTGTCCTCGCTTCATCTCCAAAACCGCTTGAGGGATTTCATTGAAACGTAACAGGAGTGTTTGTCACCAAGCCTAGTTATGCATGTCGTCAGGAGATTCCGCACAATTTATTTTTGGCAGAGTTATGGGCACTTAATCATTTTTTTTACCCTAATTTCTGTATTAAAGTCTTGTCCACACTTCATCTCCAAACTGCTTGAAGGATATTATTGAAACTTCACAGGAATGTTTGTCACCAAGCCTAGTTGTGTCAATCATCAGGAGTTTCTGCTCGCATTATTTTTGGCAAAGTTATGGGCACTTAGTGACATTATTTACTATAACTTCTTTGTTAAAATCTTGTCCACGCTTCATCTCCAAGACCACTGGAGGATTTCATTGAAACTAAACAGGAATGTTTGTCACTCATGCTTATCATCAGGAGTTTCTGGTTGGATTATTTTTGATAGTGTTATGGGCACTTACATGTAGTCATTTCTTACTATAACTTTTTCAAAAAAGAATTGCAGGTAAAAGATTGTTTACAATACCAAAACAACAACAACAACAAATGGACTAGATGAGAGCCGTCTGTCATTATCTTTGAGAAATATAGTTGTGTAAAGTCATGAAAAGAATGAATAAATAAAATTGCAGCTAAAAGGTTGTTTTCTTTTTAACAAAAAAGGGTGAAAAAAGGGGAAAATAAAAAAACAACAACAATAAAATAGCAGTTAAAATATTGTTTAAAAAAAACAAACAAAACAAACAAACAACAAATGGAGTAGATGAGTTCAACTTGGATCAGTTCAACAAATTGTTTAGATCTTCCTGTTTTTGTCCAACACAGTGGTTCAGTTCTTCATGGTTTTTGCAATGGTATTCAATAATATTTTATGCAATTCTTAGCATGTAACGAAAACTGTGAGTCCATTATACATGTGTATACACCATCACGTATTACACCATTGTATGTAAACTTCTTGGTGAAGTAATTTTGTAAACTGACCGGATCCTAGCTTTTTATGCCCCCATCAAAGATGAGGGGGTTTATAGTTTGGTCATTTGGTCAGTAGACACTTTCAATTCTGATAAAGATCTAGAGAACCCTTTGATCCACCTTCCGCAGACTAGGTATGTAGGCTGGTAATGACTAGTAGATGACCCCTTTAGTTCTTCAGGTCATTAGGTCAAAGGTCACAGTGACCTTGTATAGAAAAATGGTTTCCTATCAGTTACTGTAGAACATTTGGGCCCAGTTGTCAAATCTTCATAGGTAGGTTGGTCATAACAATTAGATGACTCCTGTGGTTTTTAGGGAAATTAGGTCAAAGGTCAAGGTCACAGTAACTAACCTTGAGAAGCAAAACAGTTTCTGCTAAATATCTAGGGAATCCTTGGCCCAAGCACGTCAGACTTAGTATGTAGGTTTGTCATGATCAATGAATGACAACTGTCATTTTTAAGGTCATTGGGTCAAAGGTCAAGGGTTATAAGGACCTTAAAAAGCAAATGGTTTTCCAGTGAATAACTGTAGAATGCTTGGGCCATGTTCCGCAAATTTGGTATATAAGCTGTTCATGGCTTGTAGATTAGCCCCTTTAGTTTGTCAGGTCACCATGTCAAAGGCCAACTGGTCATAATGTTCTTGAATAGCAAAATGGTTTCTGTTCAAGAACTATAGAAAGCTAGGTCCCAGCTTCTCAAAACTTCATGGCTGCCTCAAAAGATAAAGTGCTATGGGGGCATATATGTTTTTCAAACAGGTCTTGTTTAAAAAGCTTAGCTTGTTACCATTACAACAAGAATGGACATTGATAGAATCAGTGCAACACTATTATACTGCTGTGAGCCATTCCTTTGTGTTCATAAAAGATACTGATCATGTGGGAAACAGGACCTGCCTATGAAGGGGTGCATACGAAGACGTGTAAGTGCTGTTAGATAAAAAAGCAGATTATTATTCTACGTAATAGGATCTTTTTGAAAGCAACAAAAAGTTTTTCTTACTGAATGTTTATGTTGTTTTTTTTCAAGTACAAAATTACTGTCAAGCCAATGAGACATGTAATTGTGTTCCTTCTTTCTTAAATACTAGCTTAATTATACCATTTAGGTTGTAATAAACGTTCTCTTCAAATAAATCCCCCCCCCTCCCACCCCTTTTCCATGCACCAAACCTCACTTGACAGTGTTAAAGACAAATAAATGAAGAGCACTTTTGTGTGAATACCAGTAAGAGTGTTGGCTTGTATGGAAAACATTTGCAGACAAAATAAACAAAACTATCTTTTAATAAGTGTGCTTAATTTTTTGTAGACAATGTGTTACTGTTAGTATGGGTGGCTGTATTTCTGTTACGTACAAATTCAATATTTTAACATGTAAAATTTAAAACTGCCTTTTGGAAAATTTAAGAACCCTTGGAGTTTTTAAAACAACCTGTATGGTATATCAAATTATGGCTAATCCTGAAATTTGATATACAACATGATCGGTATAAAACTAATGTACAACCAATGAAAATACATGGCATTGTAAAATGTAAAAATCAATCACAAACAAAACTGACAGATATGACGTGTCATATATAACCATTTTATCCTGTCCATACGACAGAAATGATTGAAGAAATCACTAACCAGCTGTCATTAAAGCTTGTACTATTGAAGTGTAGAAATTAAACTGTTTACTCTTACAATTTTGTCTTTAGGCAAAGGATCATAGCATATTGCTTCATATTGAATAAAACTAGAGACTTTTATAAATGACATTGATAACCATTTTGTCTCATCCATCGTAACTACAGTTTGACGAGGAGAAATCGCAAAAGAAGTGTTGGCTGTTTTCAAGTGTAGAAATTTAACTTGAATAGTTTGATATACAGGCAGAGGATAGCATATTGCTTTACACTAGATAAAAATATAGAAAGACAGAACAAAATATAGAATGGGAGACAGGAAAGTTGCTTTAGTTACAGGAGTTACAGGACAGGTAAAACATAAACTTCCTTAACTTAAGCATAATTATATAGTGCAGAAAGGTTAATTATTTTTTGAAATTAAAAACTGGGCTATGTTGATTTTAAGAAATTCTGAGCACAGGAACAGTCTAACTGTGTTAATTGTAATTTTTTTCTATTACTTAAAATTGTTTCAAGGCCACATCTCAGGGACAATCTGAAGGGATTATCAAATGTCTTAAAGAAAATTAAAAGCAAATTTTTCAGGATCTTTCAGTAGGATGAATGAAGCAATAATTGTTTGACATGATAAAAAATATCCCAGATGCAGTGAGAAGAGTTTAGAAACATTTTGATGTTTTCAGCATTTATGCTCTAGGTTGTAAGAATAAGAGTATACTAGAAAAGTAGAGTTGCCAGTTCCATTG
Organism: Cyclina sinensis; assembly: GCA_012932295.1. Taxonomy (NCBI): domain Eukaryota; kingdom Metazoa; phylum Mollusca; class Bivalvia; order Venerida; family Veneridae; genus Cyclina; species Cyclina sinensis. The sequence continues at coordinate 27,489,881 of JAAONU010000018.1, read as the reverse complement.
TTTATCCTGTCTTTTGGATTGTTATTATGTCACAAGCCTTTTCATTTGTCCACTAAGCATTTATTATGAGTAGATGAGTGTGGGATGCTTAGTCATAACCCTTCAGTTTCTTCTAGAAAGTAACCATTTACAGAGAAATAGTTTGGTGGGTGGTTATTTTCTTTTGGTACTTTTGGAATATGTGGATTACAAATGTATCGAGGTCTGGCTTTGTCTTTATCAAAATAAAATCTAAATCAGTGGTGTATCTACTATTAGGCCCTCTAGGCCTTGGCCTAAGGTTTGGTCAAGAATATATAAAACTGGAATGGGAAGGGGTTTATAAGCCTAATGGTCCAATCAGGTGTGTGTTTTAGGTGTTGAATTGCCTTTGGGGGAACATAAAAATTTTTTTGCCTTAGGGGGAACATGAAAGTTTTCCTGAAAATACTTTGGAACATGCATTTTGCATGTTTTAATCACTGCTTTTTTCTGGCTTCTTGATGGGTTGGGGGGACTGCTCACCCCAAGACACCCTTACAAAGACCCCCCCCCTCCCCCCCACCACCACCACCTTGGGACCCCTCCTCTGGCCCTACAAGTTGAAAAAGCTGGCTATGCCCCTGTTAATTTATGAGAAGACAGATTGAACTAACTGCACATTAAAATTTGTCTTTGGCTATTGTTAAAAGATAAGAAAATCACATAAATATAGAAAATAGAAAAAAGAACTTGAGATTTTAAAGTTGTATCTTAAGAAATATGTAGTATTCTACAGGTGACTTAGTACTGTTTTCATGGTTTGTCATTTATGAGTTTAAATGTAAAGTTATCTCTACAAAGAGGTAGTTACCGTAGTATTATAAGGTGCATAATTTGTTTCTTCATGAATTCACCCACTCAAAATCATTCACATTTTTGTTTAAGAAAATACTTCACATCATTTGTTGAAATTTAATGAACCATTCCTTGGAATGATCTGTTGCCCATGTTTATTGCCAGTTTCCATATTTTGCGAAACTGTTACGTGATACTTGAAATGTTTATTTTGAACATAAATGGTCCCATGACATCATCTATCCTTTAATTGGAACTGTGAAATAATTTGTCCGCATCTAAACTTTACTCATATTGTATTCATTGAATAACATACAGGAAATTAGCCTCCAAAAATGCTGTATAAGTCTAGGACAGTTTTGTATTGCTCATCTTACATGCATTTCTTAGCTTCTTCAGATGCACACTTCACACAAAGCATTGCTCTGTTGAGCTTTGTCTTGTAACAAAATAACGTTCATTTCAGGTCAGCTGATGGACAAGTCACTAAATGCACTTTACCATCTTATAAGATAATTAATTGTTACACTTACATAACAGTTATCCTTTTTGTCACATTTTTTAAAGGTAGATAGATTTTTTTTTTTAAATTTCAAATCAGTATTTCATGCAATTTTGATAAAATTGAAAGAATAAATCTATGTGAGAATATTACATAAACATACAGGTCTGAAATGTTGGTAAGAAACATTAAAACATTAAGGATACATAGTATTTCATTTAGAAGACCAAAATTGAGATGGATCTTCGATGCAAGTAATGCTTGAAGCTTCATCTGGTTTATGAAAATCGTCTGTAACATACATTGTCAAAATCACATTACAAAAGTGGGACATTTGCTATGCTCTGCAACAATCTGCTGACATTTAACCCAGAACCTGCTGAATTTTTGTAATGAATTTGCCCAGCTTTGAATTTGGAACAGTCCATTCAAAGTTAAAGGGATTTTAATATCAAAATACAAAAATTAAGCTACCAACAGTATAGAGCCTGCTCAGACTGCACAGATGTGCAGGCTGGCCTGGCTCTATACTGGTGGCAAAGGCTAATCACTTTCGGTTCCAGCAGGTTAAGGGTTAATGGCGGACACAGGGCAGGTAACCAGAGAGGTACTAATTTCAGGGACGGTCTGTAGCTAAATAATACTCTGTTATTGAGCAAAGTTACTGTGGATTGTAATAATATAAGATCTTTGTTTTATGTATTTCAGGATGGTTCCTATTTGGCAGAATTTCTTATCAAGAAAGGCTATGAGGTAAGACAATGAAAGCTTCTTACTTTTGTGAAACATTTTGCCTGAGTTTTTGGAGAAAAGTGTAGGTAATTATTCAAATGCTTTCTAAAGCTGACTATTCATGGTATAATACAGTGTCTATTCTAGGACGCGCGATTGCGGGATTCACGCTATTTTTTCAAAGATCACGCACATTTTTTAAACATGTGCGCGAAAATCGCGCATCCAAATTGGTAAACTTGCACAAAAACTGCCGGAATTCCTAGTCGGGGGTTAATTTACATGAACACCGGAAAACAAAGGGGTAATCCGAAGCTAAATAAAATAGATACAAAGTGTTTAACTGAACGAAAATACTAGTGTTTACATTAAACATTAGAAATGCTTAAACAATGGTGTTTGGTATTGGTCCCCCCATGTTTTTGAAAATCCTCCCTATTTTTTGAAGTGAGGGGGGAAATTCACCCCTTTTTCTGAATTTCTAGAATAGACACTGATAATAAACAAATTGCTTTTTCTTTCCATTCAGTAAGTTTAATGTTAAATGTTCATATCAGTCAAACATCGTGCTAAACGAAACCGATGATTGTAATGCATACTTGAAACAATATACTAGTTGCTATTTCTAAATATTTTGTTAAGAAATACAACGTTTAAATAGTATTCTAGCTTCTATCTTAATTGTTATTGCGTTTATCCCTCAGTATGGAAATAAAACTTAAAGTCAGATTATCTGTGATCATATTTCACCCGTAGCTGAAAAAGTAGCTTTTTTTATCTCTGATCTTTTATTAAGGTCATTACTGTTTTAACTGATGTTAAGTTATGCATACAAAATGGGGTAGCTAGGTATTATTTGACATGCAAAATACCTCAGCTGTTTTTACACCAGGCTTTTTGAAGCATCAGAACAATAATTATTGTGGAGATCAGACATGGGGCATTTGAGTACAGTTTATGTTTTTTTGGGCATTCTTGCAAAACTTGTTAAGAATTTAAGAGAATATTACTATTTTTAGAAATGTTGGGTGTTTAAAGAGTTTTTCTACTTACAGGTTCATGGGATTATAAGAAGATCCAGTTCCTTTAATACAGGGAGAATAGAACATTTATACACCAATGTTGCAACGCACAGTGGTGGTTGTAAGTGACTTATATATTGCAAGTATTTACTACAATATTCCTCAAAGATAGTTTTACAGGCTGTGGAGTATTTTGGAGTAAGCATTTTCCTGGTTGGTGTCCGATGGCATATGGTAAAAGATTATTTAGCTAATTCCTTACCTGTTTTAACTGGAATAGTCGGTGTTTTGATACATTCTCGCCAGAATATAGAGTATGACATCCGTCAAAAAAAAAAAAAATGGAGAAGTTTAAAGAAATAGGGAGACAAGAGGGGTCACCTCTTACTGTAGGTCAAGGTCACACAGGCCACATGTCTAGCTCTGTCTGTCGAACTGCCTGTAGGAAGTTGAAGCTGTTCGACATGCCCCCCTTATATTACTTCATCAGATTGAAGGAAATGGAAACTGTGCGATAGAAAATTTAACAAACTTAGATGATTTGCAGAGCATATTAGGTTTTGGTCAAGTCTGGTCATGCTGAAGGCACACTAAGAGACCACATATCATACTGCTGTAATGTGTGAATAAATCTTGTCAGCTCTGTATCTTTTGAACCACTTAGGTAAAACATGACTTGAGTACTTATCAATAAACATTGAACCTTTTTAACTTATATGCAGACTGATATAATAGTGTTCTAAATAAATAGTCTTTCAAAATTCACTTTAATGATACTGGAAAATTATGAAGTTGCTTACAAATTGACAATATCAGGGCTTTTTTTCCCCAGAAATTGGGAAGTGGCTTTAGCCTTTCATTTTGGGAAATTCAAGTGCATCATTTTGTCAAATTGGGAAACACTAGAATGATGTTTAAACAACAAACAAAAAGTATATATTAAGAACTATATTCATTTCATCCAGTACTCCAGTACTACAGCGTCACATTTATTTCAAAGGCTGCTGGCTGTCCTTAACGACTTAGGCCTTAAAGAGGTCAAAAATCTTTACATAAATTCATCCTGGAGTGTGTATGCTTTGACCTTCATTAGAACATCCATTTGTTGAGTGGTCAGTGAAATTCTCAAGAATATACACAAGGCACTATTTTTTTGTAAGTTAGCTGATAAAATTGGGAAAAAAAGAGGGTTTTTTTTTTTTTCAATTGGGAATCCACCCATTATCAGCCACAATTATACTTATATAAGGAAAAAAGCCCTGAATATAAAATTCAGAAGTGCGTGAATTTTTGACAATATAGAAGTCAGTTATCCTACAAAATGCAAAATGTTGAGGAAACTGATTTTTTATTTAAACAAAATTTCAAACTTTGCAGAATTATTGAAGATGCAAAATTAAGATGTGGCTTAATATTTTCACCTTGGCAATATTGGTTTACATGATATTGTATGGCTAAATTTAGACGTCACTAGGGTTTTTCATTGCAAAATTGAGAAGTTTCACGGTTTTTGGACCCAGTAAATGGTATATAATAAATATGGATTAGATATTTATTTTTAACACACTGCATCGTGAGTGTATTGGGTGTAACATTTTAACTTCAAATAATGTATTCAGATGGCCGACTGGGAGTGGCTTTCACTATACGTGAGAGGGTGTTCAAAAGGTGATAGAGTGAAAATAAACTGTGAATTGTGCCTTTTTTTTTTCAAGAAATGAAATATTATCTTATGACAAAATTTAGACAGTTTTAAACACTTTAACATTGATAACGTTTAATCTCACAAAATATAACATACATCTGTGAAATACCACAAAATATTATGAATAATATAGGCTGAATTTTTACTGCTAAATGCTACCTTCAGCTAGATTTTACAGCTTTGATTTAAACATTATAAGTACACATAAGTTACAAAATATAACATAAATATAAATTGAGGTTACCTGATTAAGAAAATAGAGAAAACAGCGTCCATGCATTTCTGTTTTGTTATCCTGAGTTTAACTTGTACGTTTTAGTTAAATAAATGTATTCTTGAGTTTTTCGTTTTAGAGGAAGTTATAACTTGATTTGTATATTTGTTTCAAAATAAGATTAAATTCAAAAGAAAGTAAATAAAAAATTTTTTTAGAAAAAAAAAACCTTTGCAACATGCTTTCTTTAAAAAAAAATTAAACATAAAAAACTGTATTTTCCCAACTCAAGTGGAATGTTTTAAATTGATAAAACTTTGAGCATATCTTATGCCAATTTTTTGACATTTATAAAACTTTGAATAAAGTTTTATATTCTTACATGATATAGTCAAAAAGATATTTCAGTTCAGTTTTTAATAGAATGTACAAAACATTGAAAACATAATTTAAGCTTATAAAGAAATAAGGAAAAATATAGAGAAATGCAAAATGACTCTCCCCACATAGTGGGGTTGGAGACATTGTTTTATACTTTCCATCTATCTGTATGTCACAAAGTGGATTTCAGTGGAGCTTGCTATGATATACTGGTACCAAGCCTAGATGAGCATAATTATCTTCCGCATTTTCTGGTTCAGTGATTTTCAGTGAAGTTGTTGACCTTGATTTGTCCAAATTTGAACGGATATGGGTATATCTCCATAATTTAGAGAAAACAGGTGTAATTTGCAACATGTTCCGTTCGGCCGATTTTTGGTGGAGTTATAATGGCCTTCGATTTATCCAGATTTGAACTCATTTGGGCATATGGCTTTAACCGCTCGTCTTTAAAAAAATACAAAAAAAAAAAAAAAAAAACAAAACAAAACAAAACACAAAAAAAAATCACAGGATTGATTGTTAGCAAGTGTTACAAGTGTTTCAGAGTTATGCCTCTTTGCTTTAGCAGGGGTGTTGATCATTTGCAGTTAAACTCAGTTAAAACTTGAAGTCATTAGAAAAAGTTCAGCTTTGCATAAGTGACATTTTTAAGTTAATTCTAACCAAAATGTCAGTGACATTGCATTTTCATTGTTGTCTTTTGCAGTTATTTGTGGAAATTAAGTAGCAGCATAGATAAAAAAAGATGGTTTCTTGAAAGCTGTTCATACTGTAGAAACTTATATATGGAGTTTTAAGTTTTGCTAGTTTTAAGCCAACTTTGTTCTATTATTTAAATCGACATGATTAAAACATGCTAACTTTATTTTAAGTCTTATAGTCTATTTCAGCTATGCATTTACATTATGGTGACTTAACTGACAGCACATGTTTGGTAAAGATAATTAGCCAAGTGAAACCTTCAGAGATATATAACCTTGGAGCTCAGAGTCATGTCAAGGTAAGTAAAAAGGATGGCATTCTTCCAAAGTGTAATAGGCTAGCCTAATATGACTTTGAAGTACCCATGCCAAGCTAAGGGTGACATCATGTCCAGGTATCATAATCATGTCAGTTCAATTGAATTGTGGGGTCATATGCAGGTTTCATGGACATGTCAGTGGTTGTGAGGTTGTGTGCAGGTCTCCTGGTCATGTCAGTGGTTGTGAGGTTGTGTGCAGGTTTCCTGGTCATGTCAGTGGTTGTGAGGATGTGTGCAGGATTCCTGGTAATGTCAGTGGTTGTGAGGTTGTTTCTAGGTTTCATGATCATGACAGTGGTTGTGAGGTTGTTTCCAGGTTTCATGGACATGTCAGTGGTTGTGAGGTTGTGTCCAGGTTTCATGGTCATGTCAGTGGTTGTGAGGTTGTGTCAAGATTTCATGGTCATATCAGTGGTTGTGAGGTTGTGTCAAGGTTTCATGGTCATGTCAGTGGTTGTGAGGTTGTGTCAAGGTTTCATGGTCATGTCAGTGGTTGTAAGGTTGTGTCCATTGGTTGTTAGGTTGTGTCCAGGTTTCATGGTCATGTCAGTGGTTGTGAGGTTGTGTCCAGGTTTCATGGTCATGTCAGTGGTTGTTAGGTTGTGTCCAGGTTTTATGGTCATGTCAGTGGTTGTGAGGTTGTGTCCAGGTTTCATGGTCGTGTCAGTGGTTGTGTCCAGGTTTCCTGATCATGTCAGTGGTTGTGAGGTTGTGTCCAGGTTTCATGGTCATGTCAGTGGTTGTGTCCAGGTTTCCTGATCATGTCAGTGGTTGTGAGGTTGTGTCCAGATTTCATGGTCATATCAGTGGTTGTGAGGTTGTGTCCAGGTTTCATAAACATGTCAGTGGTTGTGAGGTTGTGTCCAGGTTTCATAAACATGTCAGTTGTTATGAGGTTGTGTCCAGGTTTCATAAACATGTCAGTGGCTGTGAGGTTGTGTCCAGGTTTCATGGTCATGTCAGTGGTTGTGAGGTTGTGTCCAGGTTTCCTGGTCATGTCAGTAGTTTTGAAGTTGTGTCAAGGTTTCCTGGTCATGTCAGTTGTTATGAGGTTGTGTCCAGGTTTCATAATCATGTCAGTGGTTGTGAGGTTGTGTGCAGGTTTCTTGGTCATGTCAGTGGTTGTGAGGTTGTGTCCAGGTTTCATGGTGGTTGTGAGGTTTTGTCCAGGTTTCATGGTCATGTCAGTGGTTGTGAGGTTGTGTCCAGGTTTCATGGTCATGTCAGTGGTTGTGAGGTTGTGTGCAGGTTTCCTGGTCATGTCAGTGGTTGTGAGGTTGTGTGCAGGTTTCATGGTCATGTCAGTGGTTTTGAGGTTTTGTCCAGGTTTCATGATCATGTCAGTGGTTGTGAGGTTGTTTCCAGGTTTCATGGTCATGTCAGTGGTTGTGAGGTTGTGTCCAGGTTTCATGGTCATATCAGTGGTTGTGAGGTTGTGTGCAGGTTTCATGGTCATGTCAGTGATTGTGAGGTTGTGTCCAGGTTTCATGGTGGTTGTGAGGTTTTGTCCAGGTTTCATGGTCATGTCAGTGGTTGTGAGGTTTTGTCCAGGTTTCCTGGTCATGTCAGTGATTATGAGGTTGTGTCCAGGTTTCATGGTGGTTGTGAGGTTTTGTCCAGGTTTCATGGTCATGTCAGTGGTTGTGAGGTTGTGTCCAGGTTTCATGGTGGTTGTGAGGTTTTGTCCAGGTTTCATGGTCATGTCAGTGGTTGTTAGGTTGTGTGCAGGTTTCCTGGTCATGTCAGTGGTTGTGAGGTTGTGTGCAGGTTTCATGGTCATGTCAGTGGTTTTGAGGTTTTGTCCAGGTTTCATGATCATGTCAGTGGTTGTGAGGTTGTTTCCAGGTTTCATGGTCATGTCAGTGGTTGTGAGGTTGTGTCCAGGTTTCATGATCATGTCAGTGGTTGTGAGGTTGTGTCAGTGGAATTATTATTTAAGTCATTTTCATGTTTCAGACTATCAGAATTTCAGTAATCGTATTAAATGTGAAAAATTGCTACGTAAACAAAAAACTATTGGTAAATGCTGTTTGAAGAGCTTTAGAAAGTAAATAAACACTTTGGAATGTAAGATTATATTGTTAGATAAGGAGCACTTTGTTCATCATGTTCTATTGAAAAATCCCCAGCTGTCACACAGTAATTAAGGCTGAAAATCAACATAGTATCCTAGTATCTAAACATCTGCCTCTGATTTTTCGACTTTGTATTTATGCCAACATGTTGAATTGTCTTAAACTTTTCTATGTATATTACGTATTCTTGTTCTGCTTTTCATTTAATGGAGGAATATAGTATGCATAACACAAAATTATTTAGTCTCAGAATTTTTGAAAGACGTATTAAGGGCTGTTAGGTCCAGAGTTCCCGAAAACTGAAAATTTGTCCATTTTGACGAAATTTCAGCATCCTGGACAAATTAAAACTACTTAAAAAATTGGTCAGATGTTTTTCAAAAAAAAAAATAAATTTAAGAATAACTTTTCATGAAACACCAAAATTTCAAACCCTAACCACAATCTGCACCTAATGCAGTCCTTCAAACCTATCAAAAAACAAAAAAATTGCCGCTTTGACCAGTGGCTTGAGGCAATTAACACCAATTAACTGATTATCTCATAAACACACTTCTGACAGTAAGTGTGCTTGATTCCAAGCTGGTCAGTTGATATGTTAACCAGTGTTGAAGAAGTATAAACACGTGAAATCTGCACTACTTTCGTTTTTCACTTTCAATAATACATTTGTTTTTGCAATGTCAACAAACCGACTATCGTAAGCATCATAATTTAATTTCAGTTGTCAGTGATGATAAATTGTTCATATTTTTCGATAAAGAAAAAGTTTAAAAAGAATATATATTAGACATACTAATGTTTAACTTTAATACGACATTTATTTTCATATGTTGGGGGTGGGGGAGGGGGGTTAATTTTTGGTGGGAGTGGGGAGGGGGCCTCACTCAGAACAATTAAGATTTTAACATTTCAAGAGCCCTAGTGCGGTCTTTCATGTTACTTATGTAAAATTAATGTTGAATATAATTTATAACTTTTTTGTTAAGTATTTTCAATGAACTATTGTTTAAAATATGTTAATATTTAATCACCTCTAAAAAAATATGTTGGTATTGGTTGCAAACAATCTTGCATCTTTAAGAGTCTCTTAGGACCCTAGTTTAAACTTGTTCACTTAAAAAACACAAATAGGAAACAAGTTTTCGTAACTTAAATGGCTTCAGCTCCATGACTGCTTCCAGGGTATAGACCAGTACAGTAACTTGTAAGTATGGGGACTGTCACAAAAATGCATTATCAGCTCTGTTATATATATTCAAGGTATTCAGTATATAATCTCCTCTATGCATTTGACCTTTTTTCATCAGATTGATTGTCACAAAAGTTTAGATGTAAAATTGTTGTAAAGTGTGAAGTAATTTGTTCTTGGCTTCAGGTATCATTTGAATTAGCAGAGTACACAGCGAATGTTGATGCCTTGGGAACATTACGTCTTCTTGACGCTATACGAACATGCGGCATGTCCGATAGAGTGAAGTTCTACCAGGCATCAACTAGTGAAATGTTTGGAAAAGTTCAAGAAATCCCGCAGAAGGAGACCACACCTTTTTATCCCCGATCTCCGTATGGTAAGATGCACATGTACTTCTATTTCAACATTTCTAAAACGTTACTCAGATGGACAGAAATGACAGAAAATATAGATTTTATTCACAGCAGTTTAAACTTCATCTACAAAGATGATGTAATTTTTTTTTCACGAGGGTGGAAAAAAATAACTGTTTTATTTAAAAGTTTGAGATGAAGCTGTCCCATAATTTTAGTTTTTCGAAGAAGCAAGGAGTTAACTGTCCAGGTAACTTCAGCCGGTGTGCATGTTACTGTAAAGAACCTACCTGTGTAATGATTCATGGGTCTGTTCTTCATTAAAGTCGTCTGAGGAGTGTCAAACAATCAAGACAGGTAACCATTGTTTGCAAGAATCAAATTTGATGCTGGGCCTCTTTCTTTTGGAAAAATGTTAATCTAAATTCTTAGTCTATTCATGAACCTTGGGTGAATTAAACTGTTAATATTTAAAACAGTTTAGTCCTTCTCTGCAATGCAGACTTTTCTCATATGACATAAACATTTTCATGGCACCAATGCAGTACTACTGTAAAACATTGAGTTACCAAAGTACTGTAAGTGGTTGTCAATTTGCCTTTTTTGTGTCACCTGCTACAAAGTAGCCGCAACATGTAGGGATCACTTCTCCGTTGTCTGTTCGTCTGTCCGTCCATCACAAAACTTTTCCGGACTACTCCTCAGAAACTACTGGTGCAATTTCATCCAAACTTTAGAGGAATGATAATACCAAGTGTAGTTGTGCATATCTTCAGCATTTTCCAGTTCATTGATTTTTGTCAGAGTTATGGCCCTTTAATGATTTTTATTTTTAAAGTTTGTCTGGACTGTTCCTCTTATACTACTAATGCAATTTGAATGAAATGTTACAGGATTGATCGTTACTTCAATTTACATTTCCAACCAACTGTCCAATCCCCCCTCAATACAACTGCTTAATTGCTATCATCAGGTGACACGTGATCACTGATCACTCTTGTGTTACAATAGGAGCTATTTTTCTGTCAGTGTTTGTAAAGTAGTTGAGTTTGTTGCTACATAAGATATATATCTTTAACATTTTAACTCTAAGTTGTTGTTGTCTGTGATCTTGATGTAAATGTTCAATTCAGTTCAAGAAAATGTAATTGCTGTGTCTGTTATTTTAGTGTCTGCACAAAGTCAATAACATGTGTTGCCAACACATGTGGAGACCATCCCATTTTCATGTATATTTTAAACATACAGTTATATGTTTTTTTCAGTTACTGGAACATTGCTTATTTACATAAGGGAATATGTATTGTTGCCGATTTTGTTTGGGAACCCAACCATGAAATAAAATAATCCCAAAACCAGCAGCAATCACTTTGTCCTTACACTGTCACTGTGTCCTTACACTGTCATTATGTCCTTACACCACCAATATGTCCTTACACTGTCACTGTGTTCTTACACTGTCATTATGTCCTTACACTGTCACTAAGTCCTTACACTGTCACTATGTCATTACACCATCACTATGTCCTTACACTGTCACTATGTCCTTAATCCATCACTATGTCCTTACACCGTTGATATTTAAATAATTGATCAATCTTGTGTCCTGTAAAAAAAAACGTTTGCAACAAATCATAAATATATCTGGCCACAAATTCATGTCATTTTAAAGTATGTGAACGTAATTGGAGAGGCACTGTCTTTTACAGGTGTTGCTAAAGTGTATGGTTACTGGATTGTGATAAATTACAGAGAAGCGTACAATATGTTTGCTTGTAATGGTATTCTCTTCAACCATGAGAGCCCTAGAAGAGGTAACATTTGGTTTGGATTTTGTTTTAGTCAGTACCCATAAAGTCAGTAGTAAACCAGTTCAAATGCAGTTATTCCTGTTTTGTGACAGTCTGATGATATTCAAGGAGAAACCGATTTTTTTTATAAATTTGCATTTAACATTCCTTAAGAAAAAGTTCTGATGAAAGCAGAGTGTTCAGTAAATGGAAGGGTTTTGGGGTGGGGAAGGGGTGGAGAGGGGGTGGGGGTGGCATGTTAAAGACCTGTGTCTGTCAAAATATTGAATTCAAACATGTAATGAAATATCCATGACATGTAGAAAATTAATTTTCTGGCAGCTGGTGGTGAAATATTGATTGTAAGCTATTGATTGTAAATGAAGTAGGTTTCAGATTCTGACACATGTGTTAAGTAAAAAAAAAATATAAAAAAAAAAATAGAGGATATTCAAGTTTTTTCTATAAATATGGGATTTATTTTCATCAAGTGGTATGAAAATAAATATTTTACAAGTGGCGATAGCCACGAGTGAGATATGAGAATTTTCATACCACAAGATGAAAATAAATCCTGTATTTATAGAAAAAAACTTGAATAATCAATTTTCTGTTTATTATATACTTTTTCTCTTTTTTGACCTTACAATTCGAGAGAATTCCCCTTTTATTTTGTGTGTTGGCTGAATTTAGAAGAAAGTAGTCCGGCAAGACACCAGTGAAAATATGGGAAAAATTGTTTCACTACAGTGAAAAATAAATTTTTACAGTGAAAATATGGAAAATGAAAATACGCATTTTATTTCATAAATATTTTTCAATATTTCATTTAAAAGTATATAATAAACATAACATCTGATTTTTTAACACAGAGATATTCATTTAGTAGAACAGTCTGTAAAGCTTCTAAATTCTAAAAATAGAAATTGATGTTCAATTGATAAAACATTTAATTTACATTAACAGTATATTTCATCTGCAGGAGAGACCTTTGTCACAAGGAAGATAACGAGGGCTGTAGCAAAGATTATTTTAGGTCAACAGAAAATACTAGAATTAGGAAACCTAGATTCCATGAGAGATTGGGGACATGCAAAAGATTATATAGAGGTAACTGCTGTAAAGTAACAAACTGTATTTTAGAAAAGTGTTATAAGAAAAAACATAATTAATGCAGTTCGAATCTTATTGTCAAAGCTGTACTTTAGATAAGTACATTTGTATTAGAAAAGTAACTATTGAAAATTTAAAGTCTGCCTGATCCTAGAAATTTATATTAGTCTGTTACCATGTGTTAGCACTAATGCTGGAAGCTTCAGTAGGGAGATATTTCCTAGAATTCTGTCTTGTAGCTTAGGGGTATGGTACTTAATCTTCACATTTAAAAAGCTCAGTTTGAGAAGATGTCAATTGATAAAGCTCACACTTCAGAGAAACAGAATCTTGGTTTTCAGGTGATCAGAATAACTGTTTACTTTACCTGCAAGTTAGTGAAATTGAGAACACACCTACTCAACTTATTATAACTTAATTGGCTTATCTAGGGGAGTTGTCCCCTTGTTAACATACTGTCAGCAAACCGTGATCCACTGAAGCTTGGCTGCATTTTAGAATGGAAATACATAGGGATTTTAATTTTAAATTATAAAATGGTTCTTGTTTGAAGAATCATAAAATTTTATAACCAGAGAAGCAGTCTAAAGTTACAATTTCTAAATTTTCTTTCCATATGATTCTTATTTATTCATTGCAATTCTTTGGACACAGACTTTTACTTAATCTAAGTAATAAATGGATCATACAAAAACCTCCAATATATCTACTACATGTGAAGTATTATAGTGTGAAATACAAATTAATCAAGCTGAACACGAATACTGTGTAATCTATTTTGTTCACTTAAGATGAATTTTCATGTATTTTGCACTAGGAACAGTGTGTGAATTTAAGTCGGCGCTAATAAAAAAACTAAACCAAAACATAAGAGAGTTATCCGGATTTAGTGCATGTCCAAAATATATGCATATCATTTTGCCTTTTACAATTTACTTTAAGCTGTTGCTTTTTCTGCCAGTTTTTATCGAATACTCCAATATATTGTCATGGTCCAGTTTAAATGAAACATATTTTCTTTTTTTCATTCCTGGATGGCAAATGCTGTCAAAAAGCAAAATTTTGTTGTCATCCATAGTGACAATCTTCAGTAAATAATGACTTTGGTAATATCTAAGTGACAGCTGGGACTATTAATTTATTTTTATTCATATTTATTTTCCATTTATTTATTGGCAAGTTAAAATAGATAAAAGAAAGTAACATGCAAAACGATACTCAGTCTGAAAACATGTATGAAAGTGGAAACAAGTAGCAATGAATAAATAAGTAATTGAGTATAGGAATTATTCACAACTAACATTGTTGTTAAGTGTAATTGGTCAGGTGTCGGTTACTTGTAGGTGAAATCTTGTCGAATTTCTATTGTATATCGATCTTTGTATGCCAATTAATGCCAATTTACGTCTTTGTTTTTTTTCAGTGGAGACCTCTATAATTGAGTAAACATGTGACATTGGATGAAAATGCACATTATATTTTTATGACTTTCCACCAAAAAAAGATAAATAATGGAAATACATGAATTTATTACTGCGCAAACTTATCATTTTTGCCGTTTGTGCCAAATTTCATCCCAGCGAAATAAAATGATTTCACAGTACTATAACATAAGCTGAATTTTGATTGGACAAGTGCTTTGTCTCCTATAGATTGTTCCAGAAATTATACCTCCCTAATTACCTTCCTTGTGTCTGCCATTAAAGGACTGCGCAGATCAAAGCAGTTTGACAATGCAGAGCTTAGAAAAAGTCCCATTTTATAGCTGTAAAGTGATTGTGACATTGTATGTTAGAGAAACAGATTCATATAAACCACAAGAAGCATTTATTATCAGTAAAAATCTATCCCATGGTCTTCTAACTGAAAAACGTATATTTGTAAACGATTTTTTTCTGACATCTCAATCTGTTGAACTGTGAAATAAAGGTCTTGTGATATTCTGCGATAGATTTATTATTTTTAATTCACGAAAAAAAAATCTGCTTTTAAAAAGTACATGTATCTGTCTTTATAAAATCTGTCCAGAAGGGTACAGATATATAGGTGTCATCATTTTGTTTTCTGTATTACAAGAATTATCCACAACAATAATGTTAAAAATAAGAAAAAGGAAAGCTAAAGTATTATTGTAAGATCAATATCTTACAAATGTGTGGCTTGCAGCTATTATTTTCTTTCTGCAAACACAAACTCACACGTTGTACATATCAATACTTTACACAAACTGATTTCAAAATGCAGAAAATAGAGAATAGAAAATAAAAGGTCCATATGGCAACAGATGTTAAATTTCATACGGTCTTTAAAATCTTGTTTGTAAGGAAGAATATATATTCTTAAATTTCATATAACAATCCGGAACAAATAAAAACCATGTTTTAAAGCCTTCAGGCATTTTCTCAAGAGCAGATTTCATTATTACAGTGTTTTACCGACAATGACAATTAACGGTGACTTATCAAAACAAAGGCAGTATGTCACCCCAATATTACATAACCAAATTCCTTCAGCACAGGACACCGCGAAAGACAAAAGACAGTTTGATAATTAAAGAAGCACTAAATAATGCATATTTATTGTCAAGTATTCTTTGAAACTGTATCAAAGAATAAAACAAGTTTTAGTTAAAATAGAGTGAATATGAGGTTGATGAGCAAGATGTTTAATTTTGTCATTTTGTCCATTTTGTAAGCTTTCAGAGTTGTTCAAATAATTGAAATCATAGTTTCACCTTTTGAAAAGGAAAACTGTGCTTTCAATATTATTTGCGTTTTACACTTATTATATGTGGTTTACACAACTCAAGCTTCCACTTTGAACAGTCAATGGTTTTTTTCACAGTCGTTCATGTGTTAAATATTTCAAGTTAATAATATGTTCAAGTCAGGAATAAAACATACAAAACAGTTATAATAATACAATAAAATGATGTTTATTCTACAGCAAAATTCACACGATATAAAGCAATATGTTAGCTTGAAATGTGCTAAAGTTATACAGATTTATACGGAACTAATAAGCCTCAGAGCGAGGTTTAGCAGTCCTTTAATGGCGGATGGTCACGTGATCGTCATAATGGCGGCAGTCAATTTATCAATTATGGAATGGTCCATATTGTGATTGTATCATTTCTTCTATCAGAAACAGTTTAAGAAAAATGATTATGTGCCTGAGATAAGATCAATAAGCTAAAAATATTTAAATTGCTCAAAGGGAAATAACCCATGAACCATTGTTTCCAAACTCCATGAGTTACTTCCCCTATCATGTCAAGTACCACTCCCTAAAAGTGTTATTGGGCTAAAAATAAGCCAAATAAAAGTTGTTTTGGACTTTTTGCTCTATTTATTTCAATAAGTTTTAATCATGATTGTTTTATTTTTCAGCATGTGCTTATGGTAAATGCCAGATTGAAAAAAAAAATAACGACAATCATATGAATACTTCATTTCGATATAATTATATACATGATTATGTTTATATTATCTTGTCCATGGTCACATGGTTTGCTGATAGAAGTGGTAAAACTGGTGTGTTCAGTTTGCATGTCGTCCTAAACCTTGACAGCCCCTTTAATTCTGGAAGATACCTTTCTTAAGTTCAGTTAAGTTTGACTTGAGTTTAAATTTTAACATAGGGTTTCCACTTTGTGTGATTAATCATTTTTAGGAGAATAATTAAAGTTATATCAATCCAAGAATTGAAATCCAACGTTTTTAAATATTTTCATTTGATTTCTGTTTTCCAGGCTATGTGGTTAATGTTACAGCAAGAAAAGCCAGAAGATTTTGTTATATCAATGAACGAAAGTCATAGTGTCAGAGAATTTGTAGT
The DNA here is from genome assembly GCA_012932295.1 of Cyclina sinensis. Classification (NCBI taxonomy): domain Eukaryota; kingdom Metazoa; phylum Mollusca; class Bivalvia; order Venerida; family Veneridae; genus Cyclina; species Cyclina sinensis. Next base: position 27,473,122 of record JAAONU010000018.1, on the reverse strand, counting down.
TGCAGCTTTTAAAAGAGTTGGTATAGATATTGTGTAAGTATAAACTAGTTTCATTTAACCAGTTAGCAAAGCATTTGCAATCTATATTGGCACTTGGTAGTAAAACTGAGTCGCCAAATTATTCAATTTTGTCCACACCGAAACAAAAACAAGAAAAAAACAAATAAAACAAAAAATCATTTTCAAGCAATTTCACCAGAAACTGTAGAAAGAGGTGTCAATAAGACATAATTTTTGAAATTTAAATGACCACTGGCTATTTCTGCTACTGAATAGGGCTAACTTGCATGGATCCCAGAAATCCACTGTGGAACAGGAAAGACAACTTTCCCTTGTAAAGCATCAGGACTTTGGAGAGTTACTTCCCTTATATCTCATTAATGTCAAGTTACATATCAACACTTGCCATGTGTATTTAAACAAAAGTGTGACAGTAGCTGCTACAAAAAAGTGCAAATTTCTGAACCAGAAATAGTTATTGTAATTTGCTGTGATTTTATTGTTGTAAAAAAATTAAAACTTTTGTTTCGCTGAAACTTGAGTTATTTCAAAATTCCATGATAAATATATAGTGTGAAAACTTAGGGTAGAAAATTCATGTTATTTAGATCTTGAGAAATGCTTTGTATCATGATTACAGAAAAGATTTAAAAAATAATATATCAAATAACATTCAAAAAAGAAATTTCCTTACACCGACACTAGGAAACATTATGACACTATATATCCTTCCAAAATGTCTTCATGTTACATTCTGATGACAAACATTTTCCTTCAAAAAGAAACCTAATGTGAAATAAAAGGTGTTTTCTTGATGAGTTAAAGGCCCAGTCTCAATTAAAAAGATGTAATGTGCTTAAAAAACACATTCATATTATTACATATATCATACATATTTGTTACAACTGTGCTTCTAAACAACATTCTAAACAACGTTCCCAATATTCAGATAACTCAGTACAACTTGATATCTACAAATCTGTTGGAAACTGTGACCAGTGGATTCACCAACTTGATGATTCATCCATTATATGCAAATTAGCTTTAGTCACATGGGTAATCATGAGACCCAGGGCAGGTCTTAACCCTTAACTTGCTGGAACCGAAAGGGATTAGCCTTTGCCACCAGTATAGAGCCAGGCCAGCCTGCACATCTGTGCAGTCTGACCAGGCTCTATACTCTTGGTAGCTCTATTTTTGTATTTTGATATTGAAATCCCTTAAACTTTTAATGGACTGTTCCAAATTCAAAGCTGGGCAAATCCATTACAAAGTTTCAGCATGTTCAGGGTTAATTTATAACAAACATACCGAATGTCCAGTTTGTTATAAACTCAGATACTCATTAGTCTAGTTGTAATACAGAATTATGTAAATTCTGTTATTTTAATATATTTTACCATGCAAGTGTAGGTTGACCTTTAAAAAAACAAGACACCCTTTTGATGATAATCATTAGGTCTGCACAAGAATGAGCTTAGAACTCTTTGTGATTTATAATTGTAAACGTGAATGAACTTTCATCTGGTTATATCTTCAGATGGGAGGGAAAGGACGTAGATGAAGTAGGGAAGAATAAAGCTACAGGGGATGTACTAGTAAAAGTCAATCCAAAGTACTACAGACCTACTGAAGTTGTGAGTACCCAAGACTTGTTTCATCATTTGTTGATGATTATTCATTTATTTAGAGACGTGATGAAATTTAGTTGAAAATTATTCCTAGTTGACAATGCAGAACATAGGGGTGTTAATACCTGAAGATGAGTAGTGTTCAGATGATGGTAAATTTTTACATATACGTCATACAAGAGTGATGGCCCCTGGTAACAGCAAGAATATTTTTGGCCTTTTGTGCTACAGTTAGAGTCTTTTATTAGTGTCAAGTAGACTTTTTTTAACAAATGTAATGTCCACATTATTCAGTGGAAGATTAACTTTCAGAAAAACAGGACATGTCTTCTGTGACCACCAGATATATCATTTGCATATAACACAGAGAGTAGTATGTGGCAAATAATCTGTGGCACTGTCATGAAGCATGTATTCTTACTACTGCAGTTCTGACTAGCTTCATAATGTCAAAGTTGAAGGTCAAGGTTACTTCTAGCAAGCACAGGTTTCAAATCCTTATGAACTGTTTTGTCTTTTACCTATCTTACTTCAGTTTACGTAATTTGTTATAATTGTTTCTTTGTACAAAAAACAAAACAAAAAAAACACTAATGATATAAAGCAAAAACAAAAAAACACAAAAAAATCTACTAATTATATGAAGAAGGATTAGATTCTGTCACTAGTATTACATGAGACCCTGAAAAGAGGGCCTGTGATATAATTGTGCTGCCATTTTAAGGTCTTAACCCTTCTCCTGCTGGCGGCAATTGTGTTTGCCTTTGTGACCAGTGCAGACCAAGATCAACATGCACATCCTTGCAATCTGATCATGGTCTGCACTATTCGTCATTCAGTCAGTAAATTTTCAGTAAGCTCCACCTTAAACTGAAAATGGATCTGTCCAAATTGAATGATGGACAAGTCCATTTCAGATATTTAGCAGGCTAAGGATTGAACACTGTTGACGAGAAAAAAGTACGATATAATGAAATATATAATGATTAAAAAGGGGGATGAAGAAGTAAATAATAAGTAGTCTGAGAAATGTCTAGATGACATTGCAAGAAAAATGTGTTTGTTTTGTTAATGCCTTTTTTTTCAGTATTGATTATGGCTCTTAATTATTATTTCATCTTTGATTGCTATTTTACTAAAGTTCTGCTTTCTAGTTTGAGAAACTTGAACTAGACTTATTCCCACCAAAAGATGAACGTTATTTCTTTGTATTCCAAACCCAAATACAAATCTCGTGTTCGAATATCTTTTTGGCAAATTTTTCTCTGTTAATATTTTCACGGGATTTAGCTCAAATGGATAACAGTTACATAAATGTTTATATCAGTTAAGTAAACGGGTGTTTTTATTACGACTGTATTATATTGTTAGATGTGAAATCTCAATGCAAAGAAATTTTGAAGAAATATTTTTTCTGTGTTTTTACTCCAGTGTGAAATGGTCCATTAATAATATTTTATTCGCCATTGTTAACGTCTGAAATAGCAAATTTACTTATAAACAAGGATAACAGTTACTACCTTTTTCAAATACAATTTTACTTAAATAAATTTCATTTTCATTGTTATTTTGTACAAAATTTATGTATTTATTTTAAATAGTTAAATTCATACCATTAGTAATGTGTGTATTTTGGTCAAATATTAATGCAGTCTTTTCAGAGTAACATTTTGTTTCCAAAACTAACTAAACAAATTGTGTGAAAAGTTTATTACGTTTTTGACATTTCCTTTATAAATATTGATACATTTTAATTGACTAAGCTCTTAAGAAATTGGTAAGATTGTTAAAATATTGAGTTAAACATATGGCTGTTTTTGGCCTTAAATTTGATCATGGGCCTAATTGTAAAGGCGTGTAAACAAGAGTTTGGTTAGAATAGCCACTTGGTACTAAAATTTAATTGTTGTGTAAATACTTGAAGAGAGTCAGCAGTTAGCATGTCAAGGCAGACTTAAACAGAACAGAATAGAACATTTTGTCTTGGATGAAAGTGAAAGATTTTAATTCCTATTTAAATTTGAGGCAGAAAAGTCAGGTCACTTTCACAAAATTGGAATATAAGATGTGCAAAGTATAACATGATGACCTTAGAGATAAGCAATAAATTTACATTGTGTGCTAATATTTCTCTTTATGCGTATTTATTTATTTTTTTCATTATTTTCTTAATTTTGTTTTGCTCTGGGCTTTTTTTACCATTCCATAGAAATAGAATGAAGCTGGGGTGGTGAATAGGTTAGAGCATTGTGTTGGACCATTGTGATGGCTGTCAATCTTCAGCTTGTATGAAAAACTAAAACTGAATAACATTTCATTTTGTTTTGGACTTTGCATTTATGTCGGCAAATATGACACAAAGTCATGTCAATTTCTTGATACTTCTCATAGGGAACCTAGCTAAAAGCCTGTTTACAGATTCTAATCAGATAGCCACTGGAGATATTGGGAGATTTATGCATGAGAACAACTATCTGTGAAAATCACTGATCTTAGTAGCTTAGTCTAAACATTATATAAATGTTATATAAACATATAGTTGGGATATGTTACTTGATTAATTGCTGTACAAATACTGGGGAGAGCTCAGAAATGATATATCTTGTTATCTGATACAGTTGAAAATTGTCATATTTATGGGGATGCTTTTTTCATGTGATGGGTGTTTATTTAACTTGTCTTTGAAGAGAATTTATCTTCTTTTTGTGTTTTTTTCCCTCAGAATGTTTTAGATTTGTTAAAAAGGTCTTAATGGACTGCCTTTGTTCCCCTTGTTCTGATTTTGTCTCATGCTCCACAAACTCTGTTAAAATTATATTATGCCTATGTATTGGTAAGATATTGCTGAAACTTTACTGGAGTCTTATATCAACTGTAATTTTTCTTAATCTTAGAAGCAAAAAAAAATTTTAATGAGCAGAAACCAGGTGTGATGTTGGTGTAAAAATAGTGATAAAATTGACATAAAGACTTTACCTTTGTTTCAGGAAGCTGGCCACTCTCACTTGTTACACCATTTTAATGTTGAAGCATTATTTATGGCTAAAAATAGTTACAAAAAATAATGCATTTTTATCTTTTTTTTCAGGATTATCTCCAAGGTGACTGCACCAAAGCAAAGACTAAACTAGGTTGGAAACCAAATTATGACTTTGATGTGAGTATACAACATTTTTGTTTTTTGTGGAATATGTACTAACATTTTTGTAAAAAAAGTAACAGTAGGTCAGATACAGGGTTAAAATGCAGGGTTAGATAAATGTGCTCTTAACCCAGTGGTAACAGGGATTTACTACTAAACCTCTTTTTATATGGATAAAGATTGAATTCTTGAAGACACGTTCCATGAGCGTATTCAATATCTGATTTAAGAATTTTTCTTTTAAGGTTGCAGCAAACTGTGTTTTATGTTTTTTTGTTATTTTAAAAACATCTCTGTATAAGGTTATAAGAGTAGCAAAAAGTATTAAATTGTAAATTTGGAAGTGGGATGAAATCCTTCTGATATAAGATATTAAAATCCAATATGTCTCCAAAAATCAGAAATCAAATAAGTCCAATATAAATCTGACCACCTAACATGTCTAACATAAATATGAACATCTAATATATCTAATTTAAATTTTAAATTCCAGTATGTCTTGCATTATCAGAAGACCTAATCTGTCTAACCCAAAGCTGAAAATCAAATTTATATAGATATAAAAGTGTAATAATATGTCTACAGAAATATGATATTTCAGTATGGCTGCAAAAACCTGAAAATCTAATATTTCTAACATAATCTGAATATCTTATCCTTCTTTCATAAATCTGAAAATCTCTGTGCCTAACAAAAATCTTAAAATCCAATTAACAATTTTTACAAATGAAATTCTAACATGTCTACAAAAATATGACAATCCAACATTTCTGCAAAAAATATGAATCTAATATGTCTTAAACATAAATCTGAAAGTCTAGTTAACATCAATATGAAAGTCTTATATGTTACAAAGGTAGGAAAATCCAGTATGTCTACACAATCTGAAAATCCAGTGTGTCTAACATAAATCTGAAAATCTAATATGTTTTACATAAATATAAAATCCAGTGTTAACAAAATTTTAAAATCGAATTTGTCTTACATAAATATGAAAATCCAATATGTCTAACATAAATCTGAAAATCCAATATGTCTAACATGTTTGAAAATCCAATATATTAGACATAGACCTGAAAATACAATATTAGACATATACCTGAAAATACAATATGTCTAAAATAAATCTGAAAATCCAATATGTCTAACATGTTTGAAAATCCAATATATTAGACATATACCTGAAAATACAATATTATAAGACATATACCTGAAAATACAACATGTCTAACATAAATCTGAAATTCTAAATGCTTCTAATATGTTATTGGATTTTTTTCATTTCAGAGTCTTGTCGGTGAAATGGTGGAGTCTGATCTTCAACTTATGAAGACAAATCCAAAGGCCTAATTAGTCTGTGATTTCATGGTGACCATAGACACCATTTGTGTCTCTTTTATTTAAAGGGTTAAAATGCAAAATGTGGGGTTTAGCATTACTGCCATACAAACGTTCATTCCAATGGACTTTTTATTAGTGTTTACTTTTTATTTTTTTTTATTTTATTGTTTTTGACTATTTTTGAAATTTGAAGCTGCTTTTTCGAGGAGGGAAAAGAAATATTGAGAATTTATCCAGTTTTATGTGTCGTTAATATTTTGGTTGTAAAAGTAACTAGATCCTGATTTTGAAAAACCTGAATTTAATTGTTAGTTTTTGAGCACTGTCTTTCAGACAAAAACTTTTGACAAAGCCCTCCCCAAAGAGAAAAATATATCATTAAGATTAATAAATCTCCTCCTATATGTGAAATAGATAAAAATATATATATATTCTCCTAGATGTGAAATGAACATTATAGCATTAAATTCTTTAAAATATACTCTGAATATTTATGGTGTGCTAATCTTAATATTTTGGACATTCATTTAGGACCTTACAGATAAGCGATAAATTCATTCATATGTGTAATTATTTAATTTGTCAGGCCCACGTTCTTCTTGATTAAATTACTACACATCTGAACTCAACACCATGATATATTCAACGGTAAATCACTCAAAATCTATTTCCGTTCTAATATGTATGTATATTATATGGGAGGCAAGTATTTGCACTATTTACCAGTGACGTTCACAGTGACGTCAGCAGTCGCGTGCTTTTGTCGAGCGTGATATAATGTGAAGGATATATCATGGTTAGTTTATTCTCTGTTTATTTTTTAGGGAATTAGTTATGGATAGTGTTAGAATGTTAATACATGACAGTTAATATTAAGTGTGTTTAAAGTTACAGCAATAAATAACATTTTACTGTCAAATCATGTGAAATTAATTATGTTTATGAAATCCTATAAGTGTTTTAATTGATATTGTATAATGTCACTGTGCAATTTTTATCACCTTCTTTAACCATTGATCCATTTGAATAAAGCATCTAGAATATTTAGAATTGCCCAGAGATCTGAAAAATATAAAAGTCAGGGCCATTTTGTTGTAGATGTTTTGACAAATAAATGACACTGATTCAGAATGTTTATAATTACACTTTATTTTATGCCTACCAATGAAATATAGGGAAATATCAGTGAGATAAAAGTGATAATACACTGTTTTGAATCAGTTAATTACCATTTTGATAATACATGTTTGTGCCCGAACTATTGAATATTGAGTATTAATCCGCTTTTATAATTAAAGTATGTATGGCAAAATTCAATAAATATTGATAAACTGTGTTGACAAAAATAAATATTATTTGATGAAAGTGTATTCAGTTTATTTCAGCAGAAGTAAAGTTATCATATGTATTGGAGATTGTCTGCACTTTTTTTGTGCGGAGTAACCAAAGTACGCATTAACTGATTTGGGGCTCACCATGGGGAATTTATTGACGGCCCTGATTAAAAATGTCATAAAAAAACCCATTTTTGACGTGTTGGCATAAAATAAAAAGAAAATTTGTTTGTTTTTTAGTGGAAGATGGGAATTTATTTCATCTTGTGAACACCATATGTTGATATTTTCACTCGTGGCTGCGCCACTCGTGAAAATATCACATATGGTGTTCACTCGATGAAATAAATCCTCATCTTCCACAAAAACAAACAAATATCCTCTATATAACAGTTATTTATTTTATTCAAAGGGAACCGAAAGTTTGTGCATTTATTGTTAAGTTTTGAAATTTTTACGAATATGGAAAGAATATTTACTTAGAAATGCTTAATCAGAATTAGCAATTTTTTCATCATCGGACGACCGATGGAACACGCCATCTTGTCACGTGACCATTTAGGCTGTGACCTAGTTATTTTTTCTTAATTAAATAACTGCTACGATAGGTAAATTTATCGGAAGAATGCCAGTTTGTTGCATGAAAATATGCTAAATAAATTGATGGCTTATTTGTTTATTTTTTTTTTAAATAAATAATTCATACGCATTGGTCCAACCGAAATTGTTTTCACTTCATTCAGTGAAATTATAATCAGCGTTAAATCAGGTGACTTTGTTAAAAAGCAGTAAATTAGGATCATACTTGCAGGTTATTATTAAGTCTGCGGCAATTTCTTCATGACAGACAAATTAGGTCAATCTTGAAATCAACCAAGTATAACAGGTCTTTGAAGATCAAACGACAATTAACAGTGGCTTATCCAAACACGGATATGTCACCGGCTGTTATGCAATCACATTACGATTATTGCTTAGTTATAATTGCCGTCCTGTTAGCATTTGTAGCTCTGTTAAGGACAAAGTACTTTAACACTTGGAAATTTTATTAGGAATTAAATGTCATTACTCAAGAGATTCGGAACTGAATTTTTCGAACTTTATTTGAAATATACATGTGCAAACGTCAAACTGAAAGAAGTAAGGTCTGTTTTTTTCCTTGAGTGAAAAAATGATTAACCCAGGATTAAAAGTAAAGAATGCACTAAATATAATAACAGTCACTAACACTGATTTTATTTGTCGGAACACTAGGTAAGTTCATCATGACTTTGATTTTTTTTTATTTTAACGTTTGTAAATCAACTTTAAACCTAAAAGAATTTATCAGACAAAAAAAAAAACGATACTGAAAAAAATGTTTTGTGATTTAATTATATCCAGACTTTTAGGTATAAGTCATGTAATATATTGAATAACAAAACCATTGATAACCAGCGTTAACCTGACAACAATTTATTTAGGTGAAATCTACGAATCACGATGCTTAAACTTCCACCATTCTCCAATGAACACAATTACGTCACAAATCTTAAGTCTCGCTTTCTCTCGCCTTATATTTTTGCAACAATGGCGCCGTCCATAAACCAAGTGACAACCTCAATTTTATATTTTAAAAGTCAAAATTAATGTATTTGGAGATCACAGGGTTTCGTTAGGTTATGAAATAAGACGAGTTGATTTAAAATATACATTCAGAAATTTTGACTTTTAAGTAAAAAAAAAAAAGTAAATGGACATTTTTTATTGAAATCTGATGAAAAATATTTTTACATCTATTTCTGCCTAAGGATTGAATAAAGGCATTGCACTTGTATATGTATATTTCCTTTTAAAAATTATGAATTTTATGTTTTCGATTAATTTAAAATGTTTTGGATTTGTTAAGATTATTTAAAAGTATTGTTTTTTTTTCTAAATGCTGGGTTTATGGTTTTGTTTAAGAAATTTGAGAATGGGCCAATTAACCAATTGTGAAAGGCTTATTTATGTTTATTAATCTACTGGATAAAAATTTTGGGCATTGCTGCAAGTTTATTATTTGTATGCCGATGGCATATATAGTCATTAATGGTATACATTATTCATTTGCTGCCTACCAGTAGAAATTTTTGTCAACCATTCTTACATTGCAAACAGTATTTCATACATCTTTAATTAATATTTATCATGTCACTAATAACAATTTCAAACTTATAGCAAGGTGTCGCATATTTACTTTATCTATGGCAGTTGGTCACGTGACCTTGTTACAGACTTACACGATCATGTGATGATCTGGAACTTTCACCAGATAGATTCCTACACTTTCTCCATCCAAGATCTCTATGCTTTGATAATCATAGCTTTCCATAAAAAGAGTTATTACATGGTCATTGTACACATATGTTCATTCTAAATTAAATGATGTAAGTTGAGTTGTGAATAAAAAAAAAGTTCCTAATGATCTTTAAGACCAGTCGGAAATTCTTTACATCTGAATTTACTTAGCTTTGCTTTGTTTTAAACTCAACAATCAGATGGTAATTAAGTAATAAATCAATTACTGTGATTTAATGTATGATAACTCATAGTAATATCAAAAAAGGGCATTTTCTTAACAGTATTCTGCTTACTTTCAAGTTGTTTTCATGTGATTGACATGGAATAAATTATTATCAGGTATCTAGGTTCGAGAAAAAAATATTTTTTTTACAACAGATAAACTGAAAACATTATTATTAGTCCTTATATAAAACATTTTTGTTATCAAATTCTTTTCAATTTTCCGCCAGAGATAATTCAATGAAGCAGTTTTAATGACAGCTATATCCACTGTTGCTGATTCATCCATATGATGAGGGTTGGTTATACAGCTGTTGTATATGCATTTATTATAAGAAATAGAGGGTAGCTGAGACAGTAGTTCAGACAACCCTCAAAATTAATTTTTAAGTTTTATTATTTAGTGTGCCATTGTAAGGTGATGGATAACCATCCACAATGTAGAGGTAAAACAATTTCCACACAGTTGTTTTAAACTATCCAAGTAGTTAAGAAGTTGCCTTTATATGGGGTTTGGCTTTACTGTGTAATTGAATTTTGTTAAATCACCCATTTGAATAGGTGACATCTTCTATTTGTAAAGGTGATATCACATATTCAAATTGGAGGACACAAAAAGCATGAATAGTTATGGACCTCTGTGACCTTGACCTTGGGGGATGGGGACCTGAATTTTGCGCTCTGCATATTGTCTCATGATTGTCAACATTTGTGCCAAGTTATTTTAAAATCTTCCCAGTAGTTTGAAAGTTATGGGGCAGACAGTAAGTTATGGCCTTTTAAGTGTGACCTTGACCTTCAGGTAAAGGACCTTTGTATTGCGCTCTGCACAAAGTCTCATGATAGTTAACATTTGTAAAAATCTTCCCAGTAGTTTGAAATTTATGGAGTCGACACGAATGGGGATGAATGGACAGATGAACTAAGACCATTCTTAGATCCCGGCGTCCCATTTTGCAGCAGGGGATAAAAAAAGAAATGCAATATATTGTCTGTTAGTTCTAGGGTGATGTCTCTTTATATTCTTGACCTATTGTAGTCACATGGAATTAGGTATATTTGTAAATATGGGAGGCAGAAAATCAACTTTTAGATAAATTATTTTATTATAATGCATATTTGTGTATTGGCATTGCTTTCTTTTCTTTCTCTGTTTTTTAAGGCTATATTTTAATCATATTTCTATGATGTCATAATCTCCAAAAATTATTTACATTACCAAATGAGTACAGATACTTAAAGGAAAAACAATAATTTTTCATCATCTTAACAATTTTTTCCTTGTTCACTTTTGATATCTGTTTTCAACAAGATGTTTTGACAAGATAGGATGTTATAACAAGATGTCATCTGAATAGTTTATGAATGTTTAACCAAACCCAAGGTAACTGTGATTAAAAAGCATTTTTAGTAATTAATTAAGTATTGATTGTTTCTTTGATACAATAGTGGCTCTCTCTCTGTTAATTGAGTTTATTTATCGTCGGTACTGGTTGCCCATATGACCGACGCCCCCTGCAGAGGTTAGTTATTCTATGTTGTGGGGGCAGTGCAAAATACAGATAGCAACCCATTCCAGAGAGTCCTGGTTCTTTTGCATGCATAGTGGAAAGCACTGATGCATGGGACCTCGGTTTAACGTCTCATCTGAAAGACAATTAGTAATGTTTGTGGAGGAGCAGGGAATCGTAATAGTGGCTATCCTTGTATGAATACTTTATAAGATTTTATTATGTGCCTTTGACAGGCCAGAGTTTATTAAAACATTTTGACTTATCTTGATATACATATTATATAATATACATTCTGATTGGTTGATTTTTTTCTGTTTATTTCTGCACCTTAACCAATCAGATTTAGGTGGTTTTCAGACTGGTCCTAGAGTAGCGCATTTATTGTATGTTTTAGTTGATAAATACATTTTATCTCTTATGTTTAAACACAGTTTAGTTTCTATTTCAAAAAGTTAAATGTGAAAGATGTTAATTGACAAATTTCTGAGAAATAAAAAGTGTTTCTCCAGAAAATAGTTGTTGTTTTTGTTTGTTTGAAATCTTGAACTGTATAAGGTAAGTTGAGAAAAAGATAAAATCTTATGACATTTAACACAGAAAATGGTAGTTATATGCTTGAAATTACTAAACATAAAAAAACAATGGCATGGAAGTGCTTTAATAAGATGATTTTTTTCCCCAAATTATTTTAATTTTCATACATAGATAATGATTAGATGGACTGTTTTTGGAGTTCTTGCAGCACTTCCTTTTTATGGAAGGGTTTTATTAAATCAAAACAGTTGATAACAACTAAAAGACATGGGATCAGTTATGGAAAATGGATTGCAGATTTTTCATTGTATTTTTTTTTTTACTTGTTATGCCCCCGAAGGGAGGAATATAGTTTTTGAACTGTCTATGATAATGTCATTCTGTCTGAAAACTTTAACATTGGCCACAACTTCCTTGAGTAAGTGGATTTACTTCATACTTGGACGCAACACCCCTTTGGACAAGACCTTCCCACTGACCTATATTTATTTGACCTGGATCCCTGAATGACCTTCACCGTAAAGATCAAATTGTCCAAAAACTTTAACAAAGGCCAAAGCACCACTTCGGGAGCATTGTCACCTTACAGTGACATTTCTTGTTCTTATTAATTATAATTTAATTTCCACACTGAAAGCCATATTGTAGACAAAGAGTCTGTTAATAATTAATTTTGGTCGTCGTAATCCACCTGTTTCTTGACGTCTTCTCTACAGTGACTCATTTTTTCAGGTGCTATCTTCAAATTCTGTTATTTGCTTTTCAAATCTGTTTGAAAATAAACATCTTTTATACAACAAAAATTTTGATACATTCAATTAATACGAAATGGAGTTAATACCCTTTGAAATGAGTTACTATTGTATGTTTAAAAGATAACGAGTCCGTGTTTGTTAAATACTTGATCCCTAGTTTTTAAAGTTTGAAAATGGCCCTGTTCCTTTGATGTGGGCAATGGGTCAATAATATAATTGTCCCGGGATTAAAAAAGGAGGGAAATACTTAAAGTTTTATATAATCGCAATTTTAATTGTTTAATCTTTGGATAAGAAAGTGGATTATAGTGAAACAGAAAATGATCTTGAAGAAACTGTTTGTTTTAAGGTTTAAGAGCGGTTTCTTTTCATGTTTTGAAAATTGCTACTGTAATTGACGTAAACTTGTAATTTTTAAAACGTGACTCACAAGAGTATACTGAAGTTTAAACCAGTTGTACTGAGGTTGAAAATGTTTCAATTTTCACATCTGCGTTTATATAAATTTGCCTGAAGTCCAACCTTCTGTACAAAATATTGTTACGTTTTCGAAACTGTTGGTGGTTCGCTTTAATTTCAGACTTGTATCAATGAGTTTGACATAGTTTGTTGAAACAATAGCAAGGGGCAATTTCATTTAAAACAAAACATTTTCAACAATTCCTGTCATGTTTGTTTCACTGAACTAAAAATAGAGTCCAGAAGTCGCTTAGCGGTGCCAAGGTAGCCTCCACGACCATCTGACATTTTTTGTTATCATTTATTAGCTGAGACCCTGTACAATGAACAGGTTCTTTCATGTTTTGTTTCATCATCGTCATCATCAACATCACCATCTAAAATACTGAAGAATGCCATAGTTATGTTTTCTGTAGCCAGTTCAAATCCGAGATATCTTACCTCCGAAATCAAATACTTCCAAAGATATGAGAAGGCTAGTTAAAATAAACTTACATCAAGCAAAATAGAGTGTAGGACAAAAGCTCCTCGACCAAAAGCCCCTCAGCTGAATTTGGAAAAGTGACCAAAAGCCTGAAAAATGCTACATGACCAAAAGCCCCTCGGTAGACTGAATACAATTGACTCAGTGAAAAGAATGAAAAATAAAAGAAGTCTATTTTTTTCTATTTATTAGAGTTTATTTATCGTCGGTACCGGTTGCCCATATCACTGACAACCCCTGCATAGATTAAGTATTATATGCTGTAGGGGATAGTGCAGAAATCATCACATTCAAGAAACATCCCTGGTTATTTTGCATGCTCAGGGTACAGCACTGATACATGGAACTTCGGTTTAACGTCTCATCCGAAAGACAGTAATGTTTACTTAGTGGAGGAGCAGGGGATCGATCTCGCGACCCCTGAGATACCAGTCCAGCGCGTTACCACTAGACCATTGATCTGCTCTATAAAAGAGGTGTATCAACAGCTAGGCTTTATCATGTCTAAGTATTTGAGAAAGTTAACACTTAATTAGATTAGTTTGTCGCATACTGTACAATAATTGTAAGCCATGCTAAATGGATTCAATTTTGTGAAACAGTAAAGTAACTATATTATTTTGTACTTGTTCCTTATCGAGGGGCTTTTGGTCATTTTGTATTTTTTACTGAGGGGATTTTGTCCCCCTATCGAGGGGCTTTTGGTCATTTTGCTTTTTTCACTTAAGTGATTTTGTCCCCCTATCGAAGGGCTTTTGATCGAGGGGCTTTTTGTCCGTATCCCAGCTAAAAAGGTTATAGAATTATCTATGTATTTTTTTCCCTGCGAAGCAACCTCTTTATTGGACTAACTGAAATCGCTATACATCTATTTACTTTCTTCATTTAAAAGTGTCACTCTTACCTATATCCAGAACACGCTATATTAGTCCATGGTTCCATGGTTACAAATAAAAAAGCAGAATTACTTTCTCTGCTGACTTAAATTATGGCCTTAATTAAGGCCCTGCTTAAATCTATAGAAGGTTCACAGCAAGAAAAACGAAATATAAGTGTCTGTTTTTGCAAAGAAACTATATATTTCCTTTACTAGAAAATGTGGAAATAATGTACACTTTTCCTTGTTTCAAACAAAAGAATATCTCTTGATATTTTTCAGGAAAGACATAGTTGTAAGAAAGAGATACTGCCGCTAGTTCGCATGGAAGTAGAAAACTGTAGAGATTCTCTCCGAATAACGATCTAAAGTTATAGAAGCAACATGATGGAGCCACTTTCCTTCCATTCTATTTCTAAGCGAGTCAAATTTATTCAAATATTTGATGTATTATTGGGCCCACTTACCAACGAGGTTACAATCACGAAAAATTCCGGAGACAGCCGAGTTTGTACGAATGTAAGAAACCTTGGAACTTTAGACAAGATGTGCAACCGTCTTGGAGTCGCCATTTCCGGTGCATTTATATCTTGATATGTTCGTGCAGATAAGGCAAATAAGTTAAATATTTTCAATAGAATAATAATGTTAAATAACATAGTTTTACGTTTGATTAAAGAAGAATTCTCCTAAAATATTTATAAATTCAAATTGTTATATTTGATAAACAGGGCCACCGCGGCTTCATTCCGAATAGTAAATGTTATTTTTTAGTAAAAGCTTGAAACCCAAACTTTTATCTAACCGTAATGGCATATGAAGTCAATATTTAATTTAGGCAGCGTTCGATTTATCTTCTAAATACATCATTCGAAATGGCGTGAGATTTCAAATACGAATAAATGTTATTATTATAACGTGTTTCAATAGATTTACACCCCGCAAATGTTATTCTAAATAAAATGAAAAGTTTATATATACTGAACAAGTCAATTGTATGCCTTATTTCCGATCTGGACGATTTCAGGCGTGAAAGGGTGTCAATGTCTCGCGTTACGGAAGTTACTATGTAATCTACGTTACGCATACAACTATTGTAGATCTTTCATCAACACGATGTTAAAATCCATTTAGAAGGCGTGACATGGGACTGTTTATAAACGAATTATTGACAAATACTGGATTTATGAAGTGTATTGACCAGACTTTATCTGGTTATTTTCTTTTCACGCCGCTACAGTAACAAAGATGACCCTTATTTATTTTGTATTAAAAACAATGAGCCGACAATGTTTACTAAGGTTTTAACTTAAAGGGTACCGAATGTCAAAAATTTCGAATGTATATTTTAAATCACCTCCTCGTTTTATTCGATTTCCAAATACATTGATACAGCGCAAAAGTATCTTTCTAGACAGCTTTAAAGTAGCTCAGTGTTACGCCGATTTATTTTTCAAATTAAAGTATTTGCTAATCAGACTTTGATGGATTTTATCATTTTCTTGAAACCTTACTGCAGGTCAATTTTATCACAGAAACTGTAATATTATGTGCTAACTGGTTAAAACATAAGTGTCTGATAATTTAGGTGACCTGTATATGAGTATATAATCTTAGTTCAAGACCTATAGTTGCCGAGAAATAGCACTGACATAATATTCGGAGGACAGACTGACCTCGTCCTGATGGTTTTTATTTTATTTTTGAATTGTTTGAGGTATGTAGGGGATGGATCAGGGGAGGCAAGTGTGCAGCGTGTTAGTGAAAACGAATTAAATCCGAGAATAAGAAAATTAATGTCTAATTTGTTCATCAAACTCTTTTTTTTAAGAGCATATTGCCCTTTCTGCACAACCGAAACTTTTTGTTTTGTTTCAGGCCTTCTAATGAGGTAACCCCATGTATAACCGAAACTTGGTTGCGTTTTGGAATTTGATTCCATTTTTTTGGCATTAAAATATTTTTATGTTACACCGTTCGTTTTTTTTCTATTAATTCACGAAGTATTTTCCACATTTTGGGAAGAAAAGATAAAAGATGCTTGCTTTTTTATCAATGTTACGTGAAAGGGCCCGTATATAATAAATCAAACCGCCGAGTAAACTTTGAGGTGTATCCGCATAATTTGTTTTTCTTAGATTTATGAAGTGACTTCAGCTGGTGACAAAAACATTTAGATGTTGTAATACTTTCAACGAACACCTGGTAAACTATAAACATATAAGAAATGACCATGCCATGTGTGGCAATTAAGAGTTTGCTTTGACGAAGAGCGTAAATAAGCTATTTTGCTGAAGCAGTAAATGTGCTCGCTGCGGATCCAAATTTTGGCTGTTATGTATTACACAACACGTTACCTGTGAACAATATTTATCATAAAACGACAAATTGTGGTGTATGTATACGTTATATACTTTGTTTTATTCATTACTTGCGTGCGGAAACTCCGAAATCGTTCTCTGCGGCAGCCGTGGTGGTCGCGTAGATTTCTTAAGGGAAGTAACTGGCTTACTGTGGGTAGGGAAGGACATTTTCCCATTTTGCTTTGGCCATTAAACTATTTTGTTGATTTGTACTAGGACATAGAAAGCTTTAAAACAATTAGAATAGCTTTCAAAAACAATTTTTAGTTAATTACAATTTCTCTTAACCAAGATTCATCAATAAGTTTTCAAATGTGCACGAGCATTTTGTGACAAAAATACCACGACTTTGAAAACAAACTATGTTGCTGCTTTACTATAAAAATCTTGAACTGAAATGGGAAAATACATGAATTCGTACCCTGAAGCTTTTTCCCTATCTATGTATAGAGACCACCAAAAAAATGGGTTGGTCTAATTTTCAGATTCAATTTCAAAACATCAAATTCGGCATTTGAAGAATTCCAAACCCGTTATAAAATTTAATGCACGTTAATCAAATTGTCAAAACGGTCAAATCGCAGATGGTTTAAAATCTCAATATTCAACAAAAAAACTATTTAAAATAACTGACACAAGTCTGCAAAAAAAGAAACGATAGAAAACAATTTACTCTGAATGTGTATGTCTAATATGTAACTAAGTAAATCTTTTAAAATTTTCATCTCAGATGTGTCATATTTTAAAGCATAAAAATTACACCCAGCTTAAGAGGCTCGTTTGAAAATGTAACTTCTAAAAATAATTGCTCAGTCATATCTAATTAACAAAAACAACCGAACACGAAATATTCGTATACTTTACTTTTGTTTTTTATATGCTAAAAACGCACCTGGTTTAGTAACACGAGAGGAGAAAAAACTTGTTTTCATTATTCCATTATAGTGAAAAGAAAGTTTTTACATGGAGTTTTTGTCATTAAGAGTAATTGCGCAGGGTAAAATTGTTGAACTTTACATAAAATCGTGTCAAAACTATACTTTATGACTAAATTCTACCAAAATCTTGTCATGTTTGGAAGAAAACAATTTGTTATAGCCACTGTTTTTGTATTTTACGGACATGTTATGAAGGAAATCCGACACTGAAGACATTGTGGTAATTGTAAGCTGTCTAAATGAACATAACCAACAGAAAGGCCGATTTTTATATTTCTCATTTTAGGGATGACAAGTGCGGATTCTGTACCGTAGTCACTCAGATTTTGATTATATCTGGTGTTTTTCTAGCGATAGCTTATTGAGACTTCTTGTTTCAATGCAATTTAAGAAAATAAATGGACAAAATATGAAATGGTAAATGTATAGCTTTTTTATATCCAGGTCGTCTGCTCCACTAAAATGGGATGGATGATTTCAAGTCTCTGCGAGTCAATTTAGCAAAAGTTTTTTTTTACGATCAAAATGTGTTATCAAAACATACGTTTCCGTTTAACTATGCAAAAAAAACTAATGGAAAAAGGATAAAAGATGAAATGAAAGACAGAAAACGAAAGAAAAGTTACGACAAAATGCTTTCTTTGCTACAATTTCTTAATTCCTGCCTATTAACGTCGATGTAGATTTCTTTTGGCAGTATTTTCAGAAGAGCATTTGTAATATTCACAGAGTAATCAGTACATTCTATTCTGGTTTGTTCCATCTTCTGTTTTAGTCACGATTTTTTCAATCCTTTATCTCTAGAATACGCAGCATTTCTTGACACATTCCATGCTTCCGATGTAAATATATCCGTTTATTTTTCAACACATAAACAAACTCGATAAAAACAAGCAATATAAATAATCAACATTCGAGACTTCGTTGGCGGCCATTTTCGTTGCAGATGGCGCTGATAGATCACATGATCAGTTCCGCAGAAAACGAGCGCGTGGAAAGCGTCTGATAAACATGATTAGATTATTTTGATGGAAATGTGATCGGCTTACATAAATTCTCATCTGGGTTTTCTGCTTACAAATATACAAACATCTCGGGTTCAGTTGTCTGAGAGATTTTTACAAGAGGCATCGCTGGAAGGTACAAATCTTAGACATCTGTCATAAATACACGTAAATACACGTTATTTGATTCAGTATTGTATGTCTGTGTGAGTAAAAACTTTGGCGCCAATTCACTCATGACTTCTCTATTGTTTTGGGGTTTTCGGTAAGATATATAATTTCTGCAATTCGTCATGTGATTTTCCTGGGGACATTCTGTTAAAACCAACTTATGCTTCAATGCTTAATTTGCGCTATTTTCATGGGGTACACCATGGTGGCCTTCCTCCGCGAGACAGTCTGTCAGCTCTAAAACTTGAACAAAACAAAAAGAAAGATCATTTTCTTCTAATCTTTGAAAATTTAATGTTCCAACGAAAAGCGAAAAAGTATCCAGGTTATACAAATTCTCATAATGAGGTAACTTTCGCTTGCGAGACATGAAAGATTGTGTATGGTTCTGGGTATTCCGAGTTGATTGTTAATATTAACATAAATTTAACAGCAGGTGATGAAAACGTTTTTAACTCTTAAATCGTCCAAATTTTTACAATGAAAACAGGGGATCTTTTTTTCATCCAGCAAAGGAATGAATTGTTCTAAAATTAAAAACGCAAGTCCAAAAATTCACTAATCATTGCTTCATCTTATTGTTTCAAAACAATCTGAAATGAAAATTTAATTTCATGTATTTTTTTATTTTATGTATTTATATAAAAAGACATCTCTTTCGATAATTCAAGATTTGAAAAAATAACATTGGGTAAGCGGTACTGCCGTCTCGGATCTGTAACCAGTTTCCGGTAAAATGGCTGAAAAGCATTAAAATGTCACAGCATGTCTGATTGCGAGCCTATTAACAAATGTCCTTTATTACGTAATTAATTTCAATCTAAAATCTTTTGAAGTAATTATTTTCACGACACAGCATCATAATATCGCTATCATAATATTCGGTCACCTAATTTGTCAAAGCGGCAAACCGCACGCTTAAAACAAATGGAGCGCTCGTCGCGAATGGACGTCCGTTATTTAAAATGACACAAAAGTTTCAACTGTTATCTTCCCTTAAGTAACACAAGATCAGCTGAACATAAACGACTTTGTTGTTTCTTTGTTATATTTTTACAGAAATTTAAACGTCTACCTGCCATGATTTTTTTTCATGGCGCGCACATGCTTGACGGAGCGGCGACGTCATCTGCCAGAAAGTTACGTTACGTCTATTATGGGTCCAATTATGAAGATTAAATAATGTACTCTGTATATCTTTCATCCATTGAAAATATCTTTTATCATATTTATGTTTTGTTTCACATTTTTCCAGAGTCGAAAGAGGAACTGCAAAAATAATGTTTTGTTAATGTCGGCGTGGTATCAGATGGCTCCAAGGGTTAAATTCAATCGTCTTCCAAATGCATATGGAAACGGTGTATTCGTAAAAAGAGTGAATACAGGCCTGATCTTCCAACAACAAAATGCACTGGTAGCGTAAAAACTAAAGCGACTAACGCTTTTTTATTATTCTAATTATTAAACAACCCTGATTGATTTCGACGGAACAGGCTAAAATCCGTAATTACCGTCCCTTACAAAGCAGGAAATTAATTAATTGTATTTTTGAAATGATAAACAAAACCTGGAAGGTTGAAGTATCACAATGGACCGGTCCGAGTTTGATTTTACAAATGATGCATTTTAATAAATAGCAAAAACTTAGACAGAGTTAATGAGTAAAAAACCAACGTAACACAAAAAGTAACAGATAAGTCCATGAGAAAGAGATAATAATCGTATTCCAGTTGGAAACTTGTATTCGTGCTTAATTTTTGTAAGCAAAAAGCTGAAAGCCGGCATAAAATTTATTCATAATAACTGCAAGAAAATTTGTAAATAAACAAAGATTGTTATGGAATTCATTATAACACGGCGCTGAGAACGTTGACAATGTTATGACTAAATAAGAATAGTGTAAAAAAAAATTGTTTAAGTTAAAAAAACCCTTTTGATTTATGTACAAGAGAAGGTATAACAGGCATCAAACTGGCCAAAACCGCCCTGTGATTTTATTTAAATGGAACTAGATTGGGCTCAAGGGGTTTGTCAATAGGTACAGTATATATCAAAGTTTACATGTCATAGGAAATAAATATGAACTGTCGATCACTGTTCTGTTTTCAAGTGAATATCAAATGAATTTAACTTTCTGCTTCTATAGATTTTCCCCCAAAAGGCATGAATTGTGTCAACAAAAGCCACCTTAGTTCTGTATGATTCCTTGGTAGGACATTACTTGCTTGTCCCCAAAAGGGATTATACTTTGACGTAACTACTGGTTACTTCCAGGGTTGCGGATTTTTTTTTCAGTAGGTGGGTAGAGTACGGATCTGCTTTCCAGTGTTAATATGCAGAACTTGTAATCCAGGGGTTGCGAGTTCGATCCCTCGATCTTCCAATCAATAAATGTCTTTTTGAGGAGACATTAGTCCGACTTCTGATGTATCAGTGTTGTACACTTTGCATGAAAACAACAGAGAAGGCCATGGAATGGGATACTTTCTGTTAATTGCACTATCACCCATAACCAGAGGGCGTTGGTCATAAGGGAAACAGGTACCGACGATAAATAAACTCAAACAGAGTGAACAATAATGCATTTTCCAATGTTTATCAATGATTACAACAAAAATAGCACTTTCTTCAGAAGTAATGTCTAGAAACCATCATTTTTAACGTACCTTAAATCAACTTAGCACTTAAAATGTATGCTATATTTTGATGCTTTTCAATTAACCTTTAAGGCGTTAGATTTCCTAATACCCTACCTCCACTCTGAAGAGTATTCAATTTTCACTGAAGGACATAAGTTCAAACCCCACTCAAGCCAATTTTTTTCTGTCAAGTTTTGGCAGTTTTACATTGTTTTGGTTTTACAACAGTAACTTCAATAGAAATTATCTGAAATTTCTTTCGTTTTAAGTATATTTTAATTGTGACAAACCTTTTCAGCGTGGTGAACTTATGAAAATTGGGTGTCTGTGGTTTCAGTTGTTAATTTCTCCAAAAATAGACGGTAAAAATATTTGATATTTTGCCTGTTTGTTCAGAATAGGACGTGAATAAAATAATTGTAGCTAATTTAAAGCTCCGAAGATTAATGTTGAAGTTTCCGATGATAACATCCCCTCAAAATGAAGTGGGTGGGGTACATTCGTGCCATGTATATAATCATATTTCGTTTCTTCTCATTTTGTTTGCTTTTTGTCAGCAGTCGGTGGGTCTTCGTAATGTGAATGATTACATACCAAGTGACGCTTGATTTTGGTCAGTCTCAGAAAAATAACATTGTGTTTCTCTATACCTTATAAACCCATTAAGTTGGGTGAGGTTTGAAGTGAATATTAGCCATTTCTTGAAACTCCCACAGTAAAAGTGTCTTATATATTCTATTTTTTGTCCTAGGAGAGCATATTTCATAAACAGTTCAATTCAATGAGGCCTGACAAGAAGTTTATAGCATTCTAATACTTTAATTCAAACGATACAGCAGACGACTGAATGCCTTTTTCCTGTTACGTCATCCATTTAAAGCTTACGTGCATTTTTTCTCTCTTTTTTGTATTTTTTTTATCAAGAAGTAAGTAGCAACATTTTGATTTTATGTTGAAATTTACTAATTCATCCAGTGAGAGATAAACAGGGTTTGTAATCATAGTTGTTGGGTTGTTTTTCGAGTATTCCATGTTCAGGTTCTGAAAGGATGTTATTATTTCGCTCTAAAAACAATCGTACCTCACGGTCGTTGATTTTACTTTCGTCCACCCAAAGAAATTAGAGTTAGTAATATTCTCTTTAACACTTCCAGAAACAGCTTTTTTCAGTGACTTACGTCTTCTTAACGTCGTGGTCACATAACTGGATTCTGGTTTACACGTCGCCGTCACTTCATTGCAGTTTGGTTTACTTAAATTAATCATGTCATCCAAACATATCTGCAGTTCTTTAAGATTTGCTGGTTGTGAAAGCAGAAATAAAGTGCGGAGTTAGCAATCGTTACTAACAAATGATAATAATTAAACTAATTTCTGCACTCGTTTTAGTGCCAAAATTATAACTAGAACATAGTTTTACATACAGAACTTTTTAGAAAGTCACTTTTAAAATCTAATATTACATTTGCTGAAAGTAAAAGATACGCATTGCCAACTGGACAATAAGTCTTAACACTGACAAACGTTTAGTTCATAAAATGTTACATCTCTTTTAACAGGATTTACTGTAAATATGATAAAATGTTTTAAACAAACTGTTTATATAATGTCAGATAATGTCCCGATATGTTAACAGTCTCTGAAAAATTTTTATGAATGGCTATTTATAATTATGTTGTAATAATATGCATAGATGAGACTATAATAATAATAATAATAATAATAATAATAATAATAATAATAATAATAATAATTATCAAATGATAAATAGTAATGTTTACACTAATAAATATATTCGCTCATACCCAACAGATAGTATTTAGAAAAAGAGATAAAAGTTAATTGATCAGAATAATCCATATTTTTGTTTGTTTAATTTTCTATGTAAAGGAAACGCATTTAATTTAGTGTCAGAATCTTAACGAAAAGTTAAGAAAATTGTATTTTCAGCAGGTATGCGATCTTTAAGGCCGTGCAACTACGGAATGGAAACGCATTTACTAAGAGCGATGTTAAAGTGATATTTTGTTGCATGTATTAAACACCTCCTGACATCCCTTCAATAATTCATAAATCGTTTTTTCGCCAAAATTATTTTGTAAAATACATTGCGTTTCTTGAATATCAGGGTAAACCATATAAACCATACTTGTTAAGAAAACTTACAAACTTACTTTCTTGCAAAATGGCTGTATTCAGAAACGTATGATGACATTTAGTAGTTTTTAACCTTCACTTACTTTCATATTATCAGAAAACAGAAGAGAATAAGGGATATTTAAAAGAGATATTTTGATTTACCCCTTTCGAAAACAATAGGTATGTTGATATGACTGTTCTGAGAACAGAGAAGAGAATAAACAGAACATATTATATTTAAAACCTGTACTAAGTGTATAAATTCTACAACGAATACATTTTAACATAATCATTATAATAATATAACTTACTGGAAAATATATTTTTGAAAATGATTATCTGTAGTTAATTTATATAATTACATTCAAAAAAAGAAAACGAATTTAACACGTTATAGATGTATATAAAATAGTGACAATTTTGATAAATTGAAAATAAAGGGGTGGATCAGTGGTCCAGTTGTAACGCGCTGGCTTGTAGTCCAGGGGTTGCGAGTTCGTCCCCCGCTCCTCAACTAACAATACTAATAGACTTTTGGATTAGACGTTAAGCTGCGGTCTCATGTATCAGTGATGTACACTGAGCATGGAAAAAAGCCAGTGTTGTCTCTGGAATGGGTTGCTTACTGTATCGTGCACTATTACCCACAACAGAAAATAAATAATTAAACTCTCCAGGGTTGGGGCGTGGGGGGGGGGGTGCCGATAAATTAACTCAAATAATTAGATAGAAACATCGCCGTTCATAAGGTTTTCTTCCTACTTCGGTTTTTTTAACAAGACTGAAATAAATAAATAAATAATAAAAAACAGTCGTTTTCTTTTCCCATAACTGAAGATAACTTAAGTTTTTTTTTCCTGCGAGAAAGACTTATATGTATCTATATAAATTAAACAATGTATATTAAATGTATGATTTTGTGCTGATGGTTTTCTGGTGCATTTAATTAGAAATCATATTAGCAAGTCCTAATTCAACCGCAGAAGCCTCTTAACTACAAAGGGTTGATTTAATTAACTGTTATGTCTTGAATTGTTGACATAAAATGTTCTTGAACCTCTGTTAATTTTCTAACCAGAAGAGTATTCATGAACATTTCCAAATGCTCATGTTTGTTTATTGTTTCATTCAAGATAAAAATGTACTTTAGGGGGGCTTAGTCTTAGATATTTCCATTCTATACAGAACTTATTGATATTGAAAAGGCGTGTCTAAATGGAACAAATAACCGCCCGTTCCCTTCTTAAAATATGTTTATAAACAAATAGGAATTTGAAAATTTGCCGAATTTTTAAAGTTCAGTTTATATGTGTTGGCTTCAACGATACAGACTACGTGTTCGATAAACTGTATGTTCTGTTCTGTTCTGTTCTGATATTTATATCTTGTACATATAGTACTGATTGATAAAAGGGAGAATTTTAAATAAAATGTAAAAAATTATACACCTAGAATTATTTAAAAACACCACTTTAGTTACACATCAATATTATATTCCCCTCGTTTTCTCGAATTTTACTGTGGGTTTTCTTTGCATATTAAGATTTTAGGGGTCCTGAAATAAGAACTTTTTCACTTTTACATTTCATTTCAATATCTCTAGAATAAAACCTCATGATTAAAATTAGTTTTATCCTTATAGAAATTTAAATTTTATGTAAACTCAATCCTTGAAATTTTACATACGATATATAAAAAGCACTAGTTTCCGTGCAAATTATATTGACAATTAAATCATTGATGTTGAATTTTACATAGAATTATTATTATTAATAATATTATTTTTATTATTATTATTAATATGTACCTGAATTAAGTCTTAAAATGATGTTACTGTCATTTTTAGATTTATTGCAAGAAAAATAAATTTATCCATTTCTAGAAAATTCCATCTGTCTCAAAATCAATTTTAATTGCAAGAAGAATTTTCTCGTGAATTGCCTAACAAGATCTTTGAGGCTGCTAGTGGCGTTTATATCTGTATAAGCGTTTCTGAAATATATCATTTGAAGTAGAAATTGAAACATATGATGTTTATTTCCGTGTCATAAAATTTACCAAGTTGAATGTTGCCGCTTATGATAACTTTACGTTTATACTTATATTCGAAGATTGATATTCGAATTTTTCGTTGTAACGTTAATTTGCATGTCAATGTGAATCACGTGCCAATAAATAAGTCAAGTTGTAAGTTACTGTTTACTAATACACACGCGTATTGAAATATTGAATACACTGACTGGAACTGCATTTTATCTTGCAATATACACGTTAATTATACTTACAATAAATGTAAATATTTGTGCCACCAGATATGTCACGTGGGAATGCTCATAAGTCACCAATTACACTAAATTTCGCATTTCCGAAAAATGAATATGAAAAAAAATAGTGACACGTATAGTCTGAATTTTCCAAAAAACGTAAGATAGTTTATCGTCTGCTGTCACGTAGAATGTTAGAATACTGTAAAAGAGGGGCAATAAAATCAAAATTTATCCTACGAGTGTTTTGGGGGAAAAAATGCCAAGACAATTAATTAATTATGAAACTTGACTTTTATTTGTGTTGTAATTTATACACCTCTACAACTTAAACAATTAACTATGAAATCAATAACACAGAAAATACATAACAAAGTAATCATAAAAAAACACATCTGTGTAAAATACAAAATATGTCTGCAATGAAATTCCTTGTAATTATATCAATGGGCAGAAATTTCTTATTTCAGTATTGATAACCCTTAATACAATGGCACTAATTCATTTGTCATTCTTACGATGGTGATTGGATAAATGAAATAAATAATAAAAAGTGAAAGAAATACATTAATAATAATAATAATAATAATAATAATAATAATAAAAGATCACCACAATATCAGGTCTGAAAAACATAGAAAAATTTCTTTTTCAGGAAAATCGTTGATTTTTTTCTAAAATGAATTTTCACTCTCAAAACATCAAAGAAACATGTTCATTAAAAAACAATAATTATTTTCTCCTGCCAATTTTATTTTTGCTTGCGTTTCCAATGCAGACTTATGTAAGAATTTACGGTTGAAAGTCAAGAACCCTTCCTGTGACAGTATCACATTCTGTTCGCAATCACTGTTAAAGACACAGTTTAAACTTTACACTTACATATGTAAATAAAGGCTGTTGATAAAGATTCTGTCAGACGGTCACAATTAGCTCTTTCCTATCACTGTATCCGAGGTGTTGAATGAAGCTGGGGTGGTCCCGGGGGTAGCACGTGCTGAGTATCTATCCTGTCACGCGGGGAGATGTTTCCAGATCCTGAGAAAACGGCTGCACGATTTGCAACATTTTGTTGGTAGATAAGTTCGGAAAGTCCGTGCCCGAACCCGGGCAGTTGTAGATTCGAAGGCCACATTTGAGGATTCATACCATATGGTGGAATGTTTGCGTAGAGTTGCTGAAAATTGAAGCCATATAGTCCACTAGCTAGAGACAATTGAAGTGTGCTCATGTTCCCACCTTTGAGATCTATGATTTTCGGCGGTGGGCTAGGAATTTTATCAAAAATGTCAACTTTTCTCTTTTTCAATGGTCTTTCACTATTTTCAGCTTCCCTCGCCTTTTCTGTATTTTCTTCCTTTGCGTTTTCGTTCTTTTCATCTAAACCCATGATACTGTCTATAGTGAATAATTTCCGTTTAATTCCAGAATATTTGCTTACACCTGAGAAATTTGTCACTGTCTTTTCATCCAATTTGTTTTCATTAGTTTGCCGTCCGAAGTTTGCACCAGCGTCCGTGTAATCCCTGGAACATTCATCTTCCGATGCGCTGCAACCTACATTGATACCGCTGTCGTTTACGGAAGAAACGGTCAATTCATTTCTACGCTTCTCCAAATTCTCTATGTCAGCCTCGTCGCCCGATGTAACATTAAGTTCATCAAGCGATTCCACATCAGAATCATTTCTGTCACCAAAGTTATCGAACCTTGTACCGTCCTCACCATTGTCCTTCACCGGAACTTTAACTCTCCTTTTTCGACGCCTGTAGTTACCGTTCTCAAACATTTCTTCACAGTTTGTGTCTAGAGTCCAGTAATTTCCTTTGCCAGGCTTTCCTTTCTCACGAGAAACTTTCACAAAACAGTCATTTAGGCTGAGATTATGACGAATACTGTTCTGCCAGCCTTGCTTATTGTCATGGTAATATGGAAAACGTTCCATAATGAATTGGTAAATTCCGTTTAACGTTATTTTGCGATCAGGCGCACTTTTGATTGCCATGGCGATTAACGCAATGTAGGAATACGGCGGTTTTTGTGGCTGCTCCCGGCGCTGAAGTTCTTCAATCATCCTCATGGCATAAGCTCGGTTAATATCCGCTGGATGGTAGTACATGCCGGGATAATTGTACGGGGATGCCATTGCGAGGCTGTTGTACCCTGGTGGAATTGCCGCGCCGTAAAGTGCCGAGTATCCATGTGGCATAACATCGGTCGGCATTGTTGGCGGGGATGCCATTGTGAATATAGAATATCAAAGTAAATTATAAAGTTTTGTAAATCCACTCTCAATTTATCTGAAATTCTTCACATAAACACAAAATTTTAACGTTCTTGTTTCATCTGTTTCAAACACAGCAATACAAATGATTCGCCAAGATTGCTATCCAGCAAGAGTTTGAATCCAAGAAGCCTACCAGATGAATATTTATATCACTTACAATTATGTTTTAATTGTATGTTTACTTAATGATGGCAAAATAAATGGACGTTAATACAAATAGCACAAATAGCGCTCAAGTAGTGTCAACCCCTTTGGGCAATTATGTGGCAATCACCGATCACGTGGCTTTTGTTAACTAATCACGGCTGATTACGAGTAATCCTCTACGCAAATTACCGCCCATTTTTCCACGCCCACAATGTAATTTTCGATTTCTTAATCCTCTAGCGTAAAAAAAATTGACCACCCAAATTATAAACAGTATTTTGACATTCAATCTACAGATATTATCCAGATTATGTTATTTTAGCCTCAGCTAGGATCTGATAAATTTAAAATCAGATTTGGAATCGCGTATTTACATCATGTTTTCAACAAATCTTGTTTTGCGAAGAGCTCGGTTAAACAACACTGATCAATCTCTTGCAATTTCATTTGATCTAAAACATACGGTTTCAGCTGCAGGCCACGCAAAACCAAAACAGCTTAATTGATGCTGTACTATGTAGTAATTCTATATATTTGAGTTGTTTGTTTTATACAACGTTTGAATGTTCGCTAAAATTTCGAAATATAGATATGAAATATTAAAAGCAGAGACGTATAAATAATATATATATATATATATATACACGTCTCTGTTAAAAGATAGAAGTAATTTTTTATAAACAATTTATCTGGGTTTACAAACTTGCTTTCATACTGAAGAATTTGCAAGAAAAAAGAGAAGGAAAAGAAAAGAAATGAAAAAAGGAATGCAAAAGTGACAGTACATTTACACGTTTTTTTTCAAACGCAAATCTAAATTCGCATTTAATCTCATCCTCCTTATACTATTTTAGAAAATCGTTCATACGAATATATGATTTTTCAGAAGTTACTTTTTTCTGATGAAAACTTGAAAAAACTGTCCGTGCTGTTTTTATTTTTAAAAATTGTTCTATCTTTTAGGAAGTTTACTGTATTATTTTCGCTGTAAGGTCTTGTTTGGTCATTTGAGTGACCAAAATACTGAATAAAAAGAAATTGCACAAATGTGAGATTTTGATTTACACGAAAAGGTTTGTTTTGGTCAATAAAATTTATAACGCATAAGTCTAAAATACACATAACTGATGCAAGAATTACACGTGAAACCCATGCATTTCTTCACTTTGCCTTCGTATGTCATCA
This sequence comes from Cyclina sinensis, assembly GCA_012932295.1. NCBI lineage: Eukaryota > Metazoa > Mollusca > Bivalvia > Venerida > Veneridae > Cyclina > Cyclina sinensis. Next base: position 27,443,370 of record JAAONU010000018.1, on the reverse strand, counting down.
GCAGCCGTGTTGAATGTTAATTTAAGAGTGATAGCTAACAAGCCACCAAGGATGTTTATGTAATAAGATTATAAAAATAAATTGTATGTACTTATCTATTTCAACACACGTTGAATTAGAAGATTATTTGTGTATTTTTCGTTGATTGAATCTCACGTATACACCGTTTCAAAGCAAAGCGTCTGATCTTGGTACATAAACGCTTGCTAAATGGCGGTTTAAACATTTTTTTTAATGTTTAAAAGATTCTTGGAAAAAGAAATTTACTTTTTTTATATACATAAGAAGAACTTTGAAAAGGAAACGTTGTATTGGTAGTTTTAAGAGATATATCACAAAACAATTTTAGAGGCATACTCTAAAAAAGTTGAGATTGGTATTTTCTTAAAAATCATGTCACTGTGAACGTTATCGATTGAATTACTACCTTATGTCAAGGTCTTAGGAAAAAAATGAAAACTGAATGCATTTATATAAGTGTTTTATATAGAGTTTTTGTTGTACCATTTTTGGATGGATATCTTTTATTACGAATGAACACTTTCTTAGTGTCTATGACTCTAGGGGAAAAAATGAAAATGTCCTCTTTTTTTGTTAATCAAATATTCTTCATTTTATAGAAAATTAACTACTAAAATACATAATTTATTATGCAGTCTATCATCGGTTCGTTTACGGGTATGTCCCTTTAAAAAAATATAATTATAAAAAGGAAAAATAATGACTATAGAACGGAAGAACGTGGTTGCCTGTCACTAAATGTTAAGCTATCAATTGAATCTCTTGAATCTTCTAAAAGTTTAATTTGAATGAATATACAAATTTAACAAAAAGTGACACATAACATTTTTTGTCACGTGTCGTATGGATAAGTATGGCACACGTATATGACAAATATACAGGACGTGGCTTATCAGTTAATCCACAGACTCTGTGATACCATGCTGTAATTTGTTTTGCGATATGACACGATTTGATTATCTGCAGTCCCTTTCTCTAGAATGCACACTTCAAATACAAACTTTTATCAAATAAGCCACTTATATGCTTTCCCTTATTAGGTATATATTTTTATCGTTGCCTTATCAAACGTCGTTTTTTTTCCCGAAAAACGATATGCTTGGCCAGAAAGGCGGATTTGCTTTGCCTATCAAAATATAATTTACAAGCGAAATTTGTGTAAAAACAAATGATTAGTGACAATCAGGGATAACTTTCATAAAGGGTATTTAAAATCTTACCCCTTCTTTAATCTTCGTAAATTTATCGGCTGATATAATTACGTAATGATAGCGTGATTTTTCTGTTTCTTTTCCCTTTTCAGCAACGCAAAAAAGGCGTCATTTTAACAAAAACATGACACAACATATATTTTATTGCATAAAACTTTTTACATACGTTATTGCAAATACAAAGAATATTATGGCGATGAAAAAAAAAACCCACCTGTATTCTTATAAGCCAGAAGAATGACTATTTCAGAGGAAGATTTGTTTAACCTTAGAACAGAAAGTTTTTTTTTATTTCTTTAAATATTTTTTATTATGTTGTGAGCATTTCATTAGTACAAATATACATTTTAAAAGATTATATACTCTAAGTTTTACAACTGGTGAAATGGAATCTATAAAATGTTTGCTGATGACTAAAGTAAGGTTTTAAGAATTGAGCTCTGGGTAAGCGGAAGTACACGCAAACAAATAAAATGTAATACTCATTTTCAGAAGCTCTTCTTTTAAAAGCAACATAAGCTTGGCCTGCATGACTTCTAAAAGACACTCACCGGAAAATAGTTTATAAATTCTTTCTTCTAGAACAAGCTCGGAAGTGTCAAAAATAAAAATATACTGGTTATATAGAAATTTATGTTTTACTATTTTTCTTACAACAATTTGTGGATTTTGAATATGGTGATACTTATATGCTCACGTTTCAAGAATTGATTTTATTTTCATGAAGAAAATTATTACTTTATTAAAACTTGTAATTGTATTTTATCAAGACCACAAATAATATATAAAATCATTTAGCGGGTTTTAAAGTGTGGTGTATAAGAGGGCCAAAGTTCTTTGTCACTTTCATGAATTATTTATAACTAGAAGTGCAAATTTTAGAAAAAAATGAAATATGTGTAAAAATTACACATTTTAGAGACATACAGTTCAGCATCGTGGAACGCAACGTTTCCCGGTAATTAATTTATCAATTTGAAGTAAGGCTTCAAAGAGGCGTAAAAAATATGAAAAGTGAAATTTACTTGTTAATTAAAAGCGAGTGAAACTTTCATCTCTGTTCAACTTTGATTATATACAATTATAGTATTAGCAATATTAAACAAAGAAAATATAATTGGCTATTGAATAACCACCTGTCAGCGTTTTGTTATTTTTTTTAATGCAAACATGTTTATTGAAAATTAGTTCAGTTGTCTTATAAATTTTGAATAGGTCAAGTTTTAAAGTCAAACTGTTATATAACAAAGAATATTAAAAGATAGAAAGAATGAAGGAAACAAACACAAAAGGACAAATAAACAACCATTAGCGTGACAAAGGTTTCGTGCAATAAACTGTTTCATTTCAATATAAGAATATTGCGAATATTTTTTGTACACAGTTATAAATAATATTCTAATATTACTCGTAACATATTTCAAGATACTCTGCTTTTGTATTTTTTGTTTACATTTCAGCCACTTTGGTCTATCGTCGGTATTATAATCCAATTCTATTTGAAGATGAAATTCACAAATAACAGGTGTTGGACAAATACTTTTAATCAACATACACATTATTATTTCTGTTAAAAGTATCTATATAGGATGCTTTTCATTTAAAATTATATTAATGGATTTACATAAGGGATTAAGGGACAGAGTGACCGGTGCGTTCTGACCCAAGGGTATCCTGAATCGCCCCTATTCCGACCACAAAAGGGGCCAGGTGTGTTACTTCACAGATGGTCTTAAAAGAATTTGTTGATTTTTAAAATCTTGATACATTTTTTAAACATTGTTGAAAATGGCTTCCGTCTTCGGGGAATTCTTAATCATCTTGATGTCCAACGGACAGGTGAAGAAAATAAATGTTTGTTTAAACCATTTCAAAAAGAAAATAAGCTACTATACTTAACTGAAGATTATTGTTCGCAAAGTTTCATTCTTCGTTTATTTCTATTTGTTTGTTTTGTTTCAGTTGAAATGTTTTTTTCTTCACCACCAGTCTCTTGATCTTTCTAAAGTTTATGAAATCGACTCTAATCTACTTATCAAAAGATATCATACACTTTCAACGTTTTATTACCGTCGTTGTTGCTGTTTTTATTATTATTATTATTTATTTAATTATTTTATTTATTTTTCTTTTCAAAGAAGTCGAACTTCTACGTTAAGCTGGTGATTATAAAAAAACTGTGTAAAATTATGTTAATCTGTTTTTGTTTTGTTTTTTTTGACCATAGGAATTAATAAACGAATACGGAAAGACCACTGTAAGAAATAAAAATAAAGTTCTGTGAATAGTGATAGCATTTTACTGAAAATAGAACAGGTTTCATTCATTCATTCATTCATTCATTCATTCATTCATTCATTCATTCATTCATTCATTCATTGACTCACTCACTCACTCACTTACGCTCGCACGCACGCGCGCTCTCATTCATTCATTCATTCATTCATTCATTCATTCATTCATTCAATCAATCAATCAATCAATCAATCAATCAATCAATCAATCAATCAATCAATCAATCAATCAATCACTGACTTACGCTCGCACGCGCGCGCTCATTTATTCATTCATTCATTCATTTATTCACTCATTCATTTATCTATTCAGAAACCGCCTTCCATCATTTGATGCATGTCTTTTCTCTTACTTGTTAATAAACATGAGCATAACAAACAACTATTGTTCTAATGTTCATGCATTACCCATTACTTCAGCTGAAAATATTGTTTTGCCTGATCTACGGTGTTCAGAATAATGGAGCATACCTATCTATACAACAGAATGTTTTCTTAGATACTACTGATCGATTCTTTAAGACTGTTTTATATACAAGTCACAGCGAAATGTAAAGTTCCATGATTTTAAAGAAATCCCTTCATTAATATTTGTGGGCGAGTGCAGTGCACGTATTCTTGCGAAACATTATAACAAATTCAAAAGTAACGGATCCATCTGCATTTTTTTTGTATGTTTTTGCTCTTTTTATTCAAAAACTGTCGCGCATAAGTCTATTTTGTCGTTACGATATTTCTTGTAAACCATATTTGCCATTTTATGAAACTTCTTGAGGGCGTTTTACTTCTAGCAAGAGTACAGCCCCTTTGTTGAAATATACGGAAAAATGCATCTTGGAAATTTTTTCTTTCGATCTTTTTGAACTTTGAAGAAATTTCTAGCAGCTAGCTTTTCAAGATCAGTCATTTGTATTTGCATTATTTTTCATTTTTATGAGCAATTCGTCACGAGCGTTCTCTCGAAAAATAGGTTGCATGCTTTTCACAACATAAACGAATCATTCAGATAATTTTGCACAACAAAAGCGTGCATGCATACACTTATTAAAATGGATGACTATAGCGAGTATTACGTTGTGCCGTAAAAATGTAATACTGACTAAAAGTTTATCGGGTTTCTACTTTCGGAGAAACTTTGCAACAAACACCCTGAGTGGTTATAGGTAACATAAATCGACAGTCATGGATAAAACTGTGAGAATGATACTCGGGAAGGTACTTTTTTCTCTTATGCTATTTTGCTGTAAGACATGTTGACTAAAAATTACCTATTAGTTAAATAATTCGCTACAAAGTCGAAATTTGAAATTCAGAACATTTCGAGAACATTTATTACTACATGCACTTTTGATTTTCTCGTCTTCATCATGATTTTAACATTAGAATGATGCCATGAGTCGGTAATGTTTCTACATTTATACTGTCAGTATCTGATAATCATCCCAATTAAAGAGAGATATGCTTCGATTTACATAAATTTTATTTAAAAATCGATTTGGAAACAATTTCTTCGAACTTATATCAATTCTGCCTTAAGACTAAGAAGACAGTAGTCTGGATGCGAAAAGTCAGTGGCGATTCTCAACCGTGCTGGGATTCGAACCAGCGACCGCCACATCGGAGTTCGGCGCACTGCTACGCTATCGATGTATAGGATTAACGTTTTTTTTTTTATGTATAAATATATTAATGAATAAATTATTTACCATCTAAAATTGTACAATCAGGACACGGATGAACCAGCTTTTATCCTTGTTTACAAAACGAAGGCATATTTCGAATATTACCAAAGACAACTAAATATGAGAAAACACGAATTAAGCTCTCAAGTATATAAGACAAATCTAAATCATAACACGGGAGGAGCGAATGTGGTCCAGTGGTAACGCACTGGACTGGTAAACCAGGGGTCCCGAGTCCGATCCATAATAGTCTTTCGGATGAAACGTTAAACCGAGGTCCCATATATCAGTGCTATCACTGAACATGTAAAAGTACCAGGGGTGTCTCTGGAATGGGATGCTTTCTGTATCTTACACTACCCCCATAACATAAAATAACTCAATCTCTTCATGGGGCGATATATAAGCTCAAATAGATAACACGGGGATAACTTTGCTGAACACAACCAGAAGGTAATTATTAGATATATTGGTCAAGTGTTTTGATAGCGGCTGCTCTTTGGCACCGATACAAAGTTGACACAAAAGGCTTTTGAAAACGTATTCCTTTACCAACAATAAACACTTGTCTCCCTTTACCGACAATAAACACTTGTCTCCCTTTACCGACAATAAACACTTGTCTCCCTTTACCGACAATAAACACTTGTCTCCCTTCTTTTTCTTGCTAACTTTCTTTTCTTGCGTTCAATGCAAGTAAACTTCTTTAAATACAAGCATAATAGAAGTTCACCAGCGTGCTCTATCTTATTCAATATATCGACAATTTGTTTCTCTTACGAATGAAAACACGGCAATAATTCAAATAGCCATGCCATTCTTCCAAAAAATGTGTAATGGTTTGCCCCAGTTGCAGCTACTTTAACATGCAAATTGCAAAGGTTATCAATTAATCGAAAATTTTGACAACATGTAATTTTTTATTTTTTCGTTTTCCCGAATTCGTGTTTTCAAACGGGCTTCAGATCTAAGGGTTTAACTTCATTTCGATAGACAAAAAAAAGATGCCGTCTGCAATTATCCATAACACTGTGGAGAGGTCTGATGACGTCTCCAATGATGACCTCTCCAATGATCGTTTATAAATAATCCTAAACAACTCATTTTACAACTATACAAATATATGTCTTGTTGCAACAGGGTAAAAATAACGCTTTTCATCTTTTTTTTTTTTTTTGCAATCATCGCTGATCCATTTTGTTTTTGTTTGACTTTTTAGACTATATATACCAGAAATAAAAAAAAATATTTCAAGTTTTTTATTTCGAGTGAAAAATCATCATCATCATCGATATCATTCGTTTTCATCATCACCATCATTGTAATTATCGTCACCATACTTATTATCATTTTAACAACAATAGCAACAGAACTAAAATAAAAAGGTTAAAATAAAAAAAAGAAGAATTCAAAACAGTATGTAGTTAACTTCTTTATTAAAGGGAGATGATACAGTATGTTTATAGTGTTATCGCAGTTACTTCCCTTAGACTAAACACAAAATCAGCCATTTTAAACAGCTCCCGAAAAATACAGTTGCCAGCTGCTTTCGTGGAGCCTTTCCTCCTGTTGATTTTCTAGCGGTCTGCCCTGTACCTGTCGAGAGAAATGATGTCAAAATCGGTATTTTATTTCTAACTGCTTTTACAGAAAATACAAACTACATAAATCTGTTACTAATGTGCGCTTCAGAAAAATATGGTGGCAACAGGTCGCTTATATATCTAAACAGCCTTTTTTATAACCAAATAAAAACTCAATCTTTTAATCAGCTTTTGAACAGGAGAGAGAAAAGATGAATGAATGGATTTTACTTTAACAGAAAAGTCATTATCGCTCTCACCGGTACCTTATTTTCATTCAGATGTAAATTCCATCATTGTAATCGATTTTTACTTTGCAGAAAAGACCATTGTGTACAATTAAATTCATACCAGATATATTCCCCTCCTTAAAAAAATAGTAGCTTTTTAACTCTTAAGATTCGTGGAGCATTCAGCACTTCCACTGATACTCACAGGTAAAAGTTTCACTTTTGCATAGGGCATTAAGGATACATGATCTAACGAAGAGATACTTTGTCCAAGGAAATTCAAGAGGATATAATATTCATCAATGCTGTTTATTTGGTTCTGTTCAATATACGAACACGACCCCTTTTATTTGACCAGACGGTCAAAGGTAATATTGTTTCATTGTCATGAAAATTTTGCAAGGTAGAAAAAAACTTGCACTTTTATATTCATCGATGTTCACATTTAAATCGTTATTTTGCAGTCAAGGCTGAGTTAAATTTCACGTCCTTTGAGATCAAGCCACGTTAAAATGATTCTTTTTAACAATATAACACTTTTATTTCGTCCATAATACTTTCAATCTTTAAGAACGACAATGCGCAGTTGTCATTTGAAACACTCTTTATAAAAAAATTTTATATTTTCAGTTGCCTTTAGATCCATTGTCAAAATGCCGCTTTCGTAAATAAGAAACATGCCTATAATAGAGTCACGAAGTCTTTCAAAGTACACCGATGTTCATCGACATATCAAATTACACATTTCAGTGTCTCTTTTATAAGTGCACTGCTTTTGACAAGTGTTATTAATAAAATTAAGATCTTGAAAATAATCCAAAACCATTTTTGTCCCTGTCACCGCCTTTTCATTAAAACTAGGTTGCAGGGTCGAATGACTGTCAAAAGAAATTCAAATTAAATGCCCCTGCACAGAACTAAATAGATTTCTTCAGGTTGTTTACTTTTAGTAAATGAAGGAAAATATGTATTTTTTTTATCTAATTTAGTATTTGTCCATCGGTTTATGTAATGTGAGACGGATTTCTTGATGTATCTGTCCTTCGCTTTATGTAACGGGAGACGTACATTATATTTTTTTTATTGTTTTTGTACTTCAGTTTATGCAATGGAAGAAATTTTTCTTGATGTATTAACCCTTCGTTTTATATTTTGAGATACATTTCTTGGTGTATTTGTCCTTCGGTTTATGTATTGGGAGAGGTATTCCTTGATGTTTTTGTCCTGTGGTTTATGTAATAGGAGACATATTTCTTGATGTATTTGTTTATCATTGTATGTATTTGGAGACATAATCCTTGCTGTATTTGTCCATCGGTTTATGTATTGGGAGACGTATTTCTTGGTTAATTTGTCCCTCGATGTATGTATTGGGAGACGTATTTACTGATGTATTTGTCCATCGGTTTATGTATTGGGAAACGTATTTCCTGATGTATTTGTCCATCGGTTTATGTATTGGGAAACGTATTTCTTGATGTATTTTTCCATCGGTTTATGTATTTGGAGACGTATTTCTTGACGTATTTGTCCATCGGTTTATGTATTAGGGGACGTATTTCTTGATGTATTTGTCCATCAGTTTATGTATTTGGAGACGTATTTCTCGATGTATTTGTCCATCTGATTATGTACTGGGAGACGTATTTCTTGATGTATTTGTCCATCGGATTATGTATTGGGAGACATATTTCTTGATGTATTTGTCCATCGGTTTATGTAATGGGAGACGTATTTCTTGATGTATTTGTCCATCGGTTTATGTATTAGGAGACGTATTTCTTGATGCATTTGTCCATCGGTTTATGTAACGGGAGACGTATTTCTTGATGTATTTTTCCATCGGTTTATGTTATGGGAGACTTATTTCTTGATGTATTTGTCCATCGGTTAATGTATTGGACGACGTATCTCTTGATGTATTTGTCCACCATTTTCTGAATTGGGAGACGTATCTCTTGATGCATTTGTCCATCGGTTTATGTAATGGGAGAAGTATTTCTTGATGTTATTGTCTTTCGCTTTATTTATTGGGAGACATATCTCTTGATGTTTTTGTCCATCGGTTTATGTATTGGGAGACATATTTCTTGATGTATTTGTCGATCGATTTATCTATTGGGAGACATGTTTTTGATGTATTTGTCCTTCGTTTTATGTAACGGGAGATGTAGTTTATACTTCGGTTTATGCAATGGAAAATGTTTTTCTTGATGTATTTACCCTTTGTTTTATGTCATCTGAGATACATTTCTTGGTTTATTTGTCCTTCGATGTATGTATTGTGAGACATATTTCTTGCTGCATTCAACCATCGGTTTATGTAAAGGGAGACGTATTTCTTGATGTATTTGTCCACCGGTTTATTTAAAGGGAGATGTATATCTTGATGTATTAGTCCATCGGTTTATGTAAAGGGACACATATTTCTTGATGTATATGTCCATCGGTTTATGTAATGGGAGACCTATTTCTTGATGTATTTCTCCATCGGTTTATTTATTGAGAGACGTATTTCTTGATGCATTTGTCCATCGGTTTATGTAATGGGAGACGTATTTCTTGGTTAATTTGTCCTTCGATGTATGTATTGGGAGACGTTTTTCTTGATGTATTTGTCCATCGGTTTATGTATTGGGAAACGTATTTCCTGATGTATTTGTCCATCGGTTTATGTATTGGGAGACGTATTTCCTGATGCATTTGTCCATCAGTTTATGTATTGGGAAATGTATTTCTTGATGTATTTGTCCATCGGTTTATGTATTTGGAAACGTATTTCCTAATGCATTTACCCATCGGTTTATGTATTGGGAAACGTATTTCTTTATGTATTTGTCCATCGGTTTTTGTATTTGGGGACGTATTTCTTGATGTATTTGTCCATCGGTTTATGTATTGGGAAAAGTATTTCCTGATGTATTTGTCCATCGGTTTATGTATTGGGAAATGTATTTCTTGATGTATTTGTCCATCGGTTTATGTATTTTGAAACGTATTTCCTGATGCATTTGTCCATCGGTTTATGTATTGGGAAACGTATTTCTTGATGTATTTGTCCATCGGTTTATGTATTTGGAAACGTATTACTTGATGTATTTGTCTATCGGTTTATGTATTTGGAAACGTATTTCCTGATGCATTTGTCCATCGGTTTATGTATTGGGAAACGTATTTCTTGATGTATTTGTCCATCGGTTTATGTATTTGGAAACGTATTTCTTGATGCATTTGCCCATCGGTTTATGTATTGGGCAACGTATTTCTTGATGTATTTGTCCATCGGTTTTTGTATTTGAGGACGTATTTTTTGATGTATTTGTCCATCGGTTTATGTATTGGGAAAAGTATTTCCTGTTGTATTTGTCCATCGGTTTATGTATTGGGAAACGTATTTCTTGATGTATTTGTCTATCGGTTTATGTATTTGGAAACGTATTTCCTGATGCATTTGTCCATCGGTTTATGTATTGGGAAACTATTTCTTGATATATTTGTCCATCGGTTTTTGTATTTGGAGACGTATTTCTTGATGTATTTGTCCATCGGTTTATGTATTTGGAAAAGTATTTCCTGATGTATTTGTCCATCGGTTTTTGTATTTGGAGACGTATTTCTTGATGTATTTGTCCATCGGTTTATGTATTTGGAAAAGTATTTCCTGATGTATTTGTCCATCGGTTTATGTATTGGGAAATGTATTTCTTGATGTATTTGTCAATCGGTTTATGTATTTGCAGACGCATTTCTTGATGTATTTGTCCATCGGTTTTTGTATTTGGGGACGTATTTCTTGATGTATTTGTCCATCGGTTTATGTATTGGGAAACGTATTTCCTGATGCATTTGTCCATCGGTTTATGTATTGGGAAACGTATTTCTTGATGTATTTGTCCATCGGTTTATGTATTTGGAAACGTATTTCTTGATGTATTTGTCTATCGGTTTGTGTATTTGGAAACGTATTTCCTGATGCATTTGTCCATCGGTTTATGTATTGGGAAACGTATTTCCTGATGTATTTGTCCATCGGTTTATGTATTGGGAAACGTATTTCTTGATGTATTTTTCCATCGGTTTATGTATTTGGAGACGTATTTCTTGACGTATTTGTCCATCGGTTTATGTATTAGGGGACGTATTTCTTGATGTATTTGTCCATCAGTTTATCTATTTGGAGACGTATTTCTCGATGTATTTGTCCATCTGATTATGAACTGGGAGACGTATTTCTTGATGTATTTGTCCATCGGATTATGTATTGGGAGACATATTTCTTGATGTATTTGTCCATCGGTTTATGTAATGGGAGACGTATTTCTTGATGTATTTGTCCATCGGTTTATGTATTAGGAGACGTATTTCTTGATGCATTTGCCCATCGGTTTATGTAACGGGAGACGTATTTCTTGATGTATTTTTCCATCGGTTTATGTTATGGGAGACTTATTTCTTGATGTATTTGTCCATCGGTTAATGTAATGGGAGACCAATTTCTTGATGTATTTGTCTATCGGTTTATGTATTTGGAAACGTATTTCCTGATACATTTGTCCGTCGGTTTATGTATTGGGAAACTATTTCTTGATGTATTTGTCCATCGGTTTTTGTATTTGGGGACGTATTTCTTGATGTATTTGTCCATCGGTTTATGTATTTGGAAAAGTATTTCCTGATGTATTTGTCCATCGGTTTATGTATTGGGAAACATATTTCTTGATGTATTTGTCAATCGGTTTATGTATTTGCAGACGCATTTCTTGATGTATTTGTCCATCGGTTTATGTATTGGGAGACGTATTTCTTGATGTATTTGTCCATCGGTTTATGTATTAGGAGACGTATTTCCTGATGTATTTGTCCATCTGATTATGTATAGGGAGACATATTTCTTGATGTATTTGTCCATCGGTTTATGTAATGGGAGACGTATTTTTTGATGCATTTGTCCATCGGTTTATGTAACGGGAGACTTATTTCTTGATGTATTTTTCCATCGGTTTATGTTATGGGAGACTTATTTCTTGATGTGTTTGTCCATCGGTTAATGTAATTGGAGAGCAATTTCTTGATGTATTTGTCCATCGGTTTATGTATTGGGTGACGAATCTCTTGATGTATTGCTCCACCATTTTCTGAATTAGGAGACGTATCTCTTGATGTATTTGTCCATCGGTTTACGTAATGGGAGAAGTATTTCTTGATGTTATTGTCCCTCGCTTTATTTATTGGGAGACATATTTCTTGTTGTTTTTGTCCATCGGTTTATGTTTTGGGAGACATATTTCTTGATGTATTTGTCGATCGGTTTATCTATTGGAAGACATGTTTCTTGATGTATTTGTCCTTGGTTTTATGTAACGGGAGATGTATTTTATACTTCGGTTTATGCAATGGGAAATGTTTTTCTTGATGTATTTACCCTTTGTTTTATATCATCTGAGATACATTTCTTGGTTTATTTGTCCTTCGATGTATGTAATTTGAGACATATTTCTTGATGTGTTTGTCCATCGGTTTATGTAAAGGGAGACGTATTTCTTGATGTATTTGTCCATAGGTTTATTTCATGGGAGATGTATTTCTTGATGTATTAGTCCATCGGTTTATGTAAAGGGACACTTATTTCTTGATGTATTTGTCCATCGGTTTATGTAATGGGAGACCTATTTCTTGATGTATTTGTCCATCGGGTAATGTAATGGGAGACCTATTTCTTGATGTATTTGTCCATCGGTTAATGTAATGGGAGACCTATTTCTTGATGTATTTGTCCATCGGTTTATGTAATGGGAGACTTATTTCTTGATGTATTTGTCCATCGGTTTATGTATTGGGAGACCTATTTCTTGATGTATTTGTCCATCGGTTTATTTATTGGGAGACCTATTTCTTGATGTATTTGTCCATCGGTTTATGTATTGGGAGACGTGTTTCTTGATGTGTTTGTACATTTCAGTCAGATACGTCTAACAAAAATAAAATAGTGAAGAAGGTTTGACTGATAATACTTCTTTGAAAATGAACTCATTCTGTAAATTGTTATGATTTTCTGGGGTTGGATGGGTGTGGATTAAGTTAAGATGTTTCCAATCCTAAAGTAACAAAGGATTTTTTATAGAAATGTTCTTTAAAAAGAAAAAAAATTAATGGAATATGCAAAAGCAATAATCAGGGTATATCATTTTCTAGAAAATTGAAGCCTGTCATTGCCAGGGTACATGCTCGATTTTAATCTGCTGATATTAACACGTATACTTAGTAAAAAAAAGAATGAAAAAAAAAACGATATGATTTTTACTGAGAAAATAATGAAAAGAACAGTCAAATCAGACATAAATGACATAAACATTTTAAATAAAGCAGGATGTAGACACAAGCCTTTGAAATACATATACATTTTTTATTATATCTGTTCGAAGTGTTAAATAAATGGCAAAATGCTGCCAGGCATATCTAAAGTACGAAAAGTTATTTGATTGAATCTGTGAAAGAATGTTAGCTAAAACGTTATTTAATTGTCATTTCATTTTGCTTGACTGGTTAAAATAGATGAAATTGAAAAAAAAAATCGGTGCAATGTTTGATACATGTTATTCCGTTAATGGGACAAACTAACACAAGTGATTGTTTCGATTTTGTATTAATATTTTACCGAACAACTGCAGCTGGTCTATTCTGGTGTTGAAGTTTCCACATTTTGATCTGTAAATTCATGAATTTCTATTACCTTTTCTAGGCTCTCCTTTTTATATTACCTTTCTTATTATATTCAAAGTTATACGAAGAATAAATATGCAAGGAAACAAAGTAAGTATTGCAGTAATACTTTTAACAAATATTATTATGTCCAGGGTATATTGCTTTGCACAGGTCGGTTGGTCGGTCAATCGGTCCGTCCGTCCGTAGACCCGATGAATAACTGGAGAACGCTGTGGCATACAGTCCTCATACCTGATAGAGAAGTAGGACATGACCGTTAGATGACCCCTGTTGATTTTTAGGCCAGTATTTGAAAGGCCAAGGTCACTTTAGCTTACAATCATCAAATTTCGTGGGGAAGTTGACCTTGTGACCTTGACCATAAGAAACTTGTCCGATCAATAACTAGATAATGCTTTAGACTACAGACCTCAGATTTGGTGGGAATGTTGATCATGACCTGTGATGACTCTTGTTGATTTTGCGATCAGTAGGTTAAATGTCAAGGTCACTGTGACCTTGACCACTAAAAGCTTGTCAAATCAATTACTAGAAAACGCTTTGGTCTACAGTCATCAGATTTGATAGGAGGGTTAACTGGTAGATGACCTTTATTGGTTTTGAGGTCAGTAACTAAAAGGTCAAGGTCACAGTGACATTCATCACAAAAGCTGGTCTACAGTCCTCAAATTTGGTAGTGTGATTGGTCCTGGCCTATAGGTGACCCATATTGACATTCAGGTCAGTAGGTCAAAGGTCAAGGTCATGTTTAGAAGTCCATGTTACATGACTAATTTGTTGCCATTTGGCGGGTATACATGTTTCACAAACACCTCTTGTTTTGTTTTTACATGCTCTATAGGTATTCATGTATTTTGGTAAGTAAGCCAAATGAAAATTCATATAGTGACATCTATTTTTTGCATACATGTGACGTTCTGACAAACATTTTGATATGGTCTAAATATAGTCGCTGTTATGGCATTGAAAACATTGTTTCAGTATGAAAATGTTCTGAATATTTGAATACACCAGAAAACATTTGGCCAATAAGCGAAGGTAGACAAAAGAAGCTATATGTAAAGTGATGGACAGTTTCTTAGCAGCGATAGAAAAGAATACAAAAATGTCTGTGGAAAATATAGGGCAAAATAGAACAGAGAATACTGTTACCTATGGCAAGGCAAGGTTTTGATACGATCTTGAATCTTCCAGCAAAAATCCTTTAGATCAATCACTTACAGTGTACCAGTCCTAACAGTAACTCTAATTCTTCTTTATTTCTTAAACAGACACAGAAACATCTATTATCTTTGTGTATATTAAAATCTACAGGATAGTAGACAGTGCAGAAGTGGTCAAGGACATAGGGAAGAACAAAGTACAGTGTGAATGTAAATGTATGAAAAAGGCTTATTATAAGAGATAATTGGTTATCCATAAATCTGCATGCATTATTTAGTTTATTTTCTAATTATCCTCGCGAACTTAATAAATAATCAAAATAAACAAATAATCTAAAACTAAATACAATGTAGTCCTTGTTTAAAAGTATAAGATTTTAGTCTACTTGTGTATTTATTTTATTTAATTCTATTTTATATATGCATCTATATTTTGCTTTGTTTTGTTTTGATCAAAAGGAGTTACCAACAGGACATGGAAATATTTGTGTCAACAAAATTTCGCTCAGTTATACTGTAAATAATTAGAGATGAAATAAACTGGTTGACAAAAATCGCTGCTATATTACCGGATAAAACCTAAAGGTCAAAGAGCCAGATTTGCAGCGCTCTGATATTTAAAAATACATTACCATTGTAGATAAAAGAAATTTCTTATTCTTTTGTTTTCTTATTTCCGTGATATTTATTATTATGAATGAATGAATGAATGAATGAATGAATGAATGAACGAATGAACGAATGAATGAATTCGTTCGTTCGTTCGTTCGTTCGTTCATTCATTCATTCATTCATTCATTCAGTAAAATATATGTTTACATCTTAAACTTCCTTTCCGTAAAGAAATGCACGAATATTGAACGTCAGCGTTCGTGTGTTATATTTTTCTGCACCATGCCTAAGTTGAATAGAAAACTTCCTTTGTTTATAATAAATTTAGTTTTCTATGTTATCTTCATATCTGTTGTCACAGTATCAGTTGAAAGATATCTTCTTTTGTATAAAAAAGGCATGGTTGGACGGAGGAAAAAGAAGATGCGCCGAGTTTATCCACAAGGTTAATTACATATTTCAGTGTCAATTTCACAAATGCATATCTTTCCAAAAAAAGAAGCACTTTTCAAACCTCCAAGTATGATATTTGTCATTTTTTTAAAAGTACAAGGTTGCACTACCATCGGAGATGCCCTAGAAAGATTTCATTGGAAGGAAATTTAATATTTGCGCCTAAAGGTAGATTAAATTCAGCAGTCCTTTGAAAGAGATCTTCCAAATGGTATATTAAGCTTTATCCCTAAAAGACCCTGACCTTAAAGGAAAATTGCTAAGAATAACCAGTTTTACGGACCTACAATTTTTCATCTAGTCCTCAGTTTAGAGGTCAAAGTACCACCTCCTGGGGCAGTGTCATTTCTAGTGAAATGCATCTGGTGGTTGTTAACTTCCCGCATTACTTCCTTAGATTTCTTTAAGAGTGAAATATTGTAAGAATTCATTGAAAATTTTCCAAAAATCTACATTCCCTTGAATATTTCTGGAACTGATTAATGAAATTGATTGAGACTTTATACAAACTTCATTGGTGTTATTTCTAGGTTTCACAATGTGTTTTATAACTCTTTCCATTATATTGACAAAAGTGTGCCCCTTTTTACCTAGAAAATATAGCAATTTGTTTATTCTCTTGAATATTGTTCCTCCAAATACCTTTAAACTCATACAGAACCTATAAAACCTTAGTCAAGTCTTATAGATCACACAGCAAGATGCATTTAAAAGTCTGTTCTTTGTATTGAAAAATTGAGATATTTATTTGTATTACATGTGAATATTTTATTCATAACATTACACCCACTTAATAGGCACGTGATCTTTTGATTATCTGTTGTATAAAACACACCTTCATCTATCATTAATAATAAACTATTGATTTCAGCTAACTTACTGCCAATATTTGAATTTTGGTTCTATTTAGTGTGGCAATGCCCTTTCCGGTAGAGATCGTTTATTGCTTGGCAATATTCTTACTTGTTTAACCTTTAACCTGCTGGACCCGAAGGTGATTAGCCTTTGCCACCAGTATAGAGCCAGGCCAGCCTGCACATCCGTGCAGTCTGACCAGGCTCTATACTGTTGGTAGCTCAGTTTTTGAATTTTGATATTGAAATCCATTAAACTTTGAATAGACTGTTCCAAATTCAAAGCTGGGCAAATCCATTACAAAAATTCAGCAGGTGAAGGGTTAAATTGTAACTGGCATACATCACCCTAGGTAGTCTTAAACTTTCACTTTTAGAAAACAGCTGCTCCTATATTAAGTTTGACATTAGGCGGATATTAACAATTACAAGTGTATTCTGATGACCCAGTTGAATTAGTACATCTTACAGAATCAGTCAAATAAAGAACTTCTAACATGGAGGTAGTATCATCTGACAAAAGTTTAGAGGTCAATATTTTAAGGGGGAAAATGGAAAAGGTGGAAGTGAGAGACTTAAAACGTGATTAGAAGACTTTTTTTCAAAAGGCTTGTCCTCAGTGCTATGTCACGTAAGATGATTTTTAAAGTGTTTCTGATGATTTCCTGTTAGAACGACATTTCTGTTAAATTGTGCACAGCTATGGCGTTTGCAGAAAACTGAAAACTTCCTTAAAGGATGACAACTCTTGGAGCATGTTTCTTATCTTGATAATTGTATTGGTTTTAATTCAAGTCATTATTGACATTTGAAATTCGATCGACGCTATGCATAATATATCAGTCAGTTAATGCTAGTAGTAGCTATCTGTTAGAATCATACTGATTGTAATTTTGGAAGCAACGAATAACGTTCTCGATTTGCAGACTGTTCACTACGGAATCCCGTTCGTGCCACGTAAAATACTACGGAATCCCTTTTGTGCCACGCCTGTTTGACAGGCGAGATAAAAAAGAAATGTCTCGCCTTTTCAGGTGGAGATATGAACTAGGGAAAATTAGAAAAACCCCGCGAGGAAATACAGGTGAAATATAACATTTAAATTTTAGTATGTGTCACTTTAATCCTCGTGAGACTCAAAATAAAATGTTGCATGTCTCGTGCATCGCAAGGATCTAACTTAACTTGAACATGTCTCCGATAAAGATAAAAAGCTCATTTTTCGATACTGATATACAATTAAATAAATTTGTCTCGTGCAGAAAGGGGGGTGGCGACGTTTTCGCCTATATTTTCTTCGGTTGCGTGGGGGGTGGGGGGTGGTTAACTTGGGATTCTAACAAAATAATCGTCATTTACTTTTGAGGTGGTTGCAGCAAGCTAAACTACACTGAAAAAGTTTTTAGATTGTATGTTTCTATTTCTAAGCTCGAATTTAACATCCTTTTAGATTAAATTACGCAGCTTCAAGCAAATACATCCGTACATACATACATACATGCTAACATACATACAAACAAACTACTTTTTTCTATATTTTTTTCTGTTTTTGTCAAAATGTCATTTAAATGATACAGACGACAGATTTATAGATTATGAAGCGTTTTAAATTACTCATGTCGGTGTCTATTTCGAAAACTAAATATTTTGAAAGAGTGGTAAAACATTAAAGCACTTGAAAAGCGTTTCAGATACTCTCAAGCAATTGTCAATGCATTGAAATTAGGCTACAAGGTCGAACGGGTGTCAGCAGTTACTATAAAAAGACGGTCCTGAAAAGAATGTGATTGACGCTTGCTTACTTCGTTTACTGTCATGCAAAATGCATCACCCGAGGCGTTTGAATAGCAAAATAAAAAAAGATGTTTTCAAGGATTAATTAATACTCTAGCCCTTTTCCCGTTTATATAGCACTTGTGTATTAATATTTTCATCTAGATAGGAAGCAGTTTTGATAAAATTCTGTCTAGTTTTGGCGGATAAGACGGAACGATACAACCAGGAGACAGATTTTGAAAAAGGAAAAAGTTGATGTCAACAAGAATGGCTCATTCTAAACAACAATCCGCGTTTTAACCGACAAGAAAATTTTTTGTATATAAGTTATGCTCCGAAGAAAAAAATAGATGTGTTTGTTTATGGCAAGTCAAGATGTCCTATTGTGGTTTGTTGTACGTGAAAAGAATGCAAATGTTTGTAAATCAGATTAAACTTTTAGGGGTATGTTTTTATTTTTTCTTTATATATGAAAACCTAGGTCATCCTGACATGAATCATTAACAACACGTTTACATGTATTTTACAATTGTTGGATATGAATGACAATATGATTCTCCCTTTTTATCAACTAGAATATAATTTTATTGTCTTTTTACATTCATTTTTACAGGGAAGAGATTTGGCAAGATACTAGGTTATTTCATACCAAATATGTATACCATCTCACTCCGAAAACCACGGTGGGCCTGCAAACAAAATGGTTTCCGATTACTAACTTAGACACTGAATGGACAGGTTGGGCATGATGCGTAAATAAACCGTATTGTTTTTTTTTTTTTCTTTTTTTTTTTTTTTTTTTTGGGGGGGGGGGGGGCTTATTTAATTAAAGCTCAAGCTCACTGGGGCTTGTATTTTGAAAACGGATTCCGATCAATAACTCAATAATAATTGAACCAAGGACTCTCAAACAGTACAGAGTAGTTGGCACAATAAGTTTACGAACCCTGCGATCTACATTTAAGGTCAAAGGGGACTGCCCTTTGAAAACTGTTTCCTATTACTATCTCAAAGAACAGCTGAACCCAGAACCGGAAAATTTACAAGATTAAAGAACATGGAAAGATTGATGAATCAAAGCACTGAAAGTACTGATTGGGGGCGAAGAATGAATACAATGAAGAGTTTCAAAAGTAACAATTCCTTTGCAAAATGTTGGAAATTGTCTGATCGTGTTTCAGTTCTTTCACTTATACCGTCACTTTTTTTGAAACATCAGTATCGTGGAAACCTTGAAGATACAGAACTGAAACTTTGCAGACACAGTAGTTGGTAGGACGCACATGACTCTCTATCACATTTTCTAGTTATTGTCCGTTTTAGGAACTTCGACTTAAATAACAGCATTTAAACGTTTCACCAGTGCAAGTGACATATTTTTCATTTACAAAAATAGGTCTCTGAACTTAGGAACAGCATTTTGCTTTTTACATTCAGGACAATCACCTGTGCAAAGCAAAAAAAAAACACAAAACTAATAATATTTTGACAGTTACAGCCTTTAATACATGAGCTTGTTCATTTAAAAAAAATCTTAAGAAGCCTTGGTGATCATCTCTGAAACTTGTAGATGTACCATGTATTTTGAAGTGTAATAGACCCATTCTTACTACGGAGGTAAAACTATTTTTTTCATGTTAAGAAACTTAACAACACACAATGTAACTTTGCCTACATAGTCATCAGCAGGAAGAGATTTGAAAACAGACAAGAACACGAGGTCAATATAACATTTACTCTAGAATATAAAATAAATGAGATCAGACTAGTATATACCAGTGGTTTTATGCATAGGAACAAATTTTAAAAAAAGTAAGCAGAACTGTAAAAGACAACATAAGTTCCACTCACATACATTCTTCAAAGAAAGGACAAGACATTTATATCACTTTTTTAGGTACATGTAAACCTTTCTTAATGTCATTCAACAACTGTGCATAAAGGCTACTGAGAGACTGGGGATTCGAGGCATCGCCAAAATTAAATGTTAACTAAGACTACAAATGTATTTGTTTTAGGTTAATTTATTTCTGGATTATTGCTATTTAAGGAATTCAGTTCTGCTCTGAAAATTTAAACTAGTCTAGTGCACAGTAAAATGTAA
Organism: Cyclina sinensis; assembly: GCA_012932295.1. Classification (NCBI taxonomy): domain Eukaryota; kingdom Metazoa; phylum Mollusca; class Bivalvia; order Venerida; family Veneridae; genus Cyclina; species Cyclina sinensis. The sequence continues at coordinate 27,422,664 of JAAONU010000018.1, read as the reverse complement.
ATAAACCTTGTACTTATATTTCCAAATCAAGACCTTATTCAAACAATAAACTGGCCACACTTTGCATCATATAATAGAAAAAAAAAGTTCACGACAACAAAATGAAATAAAAACAAAATTAACAGAAAAGATTTTTCTATAACTAAGTTACAGTTTTTCTAAATCTGAGCATCATTTTTTCTGTGATATACTTATTCTATCATGTTTATGCACCTTCATATACAAGAAGTTTTCATTAATTATTCATCTATTAATGCACTTGTCTTCCTATTGTATAATGTTCTTGTGATTTTGGATACTAGATTTCCAAGTTTCAACAATTTTAACTCCTAAAATTTCACTGCCTTGCTTTTCGATCTCCAAATGAACTGATCCATGTTCTGCAAACCACAGTGGCAGGGTCATCACCAAGAGCAAAGAAGAGAACATCTGCTGGCAATACCATGACAATGTATCTTGCAGTAATAACTCTGCCTTGCTGTCTTCCATACTGACCGCAACTACATGCAGTTCCTCAAATGCAAAGCCTGTTTCACAATTCTAAAAATTATGAAAAAAAAACATTTGGTGAACAGGCATAATTACACAATGTTAAGTCAAAATATCAAAAGATGTTTTCACTGAAACTTTAATTGGAAATACATGGGCAATCAGTGATCACATGTGTCGCCTGATGATAGCCAAGTAAGCAGTTGCATTGAGAGGTGATTGGACAGATTGTTGGCTAAAACGAGATTTTTATTCAAGGGCCATAACTCAGCCAAAAATCATTTAACCGAAAAACCTGTTAAACAAGCCCAAGTACTTGAGGTACCGATCAATCCTGTAACATTGCATTCAAATTGCTTCAGTAGTATAAGAGAAGAAGTCCAGACGAAGTTTAAAAATAAAAATCATTAAAGGGCCATTACTCTGACAAAAAACATTGAATTGGAAAATGCCGATGATTTGCACAACTTAACTTGGTACTGATCATTCTAGTAAAGTTTGGATGAAATTGCACCAGTACTTTCTGAGGAGTAGTCTGGACAAGTATGTGACAGATGGACGGACGGACAGACAGACAATGGAGAAGTGATCCCTGCATGTAACGGCTTCTTTGTAACATGTCGCAGCTACTGTGAAGCAGGCAACACAAAAATCATTAACGGGCCAAAACACCTTTTTATAATCAAGGGCCATAACTCAGCCAAAAAATTATTCCACTTAAAAACCCATTAGATACGCACAAGTACTTGAGGTACTGATCAGTCCTGTAACATTTCATTCAAACTGCGTTAGTAGTATAAGAGAAGTTTAAAAAAATCATTAAAGGGCCAATCATTAAACTGGAAAATTCCGATGATATGCACAACTAGACTTGGTACTGATCATTCCTGTAAAGTTTGGATGAAATTGCACCTGTAGTTTCCGAGAAGTAATTTTTGTGACGGATGGACAGACTGACAACAGAGAAGTGATACCTATTTGTCGTGGCTACTTTGTAGCAGGCGACACAAAAAAATATATAGATCACTGTAATGACACATTAAGAAGGCATTGTAGTAAAATACAAGATAATTGTGGAATTAATTTAGATAGGTAATAATTATAAGTAAAAAATTCTGCATAGAATCGTATTCAAACTTCACAGAAATATTGTTCAAATATATTTTTATTGTAGTTATTATTTTTAGGTTTGTTTTGAATTTAATGCCCATATCACATTCAATAATTTATCAGAGCGGGCAGTTTATCTAACCATCCTTCTTTTATGGCCAGTCTCCATAAGAAACTGCCAACATTAAGGGCCATAAAGTAATAAATGTAACATAATAAGGTATCATACAATGAAACAGACCATAACATTTTGATACCACATCTGAAATTTATCAAACATACCTTAATTGATGTTTGTACAGTTGTGGACAAAGTCTCATTTTCTCACATCACCTTTGTTACTTCCACAAAATCCCAAGTGGCATCACAACATGTTGCATCCCACTAGAGTGTGATCATTGCCTTCCGAGATCCATCTTAATGTGTAACTGTTTTATTGAAACATCTGTTCCTTTGACCTTAAACATTCTCTGGTTGTCTTCCTGCAGGATGAAATAATCAGTAAAAATATCTGAACTACTCACTGGTTCAAACTTGTTCAAACATAATGACCTATATTAGGCAACCTACATGTACTACACATAACTTCCACCAAGGAAGACTAGTTTCACTAATTTTGAGTTTTATGTACATTTTAAACAAATTTTGTGCCTCATCTAGCACAGGCAGGTGGTTTATCTGTCAGACAATGATCATTACATAAATGTGCCAGACTCCACTCCTCATCTCTTTGAGAATCTGCAGCCTTTATTTAACATACATGTACAGCAGGGCTCAAACCAACTGCCCTTTTTATTAGACTTAAGTAAAAAGGTTTACAAGTCAGTGACTCTAACCAACTGACCTGAAGTAAAACCAAGACAAAGGTTTAATGCAAAAGATAAAAAATATTACAATAAAACATCTCTAGCATTTTTTACAGAATGTTTGTTTTTTATTATGATATCTATCAATATAAGGTTGTATGATAACTATGGAATTAGAATAAAGACATGTTAAACATGAGAAATCTTATAAATTTGTTTTGTTTAATCTTACACAACTCACCTCTATAATCATACCCTCCGTACACACAGACCCTTTGTTTAACCATAGGTCAGTGAACTCTAACATGCAGAGTAGGAGCAAGGGTCAGGGGTACTTCCGTAGAGACGTTATCACAGTTAACTCTGTGCTCCTCTGTCGTTATCATATTATTTGTGATAAACACGTTTGTTGCTTGTGTTGCAACAAGGTAGGCTGGTTTGTCATCCCTCTTCAAAATTACCTCCCCCAAAACAACAGTTTCCTCCTTTTGGCTGGTGGTTTACCTGTCAGACCATGATTATTTAAAAAGTCACATAACTGCATAGGCCTCCATCACATGGCCGTGCAGTCTATCACTTCCATTAGGGCCCTTGTAGTGAGTGGTTTGTGCAAGTGCCATAACTTGTACTGGCCTCCCATACGGTCCACTTCCATTGTTTACTATCTTTAGAATGATGCTCATCTGGAACAAGAGTAAAAATGATAAATAATAGTAATATTCTGTAATTTCATAGTCAATTTGTTCTTTATTAATCTTTGGAGTTCAAAGGTTAGGAATATCAGGTTGTTTCAGCTGCACAGTAAGCACATACTTACTGTTACCATAATAAGGATTAACAAAAAAAGCCAAATAATACATGGTAAAAGTGGAGTGAAACTGGTGATATGGTGACCACCAACCATGTCACATACCATCACAAGTGTTTACAGTGCTTTATCTTAAAAAGTCAGCCTTGTCAAATCATTTCTCTGTTTAGTTCCTCAATTTCTTTGACCCATTCTTGCAAAGAAAACAATAAGACATTTTGCCCCATTTCTCAATGTCACAAATTTTGAGATAACAATTGATCAACATAATTATACAAAAAACAGAAAACACATGATAATTTCAAAGATGATTTCAATTTAAAAAGCAATAACTTATCCTATGCAGGAAAAAATGCTTCTTTTATGGTAATCAAAATAATAGTAATGAAGAATAATTACAATTTCCTTTATCTTTAATGCCTATATTAAAATAAATGAGCAGACAGAAAGGAAATGTAAACAAAAAATACTTAGAATCTAGTTTAATGTATTTAAGCTATCATTTTCATATATTTCGAGCATTAAATCTTCATCTTGCAAGTTGCTTATTTTTATTATTTGTGTTTCTCAGCATTGACTGATACACATGAAACAAAAGAATGACAATCTTCCTTAAATTGGGTTAAGACACAGTGTTTTGTATGTTAATTTGTTATTTGTTTGCAGCTATGAAAACTAATTTTATGCAACTTCAGAGAAATAAGTAGTTAATAACTATGCTATCAGTCATATGGACAACTGGTACGATAAAAAACCCTAAATGCAGACAGAGTTCTTTGTAGTTTTTTTTGTTCAATGAACACATACTACTTTTGAGCACAGGGACATGGCTCACTGGTCAATGTGCTGTTGTGTCACTGTGCTTTTGAGGGAAGCAAAATTAGAACTCACATGGCGCAACTGACTGAGTTGCAGTTCTCTTCATTCTTTTTCTAAATTAAGAAAATAAAGTTGTTCCCTCTTCTGTTTTTTATTTCAAAATATGCAACTTAACCAACGTAATTGGGCCCACAGTCACTTGAAGTTGGGAACTAGTTCCCATCTCTGTCTCCTGCTGTCATTATTTCTCAAAAAAAAAATGTGGCGACAAGTTAATTTTGAGTGTTCTTATTGAATTTCAAGCTTATTCTTTCACTTAGACAAATATTGATGTGTAGAATACACTTGTAATTATCACTTAATTGATAGGCACAACCAACATTTTACAGACCTTTGTTATTATTGAGAAAACCAAGGAAAAACTATTGACAGTTCTGATATTTTCACTTTCACTTTAACTAGGCTACAATCAGGGATTCCATATTATCATTACGCAGAACTTCACTTCAACTCAATGAACAGTCTAGCGGATAATTCAATGACTAGTTCAAACGTTTTTATGAGAAAAGGCACAAACCTCATGAAATTTCTCCTCCTTTTCTTACAACATAACTTCCGGAATTCCCATTGTCTAAATTTCGGCGTTTCGATTGGCTGATCTATAAATACTAAATCATGTAAATGTTTTTTGCAAAAATGATGCAATACATGTATGTCAAAACAGTCATGTCGACAATATACATTCAGAACCATGTTGATGGCTCGATATCTCCGTATCTTAAATTTGCAACTGCCAAGATCTTGTTTTTTCTCTGTTATAAAATGTAATTCGCCGAACGATTAAGTTTGAAGCCTACACAGAAGGTTGACCTACTTTCTAACATCGATGCGTGACATTCAGAATAAGCGCTCAAAGACAAAATTGTTTTCATTTCCTTAAACATATCTGAAAATAATAATTTGCTTAATATAATTTTAAAAAGACTACTTACAATGCTGTTTTATTTTATTAATTATATCCTCCATCACAATTCGGCTGCACGATCCAAAATGGCCGTAAGCTAAAAAATATAATCCGACATTGCGAAATCAATGCGCGTAATCACTTTGTTTCAGTAAAAAGTGTTCGGTTTTTGGTCTCATTTGAAAATAAAAATGAACACATAATAAAGAACCTTTATCAAAGCTGAACAAAAAGTCCATCATTGATTAACAATTTTAAATTCATTTATGAAAAAATGATCGAACTATTTCGAAGCGTAGGATTACTACTTCTCTGAAATCTAATGTGAAATGTCTCGATTTTCCTGAAAATTTGGCAAGCATAGTTATACCTTTGGAGGGCGAAAGTATTCGCCCCCCAAAAATTAGATCAGATGAAAGATTTTTATTTTGCGCCCTTGTGGTCAAAAGGTCAAGATCACAGGGAACAATGTTATAGCAAAAGTGGTGAGGGGGCACACGTGTTTTAAAATATTTCTTGTTAATGTAGATGTTGTCTCCGGCTTGAATCTTCATAACTGTTGGAACGTGCACATTTTCATTAATAATTTCATTTTGTGCCCCATTATTTTGGCATTTCGATTTTGGAGGGACTGGGAACTGAGAAAACCCCGTATCTATACATCTTTTCAACAAACACTTCAGTGATTAAATAAGTAATTGAACTTTCGTTTCAGTGACACACATCGCATTACCCGTTGAAAATAATATTATTACCATGTCAATGAGCTTTCATTGTACATTCTGACATACACACTAGACCAATTACCTTTAAGCCATATTTTAGAAGTCGATCTAAATGGCCGTTTAAACTATACTTAACAACAAAAAAAAACAAAACAAAAAAAACAGAAACAAAAAAAAAAAAAAAAAAGGATGAGGTTAATTTTTTTTCAGATTTGTTGAAACTACTAAATTTATTTACTTCTTCATTTTTTTGCATGATTGGTAGCTTCCTTGCTTATTTGTCTTCTGTTTTATTTATTTATTTATTTATTTATTTATTTATTTATTTATTTATTTATTTATTTGTGCTAACGTTGGACATTTTGTATAAATTATAACATGTCTTCAAGAATGAAATTGCATTTATAGTAAAAGTCGGCCATTTCTGTTGTCTTCAATTGTTTCACGCATGCGCTGTGCACAGAGACATGCATTCGAGAGACATTTATAAAATACTAATTACAACTCATATTGGAGTTGCTGGTAAATATTTCTAAAAAGAAATTTCGAATAGAAATGTTATCTACCATATTCAAACAAACAAACAAACAAACAAAAATATATTAAGTCGGGTTTATCAGAGGTAATTTTGACTTAACCTGCATCAGTCTAGCATTTGTAATAGCAAAACTGCTTTAAAATATCAAGACATTTTGAATGGATGTACAAGCCAAATGCAAGATTATTAATTTTGAAGTTAGCGTATTGACATTTTAAGTGTCCCGTAGTTTTTTAAAAGTAGTATATCGTATTGAAAACCGATACAGTCGAACACCCTCATCGTTACGGGTTGTACTAGATACTAAGCGTAGATGTATAATTTAAGACATTGTTTCATAAGTTGTATGTAAAGAATATCAGAAATCGTGATGTTTGTTTGATATTTTAAGGACGTGCTGTAACTTAAAACAGCGTCGTGTGGCTTTTAACGACGAAGTTCAATTACCCGTAACATTTTCACATTTTTTTATATATGGTATATTTGATACAGATACTTATGAACTTAAGCCTTACTGTATAATTATACGATATACAATAGAGGAAACTTGTCAGTAGAGCTGCTGCACGCGCTATTAAGTTGTGCCGTGACAAACTGTTTGGAACTAAAAATAGCACTGCCTTCTACAGGTATGTTTATGTTTATATCGTATTTTTCTGGATCGATATCAACCAGCACTATATACAATATGTATGCTGTTGAAGTTGTTTTTGGATTACTTGCTTAAGTAAAAAAAAGGAGGTGGAAAAATTAATGCACATTGTAAGTATGTCGAGTGTCAATATTTAAATGCCAGCTCGCTATAACATAAACTTGCTATCAAATCAACTTTCTTTAACATTCGATTGCTGGCTCATTAGTGACTTCAGTTTAACGATTTTTGAAGCGTTATTCTAGCAGTAATATTTATTCAGAAATCTAGGTCAAACACCTGTTATTGTGGCTTTTCAAATGAGATCAATAGTGTGTTTCAATTTTTTGGATTCAGCTATTAAAGAGGCTGTACTCCAGATTTGACCTAAAAATATTTTTTTTCATAAATTAAATATTTAGATGCCGTGAGATTATAACAACATAATATTTTACTTCAAAACCGATTATAAAAGTCAAAATAGAATAAAAAAAATATTTTCGCTCCAGCCTGATTTGAACTCTGGACCCTCATGTTAACAAAATATTTCCAACGCTTTTACTGTCACCACCATCGCCGTATGTTATATTACAGATATTTACTTTAAATGTTATACGATATAGTTATACCGTCGCGTTACGGTATAGCACTTTGAAAGGGAAAAAAATCAATTTATAATGTAATTATTTGACTTATTTTTTGTCAGTAAGTTATTTTTTAAGCATTAGTCATAAATATTACAAGAAATTTATAATACAAGAAAACTTTCTTTTTTTTTTGTCAGCTGGAGCACAGCCCCTTTAAACGGGTACAATACAATAATCAGATCTATTCTACATACAAGATAGAAAAGTCTAAATACTTTGATTGTAGCTACATATACATACAGTCATTCTAAATTACATACAGTCATTCCATATTACATACAGTCATTCTATATTACATACAGTCATTCTATATCACAGTAAATTTATGTGTTACTATGGAGATAGTTAAGATTGGTAGTAAGTGAAAAGTGAATTTCCGTTACGTAATTTCTGTACAATCGACATTTTCTATCGAAATGGGTTCCCTCAGCCCAATTTTAACAACGCAGTAATATTGACTGAAGCTCGAATCCCCTATCTTCCGTGTTCGTTTAGCTCGGAAAAGAGCCAGTAGAGGGTGTCTCCTAGTTTCTTGTAATACTTACGAATCAATGGGCAAAATTTGCTGAAACAAAATCTGCACATCTGCAAATTGCATATCACATGAGGACCAATCAAAAACATTTTATGCAGTACAGAATTTTACTTGAGCAGTGACCTCAGATTTTTTAAGTGGGTGAATCTTACACCAGCTTGTGTAACTGCTTGTTATCACGAGATCTGGCGAAAACATCGAAGTAGGAAAAGCTGATCATCACAGGTGACAGTATCACTGAGCATACCCCTCCCCCCATCCCGCCACAAATCAGAACCTTTTACTTATATATCTACAGGTGTATTTCATGCAGGATCATCGATTTTTTTTCAAAGTACCACGATCTATGTCAATTTAGTAACAACAATTATTAAAGTTGTAAATTTCACACTAAATATCATCTTAATAAATGATCCGCAATATATTTTTTTTAAGTCATTCCAATATCTTACGAGCAGTGATGTAATATGTAAACTATTCATTCAAGAACATCACTGAGATGTCTGAGTAAAATCTAGAAAATAAAAACATGAACGTCAATTTGGTAGGTAGTTGGTAGTTGGCAGTTGGATATTCCAATAACCAACTACCAACTAGTTGGTGGTTGGTAATTCGTAATACCCAAATATTCAATAGCTGCAGCAGATAATTAAATCCAATATGTTCTAACAAACCGTACTCTTTTCTTAAAAGAGAATGAAGCAGGCGACTTAGTAACTTATTCGTGTGAATCCCCAACTACCTTCCAGTAGGTAGTTGGTTATTCAGATTTTTCGTGTATGTCTATCAAAATAAAAATCATACACCCTGAATAAATGTAAGATATATTTAACAGGATAGATGTATTATGTAATATGGTAACAGGAAATTCTCCGATCATTCACCGGGGGACTCAGTTGGTAATTCGCTTGAATCCCCAACTACCTTCCAGTAGGTAGTTGGTTATTCAGATTTTTCGTGTATGTCTATCAAAATAAAAATCATACACCCTGAATAAATGTAAGATATATTTAACAGGATAGATGTATTATGTAATATGGTAACAGGAAATTCTCCGATCATTCACCGGGGGACTCGGTTGGTAATTCGCTTGAATCCCCAACTACCTTCCAGTAGGTAGTTGGTTATTCAGATTTTTCGTGTATGTCTATCAAAATAGAAATCATACATCCGGAAAAAAGTAAGATATATTTAACAGGATAGATGTATTGTGTAATATGGTATCAGAAAATTCTCCGTTCATTCACCAGGGGACTCAGTTGGTAATTCGCTTGAATCCCCAACTACCTTCCAGTAGGTAGTTGGTTATTCAGATTTTTCGTGTATGTCTATCAAAATAAAAATCACGGACCTGGAATAAAAGTAAGATATATTTAACAGGATAGATGTATTGTGTAATATGGTATCACAAAATTCTCCGTTCATTCACCAGGGGACTCAGTTGGTAATTCGCTTGAATCCCCAACTACCTTCCAGTACGTAGTTGGTTATTCAGATATTTTTGTGTATGTCTATCAAAATAAAAATCATAGACCTGGAATAAAAGTAAGATATATTTAACAGGATAGATGTATTGTGTAATATGGTATCACAAAATTCTCCGTTCATTCACCAGGGGACTCAGTTGGTAATTCGCTTGGATCCCCAACTACCTTCCAGTACGTAGTTGGTTATTCAGATATTTTTGTGTATGTCTATCAAAATAAAAATCATAGACCTGGAATAAAAGTAAGATATATTTAACAGGATAGATGTATTGTGTAATATGGTATCACAAAATTCTCCGTTCATTCACCAGGGGACTCAGTTGGTAATTCGCTTGAATCCCTCAGATTTTGCGTGTATGTCTATCAAAATTAAAATCACGGACCTGGAATAAAAGTAAGATATATTTAACAGGATAGATGTATTGTGTAATATGGTATCACAAAATTCTCCGTTCATTCACCAGGGGACTGTTAAATATATCTTACTTTTATTCCAGGTCCGTGATTTCTATTTTGATAGACATACACGCAAAATCTGAATAACCAACTACCTACTGGAAGGTAGTTGGGGATTCAAGCGAATTACCAACTGAGTCCCCTGGTGAATGAACGGAGAATTTTCTGATACCATATTACACAATACATCTATCCTGTTAAATATATCTTACTTTTATTCCAGGTTCATGATTTTTATTTTGATAGACATACACGCAAAATCTGAATAACCAACTACCTACTGGAAGGTAGTTGGGGATTCAAGCGAATTACCAACTGAGTCCCCTGGTGAATGAACGGAGAATTTTGTGATACCATATTACACAATACATCTATCCTGTTAAATATATCTTACTTTTATTCCAGGTTCGTGATTTTTATTTTGATAGACATACACAAAAAATCTGAATTACCAACTACCTACTGGAAGGTAGTTGGGGATTCAAGCGAATTACCAACTGAGTCCCCTGGTGAATGAACGGAGAATGTTGTGATACCATATTACACAATACATCTATCCTGTTAAATATATCTTACTTTTATTCCAGGGCCATGATTTTTATTTTGATAAACATACACGAAAAATCTGAATAACCAACTACCTACTGGAAGGTAGTTGGGGATTCAAGCGAATTACCAACTGAGTCCCCTGGTGAATGAACGGAGAATTTTCTGAAACCATATTACACAATACATCTATCCTGTTAAATATATCTTACTTTTATTCCAGGTCCGTGATTTTTATTTTGATAGACATACACGCAAAATCTGAATAACCAACTACCTACTGGAAGGTAGTTGGGGATTCAAGCGAATTACCAACTGAGTCCCCTGGTGAATGAACGGAGAATTTTCTGATACCATATTACACAATACATCTATCCTGTTAAATATATCTTACTTTTTCCGGATGTATGATTTTTATTTTGATAGACATACACGAAAAATCTGAATAACCAACTACCTACTGGAAGGTAGTTGGGGATAAAAGCGAATTACCAACTGAGTCCCCCGGTGAATGATCGGAGAATTTCCTGTTACCATATTACATAATACATCTATCCTGTTAAATATATCTTACATTTATTCAGGGTGTATGATTTTTATTTTGATAGACATACACGAAAAATCTGAATAACCAACTACCTACTGGAAGGTAGTTGGGGATTCACACGAATAAGTTACTAAGTCGCCTGCTTCATTCTCTTTTAAGAAAAGAGTACGGTTTGTTAGAACATATTGGATTTAATTATCTGCTGCAGCTATTGAATATTTGGGTATTACGAATTACCAACCACCAACTAGTTGGTAGTTGGTTATTGGAATATCCAACTGCCAACTACCAACTACCTACCAAATTGACGTTCATAATAAAAACTAGATAATAGATCATCACTTTACCCGCACAAGCCCCTTTACTTAAATTGTTTGTTTGTGCTTTACTTTGAAACCTTTTCCTCTTTTTAGGTAATCTTGCTTTCATTACGACATGTATGTTTCGAATCGTTCAAGTGACGTCAGCAATTTCCATTTTGCGCCAAGTTTTCTTTTACTCGCTCCTGGAATCCTCCCAACCCACCTTATACCATGAATGTACTAATGAAAACAGCCATGATAAAAAATATTCGGATATTTCGATAGTGGTCGGTCTTTCTCCTAAACTGCAGCAAAACACAAATTTATCATTAAAAACAAAGAAACAACGAAAACGCTGTTGTAGGTGCAACAGAACAATATATATCAGTGTATAAGTTTGTTTATTAAGTTGATATCTCGTAACGATGATGGCATTATACGTGTATAAGTTTGTTTATTAAGTTGATATCTTGTTACGATGATGATTTAATACGTGTATAAGTTTTGTTATAAAGTTGATATCTCGTAACGATGATGATATTATACGTGTAAAAGTTTGTTTATTAAGTTGATATCTCGTCACGATGATGATCTTATACGTGTATAAGGTTGTTCATTAAATTGATATATATCTCGTCACGATGATGATCTTTTTATACGTGTATGAGATTTTTTAATAAGTTGATATCTTGCCACGATGATGTTCTTCTTATACGTGTATAAGGTTGTTTATTAAGTTGATATCTCGCCACGATGATGATCTTATACGTGTATAAGTTTGTTTATTAAGTTGATATCTCGTCACGATGATGCTCTTATACGTATATTAGTTTGTTTATTAAGTTGATATCTCGCCACGATGATGATATATACGTGTATAAGTTTGTTTATTAAGTTATTATCTCGTCTCGATGATGATCTTATACGTGTATAAGTTTGTTTATCAAGTTGATATCTCGTTACGATGATGTTCTTATAGGTGTATAGTTTGTTTATTTAGTTGATATCTCGTCACGATGATGATCTTATACGTGCATAAGTTTGTAAATTAAGTTGATATCTCGTCACGATGATGATAGTGATTGTATGCTTAGTGATACTGGTGATACTGTCACCTGTGAAATGATATTTAATGATTTCCTAAGATAACAATTCAAGCGTGATATTTATAGGTAATAAATGTTTGCAGATTTAATTGGGCTATTTAACAATGCAGACGGCATTGAAACCTTGCTAGTGTTATGAAACTGCGCAAAATTTATCTGTTTACAACGAAATTCAAAATATTTTAAAATATTCATTCGTTGTAGTTGATTGATAGCTGCTTTTTAGAGTTTTATGTAACAACAAAATAAAGATGCATTTGTATTCACTAACCGTGTTTTAGTGTTTATGGAGGTATGATTTTTCTAAAATCATAGACCCTTATTCGAAGAAAATATGAATTTTGTATCAGTAGTTGATAACTACGTTTTACAAATTCATGGACTTAGTCAGATAGCTATGTTTTTATCTGAATAAGTAAACGTAGAGCTAGCTACAGTACAGCATATGTCGGTATATCTAAACTCGTTTTATCCAAACCCTTTATAAGATTTACAATAAAGACAGACCCCGGTGGGGAGTAAAAAATAAACTTGTTCTATCTGAGTTCTCGTGCTAACCGAGTAGTAAATGTGTTTTAATGTTTACATAGTTTAATCTTAAGATTGTCAAAAGAAAAAAAAAAAAAACAAAAAAAAGCAGGCAAACAGATTGATATTTCTTTCTTTATTCTTTCATTTCTAGGGCACTTGATTTATTATATGTAGTGTTAGAAAACTGACACCCGACCCATCTAAGGGTATACACCACCTTTCATAAAGTATAGTCATTTGAGTTAGAAGAATGATTTGTCATGACAACCTCTGTCTCATATTTCAACAAAATGTTGTTCTTCCAAAAAATGGAACGACATTTTCGACCTTTTGGCCAATATATATAACGTCAATATTTCATATTTCAAACAAGAAATACATACATTGCTTTGGTGGTAATACCTGTAGAATTGAATAGCAGTAATATGTGTGAAGTTGGTCTGCAGTTCGCAGTTCGCAATTCGCGATTCGAATTGCGAACTGCAAACTGGCATGCAGTTCGCGATTCAAACTTGAAGATTTTCAGTGTTCTTCTTGGGAAAATTTATGACTTACTAACTTCATAAACCAAAAAGAAATAGTTCTAAGTCCAATTGCAAACTAGCATGCTGTTCGCGATTCGAATTGCGAACTGCAAACTGGTCTGCAGTTCGCAGTTCGCAATTCGCGATTCGAATTGCGAACTGCAAACTGGCATGCAGTTCGCGATTCAAACTTGAAGCTTTTCAGAGTTCTTCTTGTGAAAATTTATTACTTACTAACTTCATAAACCAAAAAGAAATAGTTCTAAGATAGAGAAAATAAACATAAGTCCAATTGCAAACTAGCATGCGGTACGCGATTCGAATTGCGAACTGCAAACTGGCATGCAGTTCGCGATTCAAATTTCAAGCTTTTCAGTGTTCTTCTAGGGAAAATTTATGACTTACTTACTTCATAAACCAAAAAGAAATAGTTCTTAGTCGAATTGCAAACTAGCATGCGGTTCGCGATTCGAATTGCGAACTGCAAACTAGCATGCAGTTCGCGATTCAAACTTGAAGCTTTTCAGAGTTCTTCGTGTGAAAATTTATTACTTACTAACTTCATAAACCAAAAAAGAAATAGTTCTAAGATAGAAAAAAAACATAAGTCAATTGCAAACTAGCATGCGGTTCGCGATTCGAATTGCGAACTGCAAACTAGTCTGCAGTTCGCAGTTCGCAATTCGCGATTCGAATTGCGAACTGCAAACTGGCATGCAGTTCGCAATTCAAACTTGAAAATTTTCAGTGTTCTTCTTGGGAAAATTAAACTAAAACGAAATAGTTCTAAAATAGAGAAAAAAAATATAAGTCCAATTGCAAACTAGCATGCAGTTCGCAATTCGAATCGCGAATTGCGAACTGCGAACTGCAGACCAGTTTGCAGTTCGCAATTCGAATCGCGAACAGCATGCTAGTTTGCAATTGGACTTAGAACTATTTCTTTTTGGTTTATGAAGTTAGTAAGTCATAAATTTTCCCAAGAAGAACACTGAAAATCTTCAAGTTTGAATCGCGAACTGCATGCCAGTTTGCAGTTCGCAATTCGAATCGCGAATTGCGAACTGCGAACTGCGAACTGCAGACCAGTTTGCAGTTCGCAATTCGAAATCGCGAACCGCATGCTAGTTTGCAATTGACTTATGTTTTTTTTTTCTATCTTAGAACTATTTCTTTTTGGTTTATGAAGTCAGTAAGTAATAAATTTTCACACGAAGAACTCTGAAAAGCTTCAAGTTTGAATCGCGAACTGCATGCTAAATTTGCAGTTCGCAATTCGAATCGCGAACCGCATGCTAATTTGCAATTCGACTAAGAACTATTTCTTTTTGGTTTATGAAGTAAGTCATAAATTTTCCCTAGAAGAACACTGAAAAGCTTGAAATTTGAATCGCGAACTGCATGCCAGTTTGCAGTTCGCAATTCGAATCGCGAACCGCATGCTAGTTTGCAATTGGACTTATGTTTATTTTCTCTATCTTAGAACTATTTTTTTTTGGTTTATGAAGTAAGTAAGTAATAAATTTTCACAAGCAAAACTCTGAAAAGCTTCAAGTTTGAATCGCGAATTGCGAACTGCGAACTGCAGACCAACTTCACACATATATAGCAGTATTGTATACAAAGAAGTCATTGATTGCTATTTCTATATAGCCCTATATTCATTCACCTTATGGTTTATTGATCAATCAAGCGACCTTTTTTTTAAACAGTTGTATTAATGATTGACCTAGTCTGGTTTCGTTTCTTAAAATAGCAGAAGGAAGTGTTTTGCTTTTTTTTTCATTTCGAATGTCAGGGTTTTTTTTTTCATAGGTTAATGCAATTTATCAAATTGGCATACGGCTTGAATCTTTTGGTTCACAACTCGCGACCTCTGTTTCATAAGTCATTTGCGTTACTATGTGTTCGTTTAAACCCCACTAGGGCCGGCTAAATTTCTAACTGATAATTGATCTTGGACATCGTGTCTATAGGTTAGTTATTCCTCACTTCTGAATCAAGTGAGGAAGCAGTCAGTGGCTTGTGGAGAGATTGGTAAGATACAAAGAAACACTTGTTAGGTGGACTGACCGTCGGGATATGACCAGATAAGAAGTTGAAACTGGCGTTATACCCCAGTGAAACAAACTAGCAAACATCTGTTTTATTGTGATACCCTGTTACAATTTATATATAGGCTCGTGTTACATAGTGATAAGGGAAGTATTGGATAAGTACTGGGTATAGAAATAAACATCTATTTACATGAATCCATATTTTCAAAAACAGAAGTTTAATGTTCGTCCTTGAAATGCCAGGAATTTGAAAAGCCGATACTTTTGGGGACGAATGCTTGTTCGCATATATTATTACTAATTTATTCAAAATTAATTAGCAGAACGGCAACTGTAATTCAAATATCACGTCAAACCTTGCATTGAAATTCAGTCACGGTTTACTTTTCACTGCCATATGCATAGGCAGTGAATAATTATTTAGTATATAGGTTATTGATACAACTGTGTGAGAGAAACACCCGTTTCAATTCTTATTTATCGGTTTGTTATAAACTTCGGATAGTGACGCTGCTTCCGATAAAAATTCTGCTAAGTGACACTGGATTATCTTAATCAGAAGCGAAGGTATATAAGTCTGTGGCAGGTTATTCTTTTGAAGGTGTCCGTCTAAGTGTATAGGTATATAAAATTATCATCTGAGTGTAAAGGTATATAAAATTATCATCTGAGTGTAAAGGTATATAGAAATATCATCTGAGTGTAAAAGTATATAGAATTATCATCTGAGTGTAAAGGTATATAGAATTATCAGCTGAGTGTAAAGGTATATAAATTTATCATCTGAGTGTAAAGGTATACAAAAGTATCATCTGAGTGTAAAGGTATATAGAATGATCATCTGAGTGTAAAGGTATATAAAAGTATCATCTGAGTGTAAAGGTATATAAAATTATCATCTGAGTGTAAAGGTATATAAAATTATCATCTGAGTGTAAAGGTCTATAGAATTATCAGCTGAGTGTAAAGGTATATAAATTTATTATCTGAGTGTAAAGGTATACAAAAATATCATCTGACTGTAAAGGTATATAGAATGATCATCTGAGTGTAAAGGTATATAAAAGTATCATCTGAGTGTAAAAGTATATAAAATTATCATCTGAGTGTAAAGGTATATAAAATTATCATCTGAGTGTAAAATTATCATCTGAGTGTAAAGGTATATAAAATTATCATCTGATTGTAAAGGTATATAAAATTATCATCTGAGTATAAAGGTTAAATAAAATTATTATCTGAGTGTAAAGGTATATAGAATTATCATCTGAGTGTAAAGAACAGAACAGAACAATCATTTTATTTAGGACTTAAATATTTACAGTTCCTCGTCCATAAAATCAATTACTCATATACATACAAGGTCAAAATTCAGTATGTATTCGTCCCGAGGATGATATTTAAACGAATATTTATCAAGATGCATCTATTGTTTGACATTAACATCTAATGAGAACTGACATTTCTAATACAGTTTTGTTTAATTACTAAGACCTGTTCAATATATCTACATAAATTACATAAAGTTTTTCTCCTATTACATGGCAACATTTCTACAAATTTAAACATATTAGGTGTTCTTGTATAGTACTTTGGTAATAACATATTTCTTAAGTCTTTATATTTATTACAAATCAGGATAAAGTGATATTCGTCCTCTACGTTTCCATCTTCACATATTTTACAAATACGTTCATGTCTCTCTAGTCTATTTCGACCATACCTTGCACTTTCTATTCTAAGTCTATGTGCCGACACACGAAGCCTGGTTAACAACTGTCTATGTTTATTGTTTCTAATTATATCTAAGTATGGCTCATACCCAAACGTGTTCTTAATGGCCCTGTATACCGTAAGTGTCCGATTATTATTGATACTTTCAAAAAGTTCTTGCTGAAAACAATCAATTAACTTTTGTTTAAATATAATTATAAAACTTGTTTGGTTTATAGAATTAAAGGTATATAGAATTATCATCTGAGTGTAAAAAAGTATATAAAATTATCAACTGAAGTTAAGAGGCGCATGTTTGATTGAAACCTGCAGTGTTTGACCATTTACTGGCATACTTCATGTTTCATGTATAAGTGTTTATTGAAGCATTAAAATAAAATAGAAAAGGAACTCAAATTATCTTCCGTTACATGTTGACACACATGATTTTTATTTGCATAAGATTATTGTAATCATAAGAACCAGTTTAAATGCATGTTAAAATGTGTTCAGTTAAATGAAAAAAAAAATAAAAAAATAAAAAATATGAAAAAAAATCCCCTTTTTCATTGTCATATAAACATGAAAGTCTCCTGTTGGTAAAATGATGAAAGATATGTTTATTATTATTACAATGAGATTGCCAAAGGTTTGGCGAGACACCTAAAATGTTGAAACATTGAAACAGGGCCAGTAAAGTAATGAGTACGTAGCATTACAGTGCTGTAAGTCGGTTTGAACATTTATGGTAAAAATATTAGGTCCGAACATGTTATTTACATTTTACTTGAGATAAAGTCAAATGAAAAGAAATCTCGATGACTTTGTATTTTTTTCTATTTAGTGAAGTTTTGTTGTACCATTCTGAAGATCTTTTCTGCAAATTCAATGTTTCCGGACACATTGACAGTGTTTAATATTTCCTCCTAAAATATTTGCTAGTTTTGAAATGTCGTTAAAATATTGGTCTAAAAACCGCGGAAAGAAGTCAAGTTTTTTTATTATTCAAATGCTGAACTTTTCTAAATGGGTGTCATTTTTAACATAAACTTTATCTTATGCTTAGAAAGTAATATATATGAATTATAAATACAAAATCCCATAAAAGCGAAATTCAAGAAGAAAGTTATGTTCAAAATCCAACGTTCGGAAATAAACACCTGTACTTGATGACAATCGTACTTACCATAAAACGGCTGTAAAACACATCTTAAAATGTAGTGTAAACATAAAGTTAGGTTGCTTGCATAACCATTTTCGTGTTTTTATTGCCACAGTTTATTTGTATATTTATCAGTGTAAATGAAGGCAAACCATGTTGTAATTTCCCAAAAGAAAAGCAAATGAACCTTATTTTATTTGTACTTTATTTATCTTTTATTCAACTTTTTCTAATACATGCAAATTTTGCTAAGCTTTTCTTTATATCATAATCTAAAAATAGCTACCACGTGCACCTAGTTTAATACAGCAAAAATGACTATGCGAAATACTGCCTTTGCAAACACAAAAAAAGGTCGGTTTCGTGTTTATTTCAATAGGTATCAGTATCATTTGATCATAGGTTATCTTTCTTCAGCACTTAGTTATTTGGAATGTGTTAGTTTATTCTCGTACAGATTTAAGCGCACTATTTTCTTTCTAGTTCAGAGCGTAAGATTACATTTTAGTTTTTGTGAAGCAGGAAATTGAACTCATGACCACTGGAATCAAGTCCTGTGCGTTACTGCTGAACTTCTGACCTGCCCCTTCCCAAGGATCTCGCAACATATTTCTCTACATATTCTTTAATAAATCAACAACAACAACATCTGAGGACATAATTAAGAGCGTGTTTTGTTTGTGTTTTGTTTATTTATTGTTCTTTATGTTTTCACTTAAAAAAATAACTGAAAAAACCAACATATTGTTGCATTGTTCCCTTTTCCGTATGTGCATATATTGTGATTCCAATCCCTTTTTTCCAGTTGCAAAAGAACTCATATACTATGATTTAAAGAAAAAAGATAAAGATACGTCACGGTGACATGTCGGAGATCGATTTAGTACAGTCACACCCAAGCTTTCGTAAATTTTAATAGGAGCGTGCTGTTGATCGTTCCTATCTGTATGTTGGCATAGAATTTTTAGGTCAAACTGCAGATTCAATGTTGGATGTCTGACTAAATGTACTAACGCACCTTGTCAAATCAATCATATCATCTTCGTCAGTTAGAGATTAGAGATTAATTGTCATGTGTAAGATTTTGGCAGTGGAACGAAAGCCTGTACACTAATTAACCCATTTTATTGTCAGACATGTATGAATACATGTACATGTATATAGGTTTCAGCGGACACATACTTCTTGTTTATTTTGTATAGATACTATGTGTGAACGTCCACACGTATGAAAAAGATTACCAAGAGAATGTACAATGAATCTTCAGACAAAGTTGAAATTTAGATGTTTACTTGTAAATTTCTAAAAATGAAATGCTTTGGGAAACAAAACTATGTTTTTGATGAGCGGCTTGAAATCATACACATAAAAACATACAAATAACAACAACAACAACGATAATTAAGAATATCGTGTATCAATGAAAAAAAAGTTACACACAGATCTTGCTTTGGAACAAAAATATTTTTAGTGTTTTTTCCGGGGCTGAAAATACACCTTGCTATGTCGGAGCCAGAGAAAAGCAATGAAAACGAACAATAAAACAGAAATTTATATAAAAAATCTACTTCTGTATCAGAAAATGTGATAATTTGAATATTATGTTTTGACTATTTCAAATTCATTCGGAAATAAGCAATTTAGAAGAACCAAAGTCTAAGACCGATTTACTTATAAGACCACTTTTGGTGGTTATAAGTAAGTCATTGATTTTCAAAATATTTGGTGACAAAGGCATTTTATTTTGTGATTGTGATTGTGTATATGGTATTATTGTTCTATTTGGTGATGTCGTTAAAATATCGTTACGCTTTACTGATACATAGTCAGTTTACTTACCTTTGTCATGTCATGACGATGCTGAAAGCAATCGGGATAAAAAAAGAAAAGCAAAACATGCGTTTACCTACTAATGTTTTTGTGTTTCTTCTTCACTTTCGATAATTTAGAACCTCGGGTGAACAAACATGATACGGTAACACGATACGGTAACAGAGACGTTTGAAGAAAAATGTATTTTGAAAAAAATATACGCCAATGTCAACGTTTGAACATTTGCTTGCAAACGGGATCATCGTCATCATCACCGCCATCATCATCATCTTTATGATCACTATTCTCATCATAACCAGCAGCAGGCTTAGGTCGATATCTTCTACTGACGTCAGTTGACAAGATTTCTACTCTTTTTGGCTTTGAATATCAGTTTTTGGTCACATCTATTTCCAGCTCAGTGTATATTCCATCACATACAAGGAATTGCACTCTGCTGTTGTGTAACGTTGGTTCATATTTCTTTGTTTTAGGACGAGAAATGTCTTCTTGTGTATGGATACTACATTTGAAATTTATTATAAAGTGCGATAAATTGCATTGCCTGTTTTGCAGAAAACTGGGCTCTAAATATGACACTTGGTAACAGTATGGACTGGTGTATTTAAAGTGACGGGAAAATCTGGGAAACACCAAAACTTGAAAGTTTCTTTTACCGTCAGAGAGTTCTTGCTGTCACGGTTCCCAGAAAAAGAAAAGCCCTAGGACATTGCAATACTAGGCATGTATGCTTTAAAGTGTTGAAATATTTGAGCTGACACCGTTTCAAACTCATAAAATACACACACACAAAAGGTCACGGCAAAGCTATTGTATTCCTTTTTTATATTAACCTATAAAACGTTTGCACGTTATTCTCGATTAATACATGCTACACATTTGATTTGTTTCACTTTAAAAAAATGTGCAGACATTTACCTGTAAGCACTGGTTCATTTCGAGGACTCATTGCAAAACTATTGCATCTCCTTCTATTTTATATTTTGTTACGATAGTTCTGTACGACTTCCTCACTTTGTGATCATACTTACCTCACCAGTAAATTTATACTTTTTTCAGTTACAGTTATTTTGGTTTTTTCATGTCAAATTACTATACAGTTTCCTTGCAATAAACTGCAAATGTAACGTTTAGGTGTATCAAAATAAACTTTTGAATGTTTTTATGCCCCAGGAGAGAGCATATTGTTTTTGGCCTGTCTGTCTGTTTGTTTGTCTGTTTGTTTGTCACAAAACTTTAACATTGACCATAACACGTAAGTCCTCTCACCTACAGCCTCCAAACTTCACAGGTGCATGGACTTTGATGAGCTCTACCCGCCAGACCCACTAAGAAGTCACGGGGTCAAAGGTCAAACCCCCACCCTGGGGCATGGCGTTCATATGCACGTAGCGCCTGTTTTGTCAAGATATGTACCACAGGACAATGCAATGAATACGAATATTTTGTCAATGAAAATAAGAATACCATTTGTTGCACATGGTGTCGAATTGTTAAACTACGCCCTTGTATTTTACTCTGTACAATAATTTCTGGTAACTTAAAAAAAAACTAATATTTTAGTTATATTTTGTTATTGCGGGTAATCATAAAGTTATATTTTCGTGAAAGGTTTAAGTAATTTGGATTGAATTTCATCCTGTCGCAAAATTTAGAAAAAAAATGAATAAACAACCTTGTTTACAACCCAACTTACTTGAGAACCCCGAATATGATATGTTTTTTGCGACGTTATGTCTTTTCTATATCAGTCAAGTGACCGAATGTCTAAAAATAGTAACACTGTGCACGAAACAACAAAAAAATAATCCGTCGGTCTTATTTCGTTAAGGATGTGAAAACATCAGGCAGTCGTTTCGTATTGTAAGGGAATAATACTTATTGAATCTGCTGTCGTAAAGATTTCTTCTCTCTTTTTGTATCGCCCGCATTCAACCTGCAAAAGCATACAGTGTTATTACACTATGAACAAAACACAACACTTCAGTTAGAATGGATACCATGGCTAATAAAAGCTGTGGAAACAATACCAACAAGACACACGCACGCACGCACGAACACACACACACATCACAAAAGAAAAGAAAAGAAAAAGAAACAGCATAAACAGCGCTGTTGAGTTTTGGTTTAAGTTTTGGTGTTTTCCTTGTATTGCGAATTAAAGTCTGTATAGAGACGTTACTTGTACATAAGTACACTATAAGTTTACAGTATGTAGGGTTATTTGTACAGACCTGGTTGGGTTTAGTGTTTTATATGCTACAGAAGAGCAATTTAATATTCAAGGGCAAAATGATTTGATACGCAGTGGACTAAAACATTGACTGAAATCAGAAAAGTTTTCATTAATGTGCGAAAGAATGGGCTCTTGCAGTCTGTAGTTTTATATTAAGAAGTATGTACTTCTGTTAAACTACCTTCCAGTTTAGCATAAGACTTGGCAGCATTTCTGGATATTAAAAGGCATGAACATTCTGTCTCTAAAAAAATTCATTAATTTTTATATCATCTAGGGCTCTTGATTTGTTTTACAAGGCGAGTGCATCGTCACTAAAAACCATATTGCAATTTAAGATCGAGTTTATCTTAATTATATTCTCACGTGTAGTTATTCTTACGCCTTGTTACGACAAAACGATGTGTGAGCAACAAAGATGAGAAAAAAAATTGATAATTACAGGTTTTATCTTTACCTTTGCTCTTAATATCTCAGATAAAGTTACTAAAAGCAGGTACCCTATAATAACAGTATTGTTATGTAATAAACCGTCCGTGATGTAATTACGTAACATGAGCAGTTGCGATATTTGATTAAACAAGTACCTATGTCCAAAATTGTAATACAAAGACAGCCTCTCTCTCTCGTTCTCCCTCTCTCTCTGGCGAACATGTCTGCATAGGGGGTTTGAATAAAATAAATATGCGCAACTGAGTGAAATGGAAGGGTTGGTTCAGTTGCTCAGTGGTATCACTCAGGACTTGTCATCCTGGGGTCGCGAGTTCAGTCCCCAGTTCCTCCTACAACCCAACAAATTGTCTTTTGGTGAGAATTTTAGGCTAGGTTTAAAGGTTCGGTATATCGGCGGTTAACGCTGAATAAAAAACAAAAACATCTGACATTTCTGCGTGAAAAGAAAATAAATAATATGAAATATTTGAAAGCTTTGTATAAATTCTAATATTAAGTCAGTATCCAGTTATAAAGACACTATATACCACGCAGGAAACCATTCGTCTTTGCATAACACTTAGCGTTCATGTTCTATTTTTTGACAATAAAGGGAAATTCATATTGCATAATTTTCATCAGCCTTACATAAATAAGTCACCTTAGGATTTGGAAAAACGAAACTTTGCGATATCTCTCTTAGATGTCGCGTGAATTGGTGAGATTAACACAAGAAGTCAGCTATTGGTAGCCTTGGTCTATAAACATTGTAACATCATAACAACGTATTATTGTGACCTGTGGGTCAGTGGTCTAGTGGTATTTGCGTTTGACAGGTACTCCTGTGACCGCGAGTTCGATCCCCACTTTTCTACTTATCCTTTTAATTGTCTTTCGGATGAGACATTAAAACAGAGGTCGACTGTATCCGTGCTATACACTGAGCAAATGAAACAACCGGAAGTGTATCTGAAATGAGATACTTTCTGTATCTTGCACTGTCCCGGACAATCTAAAATAACTGAACTTCAGGGGTTGTTGGTCATCTGTGAAACTGGATTGATGTTAAATAAACTCAAACAGATAAATTAAGTGATCTGCATCTCGTGACATTAAAACAATGGGCTAGTTATACCCCCAAAACAAAGTTTGGGGGTATATAGGAGTCACACGGTGGTCGGTCGGTTGGTCGGTCGGACCGTTCCTTGTCCAGAGCATAACTTGAAAACTAATGGTTGGAATTCAATGCAACTTCATACAATGGTCAAGCACAATGACAGGAAGTGCAGTGTCCAAAAATCATAACTCTGTCTTCAGTATTTGCAGAGTTATTGTCCTTTATTGGTTTTCCTTGTCCGGAGCATAATTTGAAAACTACTCGCTGGAATTCAATGCAACTTCCTACAATGGTCAAGCACAATGAGTGGATATGCAGTGTACAAGATCTATAAATCTGTCTTCACTATTTGCACAGTTATTTCCCTTTGTTGGTTTTCCTTGCCTGGAGAGTTACTTGAAATTTACTAGTTGGAATTCAATGCAACTTCATACAATGGTCAAGCACAAAGACAGGAAATGCAATATATACAAGAACCACAACTATCTTTAATTGCCCACAACCATAACTCTTTTTCAATTTTTTTTTACAAAGTATTTTGTTACTAATAACTTCTTCCGTTCCGAAGCAGTCTTGCTGGGGTATTAATCACATTTAGTGATAGCTCTAGTTCAGTTTGAGGCTTGAGCCAGAGCAAAAACAAATTGCTTGGAGCAAATACCTGTTTTTTAAAAAAGATTTTTCTCCAATGTATTTGTAATATAGGAAGTTTTTAAGAAGAGTGTCCAGTTTCAAGATACTTTTTGAAAACAATACACATATACCGAAGCAGAGGTTTAAGTTATGCCCATATATATGTTTATAGATACTTCTTTGTAATAAGATAATTTTCTGCTAAAAAAACATCTAAACGCCTGACTTTGACATTACGTCTTTGCAATAGTGGTAGTATTGAAACATTTTTCTTCCTTGTTTTTCAGTTGACTGCCGCAGTAGACTGTACGAACTTATAAGGGAGGGACTATTTTCTAAATGCGGAAGCTTGGATCGCTTTGGAAAACTTTGCCGTAAATCTGGAATGAATGATTCTGTTTTTGATCTGCAAGCAAGTGACTAGACGTGACTAGTGCAACAATTCGTCCTTCCGACACCAAGCCCAGGTGAAACAGTAACCGATTAATACCAGATGAATGTCGCCCAAAGATAGTGCCGGAAAAAGAACTAACAATTGGAATTAAATGTTAAAGGTCCTTTTTCAGCAGAGAGGACTGATGAAAAAAGTGGAAGAATAAGTGACAACAATTACAACAACAACAACAACAACTAGAGCATTTTCAAGTTGACTGATCAATAGGACTGTCTTTCAAATCCTGACTAGAAAAGTAATTGCACTAGTAACAACTGGAGTTAACGAGAGATTTATCCTTGAGGAATCGGATATAGACCTTTTATGTAAGCTGTCACTTCAACCCTAGGCTAAAGACAAACGCAGAAAACAGTAAAAACATTTTTCTGTTACATTTAGAATATTCGTTACCTTTCGACGTTGAATGATATATTTGTGGATATATTTATAGTCGAAAAAAAAAATTTAAATTCAACGATGGTGAAAATAGTAGGTGTCCTGCTTGTGGTCGGGTTATATACCTGGTGTAACGGTCAGACGCCGGCACGAGTCTCAACCACGCAATCGCCAGTATCAACCAAGCTGCCCCCGTTACCAGAAGGTAAAATTTATCTAATGACATTTTTATCGATCTTACTTAGCTGCTTAAGGTTAAAAATTTCCCTTGTTCATAGGAACACAGCCCCTTTAACGCGACTGACTCACAGATGGGTCGACGATACATAAAAAAGAAAATTTTTATACACATAGACATTTTAGTTGTAATGGTGAAGAACATTATTATCTAAACTAACTTACTGTCTTAGTTTTGTTACAGAAACACATCATAAAATAAAGGTTTACACGATTTAATCTGTAAAACATTTACCCCGTTAGTCACGGGGTAGATACATAGTTTATATTGTTAATTTTGACACTTGCTAACAAGTCACTTTGGCTATGTGGGTTAGGTAACAGGTCTTACTTTTACTGACCGTAAGGGGCATGGGTTCGAATCGTTTTGAAACCAAAGTCTTTTTTCACAGTTCGTGATTGTACTTCAATAAAATTATGTGTTTTGCCTCCTCAATAATAAAGAAAAACAATTTTAGGCTGAATTGTGTGAGTCAGTCGCTTTAAAATGCACATGATTTAAGATAAAATCAATTGGAATGAACGAATTATTTTAAACAACAATTTTCCTGTTCAATATCGTAAGTGACAAAAACAGCACACATGGTAAATTAATTTTCTGATCAGTTTCAAAAATAAACGTTGAAAAGTTGCCAATCAATTTAATATTTTAAGATTTCAATAATAAACTGGTTTAAATATTGTCGGGATCGTTCAACGAACCAGTAACTTTACCTGCAAACGTATTTTTGTCTTTTAAAGTTTTGATCAGTTAATGCATTCTTCGTGATAAATTGCCATTTAATGGGGGACATAAGTGGATTATCTACCCTGAATACCCTCTCATATTATATTGGTCCTTATGTGCGTGAAGTTAGCTGCCAGTTGCCAGTTCCCAGTTGCCAATTCAATTGGCAACTGGCAACTGGCAGCCAACTTCATAGTTCAGCTGCCAATTCAAACTTATTTGAAATCGTAGGTAGCTGCCAGTTCTCAAAATTTGCGAATAGTCAACCGCCAATTGGTAGTCAGATGCCAATTCGATATGTTTCATAAATTATTAACATTAACCGAATCAGCAACTGAAAACTGGAAGCTAGGTGCCATTTCGTTTATAATAGCGAAATGGCAACAGGTAACTGGCAGCCAGATGCCAGTTCGACAAATATCATAAATTATGAACATAATGTGAATTGACAACTGCCAGCCAGATGCCAATTCGACATTTACCATAAATTATTGATATTAACCGAATGAACAACTGGCAACTGGCAGTTAGATGCCAATTCGTTAAAGATCGCGAATTGGCAACTGGCAACTGGCGGCCAGATGCCAGTTCGACAATTATCATGAATTATCAACATAGAGTGAATTGGCAACTGGCTGCCAGATGCCAGTTCGTCAAAACTTGCAAATCGTCAACTGTCAATTGGTAGCCAGATGCCAATTCGACATTTATCATAAATTATTGATATAAACCGAATTGGCAACTGGCAAAGGGCGGCCAGATGCCAATTCGTTAAACTCGCGAATTGGCAACTGCCAATTGATAGCTAGATGCCAATTCGACATTAATCATAAATTATTTATATTAACCGAATTGGCAACTGGAAACTGGAAGCCAGATGCCAATTGATAAAAGATCGCGAATTGGCAACTTGCAACTGCCAGCCAGATGCCAGTTCGAAAATTATCATGAATTAAGAACATAGAGTGAATTGGCAACTGGCAACTGGCTGCCAGATGCCAGTTCGTCAAAACTCGCGAATCGCCAACTGTCAATTGGTAGCCAGATGCCAATTCGACATTTACCATAAAATATTGATATTAACCGAATGAGCAACTGGCAGCCAGATGCCAATTCGTTAAAGATCACGAATTGGCAACTCGCATCTGGCGGCCAGATGCCAGTTCGAAAATTATCATGAATTATCAACATAGAATGAATTGGCAACTGGCAACTGGCTGCCAGATGCCAGTTCGTCAAAACTCGCGAATCGCCAACTGTCAATTGGTAGCCAGATGCCAATTCGACATTTATCATAAATTATTGATATAAACCGAATTGGCAACTGGCAGCTAGATGCAAATTCGTTAAAGATCGCGAATTGGCATCTCGCAACTGGCAGCCAGATGCCAGTTCGACAAGTATCATGAATTAACAACATAGAGTGAATTGGCAACTGGCAACTGGCAGCTAGGTGCCAGTTCGTCAAAACCTGCGAACTGTCAATTGATATTAACCGAATTGGCAACTGGCAACTGGCAGCTAGATGCCAGTTCGTCAGAAGTTACGAATCGGGAACTGTCAATTGGTAGCCAGATGCCAATTCAACATTTATCATAAATTATTGATATTAACCGAATCGGCAACTGGCAACTAGCAGCCAGATTCCAATTCATAAAAGGTCGAGAATTGGCAGCTCACAACTGGCAGCCAGATGCCAGTTCGACAAGTATAATGAATCATGAACATAGAGTGAATTGGCAACTGGAAACTGGCAGCCAGATGCCAGTTCGTAAAAACGTGCGAATTGCCAACTGTCAATTGGTAGCCCGATGCCAATTCGACATTTTTCATAAATTAATGAAATTAACGGAATTGGCAACCGGCAACTGGCAGCTAGATGGCAGTTCGTTCGAACTTGGCAATCGGCAACTGCCAATTGGTAGCTAGTTGCCAATTCGACATTTATCATAAATCATTGATATTAACTGAATTGGCAAGTGGCAACTAGCAGCTAGATGCCAGTTCGACAAGACTTGCGAATAGTCAACTGTCAATTGGTAGCCTGATGCCAATTATAAATTTTTCAATTCAATTAATATCAATAATTCATGATACTACTTGAATTGGCATCTAGCTGCCAGTTGCTAATTGACAATTCGCGATTTTTGACGAATAGGCATCTGGCTGCCGGTTGCGAGTTGACAATTCAGCTTATATCAATAATTTATGGTATTTGTCGAATTGGCATCTGGCTGTCAGTTGCCAATTCAGTAAATATCAATAATTCATGCTATTGGTCGAATTGGCATCTGGCTACCCGTTGCCAGTTGCCAATTCGCGAATTTTAATGAGTTGGCATATGGCTGCCAGCGGTTAATTGACAATTCAGTTAATGTCACCACTTTATAATATTTGTCGAATTGGCATCGGGCTACCAGTTGCCAGTTGCCAATACGCGTTTTTAAATGAATTTGCATTTGGCTGCCAGTTGCCAGTTGCCAATTCTGTAAATATCAATAAATAATGGTATTTGTCGAATTGGCATCTGGCTACCAGTTGCCAGTTGCCAATTTGCGATTTTTAATGAATTGGCGTCTGGCTGCCAGTGGCTAGTTGCCAATTCAGTTAATGTCACCAGTTTATAATATTTGTCGAATTGGCATCTGGCTACCAGTTGCCAGTTGCTAATTCGCGTTCTTGAAGGAATTGGCTTCTGGCTGCCAGTTGCGAGTTGCCAATTCAGTAAATATCAATAAATAATGGTATTTGTCGAATTAGCATCTGGCTACCAGATGCCAATTCGCGATCTTTAATGAATTGGCAACTGGCGACCAGTTGTAGTTGTCAGTTCAGTAAATGTCACCAATTTATAATATTTGTCGAATTGGCATCTGGCTGCCAATTGCCAGTTGCCAATACAGTATTATCAATAAATTATGGTATTTGTCGAACTGGCATCTGGCTACCAGTTGCCAGTTGCCGATTCGCGATTTTTAATGAATTGGAATCTGGCGACCAGTTCCTAGTTGCCAATTCAGTTAATGTCACCAATTTATAATATTTGTCGAATTGGCATCTGGCTGCCAATTGCCAGTTGCCAATTCAGTTAATATCAATAATTCATGGTATTTGTCGAATTAGTATCTGGCTACCAGTTGCCAGTTCGCGTTTTTTAGTGAATTGGCATCTGGCTGCCAGTTGCCAGTTGCCATTTCAATTAATATCAATATTTATAGTATTTGTCGAATTGGCATCGGGCTACCAGTTGCCAGTAGCCAATACGCGATTTTAAATGAATTGGCATCTGGCTGCCAGTTGCCAGTTGCCAATTCAGGTAATATCAATACTTTATGGTATTTGTCGAATTAGCATCTGGCTACCAGTTGCCAATTGCCAATACGCGATCTTGAATGAATTGGCATCTGGCTGCTAGTGGCCAGTTGAAAATTCAGTTAATATCAATAATTCATGGTATTTGTCAAATTGGCAACTGGCTACCAGTTGCCAGTTCGGGATCTTTAATGAATTGGCAGCTGTCTGCCAGTTGCCAATTCAGTTAATATCAATACTTCCTGGCATTTGTCGAATTGGCATCTGGCTACCAGTTGCCAATTGCCAATTCGCGATCTTGAATGAATTGGCATCTGGCTGCCAGTGGCCAGTTGCAAATTCAGTTAATATCAATAATTCATGGTATTTGTCAAATTTGCATCTGGCTACCAGTTCCCAGTTCGCGATCTTTAATGAAATGGCATCTGGCTGCCAGTTGCCAGTTGCCAATTCAGTTAATATCAATAATTAATGGTTTTAGTCGAATTGGCATCTGACTACCTGTTGCGAGTTGCCAATTCGCGATTTTTAGTAAATTGGCATCTGGCTGCCCGTTGCCAGTTGCCAATTCAGTTAATATCACTACTTCATGGTATTTGTCGAATTGGCATCTGGCTACCAGTGGCCAGTTGCAAATTTAGTTTATATCAATAATTAATGGTATTTGTCAAATTGGCATCTCGCTACCAGTGCCCAGTTCGCGATCTTTAATGAATTGGCATCTGGCTGCCAGTTGCTAGTTGCCAATTCAGTTTATGTCACCATTTTATAATATTTGTCGAATTGGCATCTGGTTGCCAGATACCAGTTGCCAATTCAGTTAATATCAAAAATTCATGGTATTCGTCAAATTGGCATCTGGCTGCTAGTTGCTAGCTATAGTTGCCAATTTGCGATCTTTGACAAATTGGCATCTGGCTGCCAGTTGCCAATTCAATTAATATCACTTATTCATGATACTCGTCGAACTGGCATCTTACTGCCAATTGACGATTCACGTCTTAGACAAATTGGCACCTGACTGGCAGTTGCCAGTTGCCTATTCACTCAATGTTCAGTTTTCATGATACTTTTTGAATTGGCATCTGGCTGCCAGTTGACAATTCACCTTCTTTGGCGATCTGGCTTCTGGTTACAATTTCATTTTAGTTTGAATTGGTAGCTGGACTATGAAGTTAGATGCCAGTTGCCAGTTGCCAATTCAATTGGCAACTGGCAACTGGCAGCTAACTTCACACACATTTGGTCCTTCCATTTGGATTCCTCTGCTTTTATCGCTATTTTCTCTTTTGGTATGGTGATAATTAAGTCTAATTATTTGCAACAGTGGTAGTCAGATTACACATTAAGTTTAGCCAGAGACACTATATACCTATTATATGTCTCTGGTTTAGCAAATGTTTTGTTAACACCATTATCTTTGTTTTTTGATAATCCAAACTTTTTTATTTTATATATAAGTGACAGTTTTCAAAACTAAAAGTCAAGACCATCACAATTAGAAACAATGATAAAGTCAGAGTATTCCAACTGAAAGGACCAATGTACTATTTGGCCTACCTTTGATGTTATCTGAGTAAGGGAGATAATTTCTTATCAGGAATGTTCCTCATTATCGATGTAAGGTGGATAGTTAAATAACAAAGATTATAGTAAAGGATGTTTAAAAAGTGTTAAATCACAATAATACTGACTTAGTATAAAAATTCATTAGAATAAAGTCTATTTATAGAAGTTTATATGTCGTGGGTTGCCCATGGTTGTAGGGCATAGTGCAAGATACGGAAAGCGTCCAATTCCAGAGACACCCCTGGTTCTTTTTATTACTGATTAATGGGACTTCGGTTTAACTTCTCAAGGCATTTAGTAATGTTGGTGGAACAGCGGGGGATCGAACTCGCGACCCCTGATTGCGAGTCTAGAGGGTTTCCACTGGACTGCTGATCCGCACGTAGAATGACTTTCTGCTTTGTGTCCATTTAAAATGTCTGTTTACTGACCTGGGTAAAGGCTATCTATCACCAGAATGAAGTATTTATTTAAATGAATTCTAACACCCTTTATGACCGTCCGTACCTTTATTGCATAAAACGTTTGATTACTTGTTATGCCTACAAACAATATTTATTTTTACGGAGCAATAAATTAAATAAAAACTAAATATCCTGGTGTATGTGTCCTTGGAAACTCGAGATTGACGGCAGATATTTTGTGGTCGTTGAAGAGTAATGAAATAGTTTTTTTCTCCCTAGCAATAAAATAAAGGCATAAATATGAATGTCAAAGTATAAACCGGTTGCTCTAAGGTCAGTGTGAGGTCAACACTTCAATCTGTAATTATAATCTAAAATACATCAACTGCCTATTTAGACTTAATGAAATTGAAAAGTGTAAAATATTTGATAATTGCAACAGCAGATACACACATACCCGAAGTAATGAACAGTCTTGTAAAAGGCATGTTTTAAGTACTCGAAATACTGAAACCCTTGAAAGAAAAAACGTTTAAACGTTCATGAAGACTTGAAGTCACTTGAAACGCCGATAAAGATATTGGAGGGGCAATATCAAACTGTTGTACTTACATGTAAAAAGTGAAGGGGGTATAAGAGTTTCGCAATAAATCCTCGTTAACTTTTTTATATTTTCGTATAAGTTAGGTTGATAGAAAACGATATAAAAAAGGAGGAAGCGCTCAAAACGATTAAATGTCTAAATAGAACGTTAAAATGGTATCAGTGTCTATGCCTTAATTCTATCTGTCTATCTTCCTTTGAGTCAGACCCCTGCTGGGGACCTAGACTTTGCGCGTCAACTAGTAAGACAGATAAAAACAGATAATAAAAGACAGAAAGAAAGTTTAAAAAAAAGTTAAAAGCAGGGCGTGCTTGTTTATGGTGAGATGTGGTCAATCCGGCTTACAGGCAGACCTAACATGGGTCCATACAGATTGACTACCTCTTCAGGGAGGGCATTCAATTGATAAACTGTTCGGGGAAAGAAGAAGTACTTTTTTATAGTCTTTACTTGTATTGATCTGCCTGAATGCAATTCTGACTAGTTTTTTCCTCGTAATATCTTCAATAATAGTTGTCTTACATTTTCATCTAATAGGAAAGCTCATAAGATCATAAGAAAAAACATATAGATATATAGATATATTCGGATGTCCTTGTTTTTCATCATGACTCTTGCGGTCGTATACGTATATATCCGGTTATTACGCATTCAGATTTTAAGATTTCTTTTTAGGTAAAATTTCGATTGAAATGATATTAGAAAATATTTTGCATTGGAAAGATAATTATGTTTATCAGTAGAACTTAAAGATATTTTTATTATACAGACATACATATATAGAAAAAACTTTTGTATTGAAAAGGAAGTTTTTATCGTTTAAATGTAAACTGAAATCAAATTTTATCAAAGAATGTAATTTGATCCATCATAATTTTTGTTAGCTGAATTGAATGAGATTGTTATACGACGAAATAGGTGATTTCTAAAAGTTCGGTTGTACTTTTCAGTATTTAGTTGCTTAGCTTTCCACTTGCATGAAGACGGCACACCGTGAAAATAACTTTACCCGATCACGTGACGACAAATTGTGTCCCGTTGCGTGTCATTATGATGAATAGTTTCAAATGTTACATAAAACACTTAAATGCTGTAAAAGCTTGGGACCAATCACTACCAGGCTCTTGATGATAAATGTTCGCTCTGATTACTTTGTTGATTGTATTAAATGTACGAAGTTTTTCTTCGCCAGGACATGGTTTGTCATTCGGAGTACTTCCAAATTTGTACTAAATATATATAACGTATATAATGTTATTCTTACACTTTAAATATCCTAGATTTTGACCTCTTTCTTGCACAGCTGTTTTGGTCGTTTCAAGTATATGGTCATTTTTACCGAACAAAAAAGGTCTGCCCAGTATTTTGTCGTTGCATTGTTCGTCATTTTGTCCATATGTATCTGTCCGTTACGTAGTTCATTTAAAGGCTTTTTCACTGCAACAGATGACAGCAATTCAATAAAACTTAGTGTCAAATTAATTTTACAAAACGATTTTTCGA
The DNA here is from genome assembly GCA_012932295.1 of Cyclina sinensis. Taxonomy (NCBI): domain Eukaryota; kingdom Metazoa; phylum Mollusca; class Bivalvia; order Venerida; family Veneridae; genus Cyclina; species Cyclina sinensis. Next base: position 27,388,725 of record JAAONU010000018.1, on the reverse strand, counting down.
GTATAAGCGATTTATACAGTGGCATTGGAGGAGCCAGGGATTGGACTCGAGCACCTTGGATTACAATTCCTGTGCGATATTATTAGGACAACTTGTCCAGCTCTCCTTTGCTCGACTAAGCAGCCGCTGACTGAAATCAGTAGGAATGTTCCGAATGAACTGAGGGGTTAGTTTTGGAGAAGGGGCACAACTCTTGTTACCTTCTTGTGTTTTATTGTTTTACCTTCAGCTCAGATATGTTGCGAGAACATGTCTACAAAGGGACACCAGGAGACAAGTTCGTGAAGTTGTAAATGAAATGTGATGAGTAAAAGGTTACTTAGATTGAAATAGTCAGTCTCATGTAACAGAAGTAAACGTTACAAAAATGTTTGATTTACTGGACGATTATAGAAATATCAGACAAGCAAATGTGGTTATGTACGTTTATTATCTCCAGTTAAAATAGTTAGAAATCCTGCATTAGATAAGAGAAATAATTCAGTTTGTAAAGAGCTCAATGTATTCAAGAGAAAAAAAATGAATACTGATTAATATATTGAAATATTCTGTCTAATGTACATGTATATCATTGTGCATCAAAAGTGTTTTGGTGGAACTGTGTTAAGTTTAGTCGTACCTTAGACGTAAACGAGGAAACAATAACAGTCTCCCCTGACAAAACATGTAAACGAACGCATATCACTCTTTAATACCTTTTTCTGTTTTCGATTGCAGAACGAGGCTTGATAATTACGGTTTTTCACGCCTCTGGAGACACAGATGCGGCACAACTACGTCATTTGCCGATGTTTCCCGGATACGAGAATTTTTCCGGCCTAGTTCCTGGTATTGCCTTTAGTAACCCTAATATACATCTTCTGAGCATTGACGTCGATTTCAGGGAGAAACAAATATTCGCTTATGATTACCATTTAAGGTATGTGACGTAACATACGAGTGCTTAAGGGAATCAGGACCTCAACATTTTGTTTGAATGATTTAGCTGTGTTCTCTTAAGCTAATTCCATTCTATTTTAGACAAATTAATGTAAATTAATTGTATCCGGGAAGGGCCATTTTATAACGTTGGAAGAACTTGTGGCCCAACCCTTTTGCTGATTATTTAGATTTAGTTGCTGTGTATGTACATGTGTTTGATATAGCAATAAAATATGTTTAAACTTAAACAAAAAGGGAATTGTTAGCCCAGTAATAAAAATCAGATTGCTAGCGCAAAAGTTCGAGTCACAGACAAGGCAAGAGAAGTATCCTAGTGCGACAACACATAGTCATGCACGTGTTACGGCCATCAGCAAGTTCCTGGATTCCTTGCTATTTCGAAAAATTCGTGCACAATCAAAATAGGCCGTAGAAATTAGTACATGTATGTCAAAGATAAAATATCTGATGCATTTCTATACAGTAAAAAAGCAAAACCGCTTGATTGAATATGATACTGAATCAATCATTAGGCGAGTGATAATCAAGATAGGACAAAAAATACCTTTAATACATCTTATTCATATACCTATTTACTTCTACCAACTATTCTTTAAGAAAATGTATGAATTCCTCACCTCAAAACATGCTGTAGCTAATATATGTAGACAAACGGACATTTTGTATATTCCGTTTATTCTTTTACAGATCTGTAGTTGTCGGCCATGGCTATAATAAGGACCTGAACGTAAGTAATATGGAATTCGACCTTATGCACGTGGGGGTATCCAGGGGAACGGTCCAGATCGCTTATGATTGGCTATCGAAGACTTTATACTGGAGTGATTACACGTTCAGATGGATCGTTGCAGCACCTACACAGAAGAAAAAAATTGAAAATGACTATTACGTTATAATTGCTGATACGCACCTGGATGGGCCAGACGGCTTAGCAGTTGACCCGATGGAAGGGTAATTCTATTTTTAGCGTTTGACTCACATTCTTCTCATATCAGTGCGAGATAATTTAGAAAGCTTGTCTATATTTTTCATGATATGAACTCAAATCTGCCATGTTAGAGGAGGAGCATTGGCCAAAGGTTAAGAGCACCGGACTCCTGATCGCTGAGTTAGAATCCCATCAGGGGTGACAGTCTACAGTGACATTCCGCACTCAGCATTTCCGGAGCGAGTACTGGTCTGAACCCAGAAAGCAGACATCGAGAGGGTTTAATATACTTAAGTTGCAAGAACTTGCTTCATAATCGATATCAAATAAATGTTTAAAAAAAATCTGCTGTGCTAAACGGCAAAGTACCTAAAACACTTGGACTAACTGATTTGGGATTGAGAAGAACGCGACTTTATGACTTTATTAAAACAAGGGATTGCTTTAAATATCAGTAAGTTAGGTAGAAACTGTAAATAAAAAATTCACGGAATTAAATGCAGTCATATTCAGGTATCATTATTCCTATGAAATCAGTTTCAAATCAGTTTGTAACTTTTACAGGTCTCTTATTTGTACTTGTGTATCAGATAGCGAAGAATCTGTGTAAAGAACTAGTAGTTTCCTTATGGATTGTGTCTCAGTAGGCGAGTATTCTGTGTAAAAGAACTAGATATTTCTCCTAGACTGTGTCTCAGTAGGAAAGTATGCTGTGTAAAAATTAGATATTCCTGGTAAGTTATGCCCTAGTAGGCGAGTATTCTGGGTAAAAAACTACCTATTCCTGGTAGATTGTGTCTCAGTAGGCGAGTATTCTGTGTAAAAGAATTACATATACCTGGTAGATTGTGTCTCAGTAGGCGAGTATTCTGTGTAAAAGAATTACATATACCTGGTAGATTGTGCCTCAGTAGGCGAGTATCCTGTGTAAAAGAATTACATATACCTGGTAGATTGTGTCTCAGTAGGCGAGTATTCTGTGTAAAAGAATTATTACATATTCCTAGTAGATTGTGTCTCAGAAGGCGAGTATTCTGTGTAAAAGAATTACATATTCCTGGTAGACTGTGTCTCAGTAGACGAGTATTCTGCGTAAAAAAACTACATATTCCTGGTAGACTGTGTCTCAGTAGACGAGTATTCTGCGTAAAAAACTACATATTCCTGGTAGACTGTGTCTCAGTAGACGAGTATTCTGCGTAAAAAAACTACATATTCCTAGTAGATTGTGTCTCAGAAGGCGAGTATTCTGTGTAAAAAAACTACATATTCCTGGTAGACTGTGTCTCAGTAGACGAGTATTCTGCGTAAAAAAACTACATATTCCTAGTAGATTGTGTCTCAGAAGGCGAGTATTCTGCGTAAAAAAAACCTTCATATTCCTGGTAGACTGTGTCTCAGTAGACGAGTATTCTGTGTAAAAAAACTACATATTCCTAGTAGATTGTGTCTCAGAAGGCGAGTATTCTGTGTAAAAGAACTACATATTCCTGGTAGACTGTGTCTCAGTAGACGAGTATTCTGTGTAAAAAAACTACATATTCCTGGTAGACTGTGTCTCAGTAGACGAGTATTCGGCGTAAAAAAACTACATATTCCTGGTAGACTGTGTCTCAGTAGACGAGTATTCTGGGTAAAAAAACTACATATTCCTAGTAGATTGTGTCTCAGTAGACGAGTATTCTGTGTAAAAAAAACTACATATTCCTAGTAGATTGTGTCTCAGAAGGCGAGTATTCTGTGTAAAAAAACTACATATTCCTGGTAGACTGTGTCTCAGTAGACGAGTATTCTGCGTAAAAAAACTACATATTCCTGGTAGACTGTGTCTCAGTAGACGAGTATTCTGCGTAAAAAAACTACATATTCCTGGTAGACTGTGTCTCAGAAGGCGTATATTCTGTGTAAAAAAACTACATATTCCTGGTAGACTGTGTCTCAGTAGACGAGTATTCTGTGTAAAAGAATTACATATACCTGACGTTAACGAACGCCGAGATATTATTTTGATATATCCTTGGTTAACCCCTTAAATTGTTTTGAAGGTATTTGTTCTGGTCAGACAACGGAAAACATCCAAAAATAGAACGTTCTGATATGATGGGCAAGAAACGCCATACAATCGTTTACAAGGACCTTGTTTCCCCTTTAACCCTGGAGGCGGACCATATCGGCAAACGTATTCTATGGATTGACACGTACACTGATTCCATTCTTATGGTCCCCTATGAAGGAGGAAAAGTCACTCAGATTCAAAGAATCCCTGCATCGACTTTATTAGACTTGGCAGTATTCAGGGTAAAGTATTGTTTTAATTACATTGCCAAGAAAAGAATCTCTTTACCATTACTTGTATAATAGTTTCACAGATCTAATAATTATGGCATAAAATTACTTTAGTTTTTATTACACGCCGCCCTGGAGACGGCGTGTATATTGGAATGCAGTAAGTAAAATTTCCATGGGGTGAAGTAACTCCTTTTAGATTGTAAACTGATTTCGCAGTGTGTTCTTTATAACAAGCGGTCTTTTGATTTGTGATCGCGAAACCAGTCTAAATTTTACGGAAATAGCCTATTTTAAACGAATGACTACGATGTTATTTTTAGTAAGGACTCGACAGTCAAATATGTAGTTTCAAGCATGGGTTCGAATTAACTAATTTTTTTCCGAAATAATATTTTTCTTACGTGAACTGTAAAAAAATAAGCAAATTTATATTTTAGAATTATAGAGGTAGGGAAGTAAACAGCCAATTTTCGTACAGAGGAAACAATGCCTATAGACTTAGCATTAAAGATTAACAAATGTCAGCCATATACAAAATTAGAGTGCAAAAAGATTATATTTGGTTAACCACCATACATTTAGTATCGCAACCCCCACTCCATTTGGCGGCGTTCAAACATTTGTAATTAGTTTGAATTTTCAAAAACGCCAGCTCGCTGTAGTGTAAGCGTCAGAATGTCGGTCCGATGTTTGTGCGCCAGTGTGTGACTTTATTGTCGGACTGTCAATCTAATGTTTGTACGTAAATGCGTACAAGCATGTGTGCATGTGCACGTGCGGCCATCCATCGCTCGTCTGTCTAAATTTTTCCAGTTCATGATTGGAAGGATTTTAAAACACCCATGCATAAACAAGTTTATTCCTGTTGCCCACAGACAAAGGCCACGCTTAGATGTCAAGAGCTATAACTCGCATGCATAGAGCTATTTAAAGACAAAGGCTTTGCTTAAACGTGTATCTCGTCAAAACAGAGGGTCGCGAGTTACGACCAGGCCTGTTGTTCAAAGGTCAAAACCACACTGACATGGTAAAAGTAAAGATAGTTGCAGTTCAGGCTGTTTTGGATATTACTATGACATGCGTGGAATCATTTCAAAACAACCTTTGAGAAACATGTTCTTTGGCAAGACATAGGGTGGGGAGTAAGACCCAAATCTGTTGCTAAAATGTCAATGTTACATTAAGATGTCAAAGTAAGTAAATGCAATGTAGGTTGTTTAGACAAAAACTGGTATGGATTGTTTGATTTTGCTATTACAAGGTGTTGTCAGTTAGAACTATGTCATATGGTCAAAGGTGTAGGTCACACTGACTCAAGTTTAGCTTTTTCGGGTTGTAACTCTGTCAAGCATAGAATGGTTTGGATGGTTAGAACTTCACATATACTTGTACCTTGATTAGACGAAAGGTCTAGTGTTTGAGCCAGGACTCTTGCACATATTTCCAGGTGACTGCCCTTGAAGATGAAACATCTATATTGTAGTGCACGAAACCTTGTGCAATACGTCCTCTACAGATTATAACAAATTGACACTTAGTACACATTAACCTTATGAGAAGATGGTGTGCGGAATTTTTCCATATCACTCCGCCTTGTGGCGCTCGTTTTTAAATCGGGCACGTCCAGTTTAGGCAGATATGTTTTAATATGTTTTGAAACCATGCGCAGTGACCACAGCTTTTTTAAAAGTCAATTCAAAATTTTATTGTCTTAAAAATACATATTATTTCGACATCACAAACCAACAAGCAGCTATAATATTTTTGTTGTTGTTGTCGTTTACTGTTGCTTTTGTTACAGGAAGTGGTTTATGTAAGTGACATTAAAAACAGTGATGTATATACGCTGAACATGACCGAAGGGATTCACCTTGGCAAGTCGGAATCGACAGATATCAGTATTTATCCGGAAATTATTTACGGCCTGGCAGTCTATAGCGACGAAACGCAACCAGTTAAGGACAGAGGTAGAACCTATCTATATATATAGCCCGCCCGCTTAGCTCAATAGGTAGAGCACTCGATTAATAATCCATCGGTCGCTAGTTCGACCCCTGGGCAGGGCAAAATTTCTCCGTGACAATTGTTCTCAGACATTGTGTCTTATGTTCATTTGTCTCTCACCGCTGATTCAGAGTAGTTAATGAGGGAAGAGCAGTCAGTCACTTGCGGAGAAATTGGCAATTACTGGTTAGTTATCCAGGAAAACCGGTTAGGTGGACTGACCGCCGAGATATAAACTATATGTTGAAATTGGCGTTAAACCCCAAAACAAAACAAAAACAAAAGATCTATAGCTAGCACGTTAGAATGTTTACATGAAATTATAAAAAAGATGCCTTGATGTGATTTTTACGCTGGCATAGACAATCTTTTCTGCTTGAACGTTGACTGTTATTGTTTTGAAATCTATTAATAGTAACAAGTAACTGATAAGAGATACAGGTAACTTTTTGAAGGTTGGCAAAAACATGGCGGTTGACAAAAATGCAAAACATAGTAATTTTGTAATTACAGTTACAAAGTCATTTTTCATCAAATAATTCAATATTTTATATCATTTAAAAGGTCTGTAAACTCATATTTTACATATTTAAAAAATAATTGTCAAAACTGTTTACTTTTTTTATTTGTAAATGGTTAAACACAGTGCATCTGAGCTGCTAGAAAAATGCTGAAATGACAGGTATACATTAGTTTAGTTTTCTTTTTTAAAAGCAAAAATTCAAAATCTTCTTATATTTTCAAAATATGAATTTAAAGAGCTTTCAAATGATATAAGAATTTTAAAATTCGGGTGACAAAGAAAAAAGTTATCTATATCATAAAGTTAAAAATTCTGCTGCTATCAAATGTATATAAATATTGGTTCTTTTTGCCAACCAGTAGTTCTGGTAACAGGTGCTTGTGATGTCATCAGTCAATGTGCTGACTGGATGGTTTGATAAACAAGGAAATACCAGAATTGTCGAGGTTCCACTAAAATCAAATCAAAAATGAGAATTTAAGTGCTGAAATTCAAAAAGATCCTTCAATGAAATGAGAATTCTGGTAAATTAATATAGTAGATGATGTAACCTGTTTTGCAGACGTCAAGTAAAATTTTGTAATGGATTCAGTGATTGATTTGGCATATCTTGACACAAGTTTCTGTGAGTCTGAGTTGGTAATTATAAGAGTAAATCTCCACTCCTAAGACCAGTTGGCTACTTTTAACATCTTTCTTTCTTTCTTTCTTCCGATAATGACTTCGATCAAGACTGATCATTACGTCATATGGGTGGCAAATTAGCAGCCAGATGGGTTAAAAGAAAAAAAATATTCATCTATAATACACCAATAAAAGAAAATTTGAGGCCAAACTGCTCTGAGATTATAATTACATGCGGAAGTAGCAAGCCTAGCCTGTTAAAACCACAGACACTTGTTTAGAAGCGAATATAAGGCATTTATGAATGGCCATTCTCCAGTATATAGTATTATATTACAAGATTACCAACTTCGAAATGTAAACAAACAAAACCGAAGCACATTTATCAAGTTGCTGCAGAAACACAAATGCACTTTCAGAATAATTCTAGCATCATTTCATACCTGTAATATATGCCCTTTCCAATGATATATGTCACTTCCAATAACTCCACTTTGTTACGGAGAAAATCACATTTGTTTCCATCAAAAGTCAGTTTTCACGACCTGTCATCCAGCGAAGCTGTTGTAAGCGAATGGTTCCCAGTGTTGTAAACGGAACCGTTGCAAAATCTTTGAGCCGGGTTTAAAAATCACGCGCGAAAAACATTTGAATATAAAGAATCTAGCGTACGTGGTAATTTGCGCCCGGCTCAAAAGCAACGTATCGATACCGTATAAGATACTGGGAACCATTCGCTTACAACAGCTTCGCAAGATGACAGGTCGTGAAAATCAGACTTTTGATGGAAACAAATGTGATTTTCTCCGTAACAAAGTGGAGTTATTGGAAGTGACATATATCATTGGAAAGGGCATATATTACAGGTATGAAATGATGCTAGAATTATTTTGAAAGTGCATTTGTGTTTCTGCAGCAACTTGATAAATGTGCTTCGGTTTTGTTTGTTTACATTTCGAAGTTGGTTATCTTGTAATATAATACTATATACTGGAGAATGGCCATTCATAAATGCCTTATATTCGCTTCTAAACAAGTGTCTGTGGTTAAAACTATGTACAGGATTGTACCACATTACATTGAACTAATTGCCTGTTTCAAGAGTCCACTGTGCAAATGGAAACAGTTGACTCTGGCAGGCAGTTCCAGACTGGTATTAACCTAGGAAAGAAAGAGTACTTAAAACAGTCTGTACGTGGAGAGGGTCTTGAATGTGAAAACATCTCGGGAAAACTAGTAATGTGAAAGTACAAGTAAAATTTACGTCCTCCATAAGACCGATTTATTAGAAAGTCTACGTTTGCATTACGTCCTATACAGTTTAAAACAAATTGACACGACACTTAGGACACGTTAACCTTATGAGAAGATGGTGAGCGGGACATTTTCACATATCACTCCGCCATGTGGCGCTGGTTTTTAAATCGGGTACGTCCAGTTTAGGCAAATAGTTTAAGCAGAGATTTACTGCAGAAAACTTTCATTTCTGTATATAACTCGGTCAAATACATGTACAGTGTATAATAGTAAATCAGTCTTTACATTTTGAAACGTGAAGTAACTATAGTAAAACCATTGACATAATATACATGTATATAATATATAAACAAAAGGTGAAATTCTATTTTACTAAACAGATTATTGTGCAGATAAGGACTGTGACCATGTGTGTGTTTCAACAAAGAACGGAGCAGAATGCCTGTGCTCTGTTGGTTATAGTTTGAATAGCACAACTGGAAAATGTGAGGGTAGGTTTTTTCCTGATTTTAAATTGCACATTTGTTTGTAAATCAGTAAACAGCAACAGCAAGAACAACAACTTCATCATCAACAAGTTCTATAGCATTAGCAGTTTCGTTTAGTTCGAGTTTAGCGCTTCATAACAAACAAAGTCATAGTACTGAGCGACTAGTTTACCAAACTACTGCACCTAGAAAAGGCCATCTCTAAACTCACAAATACAGTGTTAGAAGCCGTAAACTTACATAATTGGTACTCGATAGCGGGACGCGAAACCATTGCCATCAGAGACCGGTAAAGTGATTTCAAGTCAGCGACCTAAACCATTCGGCTATGGAGGCAGGTCGCAATGTTACTGTTGACTCTTACACGTCTTTTAATACCGTAGAGTCAGATATATTTATTATAAATATTAGTTGTGTTATTTTGTAGTCTTTTGACTTTACCATCTATTACATATTTGCACAGGCGCCCTCGCTTTATTTTTGAAAAAAAAAAAGTTGCGTTTTAAACCTTTTGAATTTTTTTAAATTTCTAAATATTTCTGGGTTATTGTATTAAGATATCTCCCAATCTCTGAAAAGATGGTTACTTTTAAACAAGGAAGCCGGAAAGTTAAAAGCACTGATGTTATATAAATACAATTTTCATATATTTAAATGTAACTGATTTTGCACATCGTCTGTGTAAAACGAATTTAATGATGTGGTACGTTCTTCATTGAAAAACTTTGTTGACATGACATCTACTCAAATAATTGGCAAGTTAACCGTACGAATATTAAGGGTTTGAAAATCAGCTTTTGTATTCTGATATATTCAAATTAAACATAGCAAATATTATTATATTATACATAGCCAAAATATGTACGTTTCGATATCAGAGGAAATAAAAGTATAGATCTATAATGTAATCAATCTTTACATGTACATGTCGCCTTTCATGAAAAAAAAAATCAGTAGAACACAGTTCATGTAAGGCTTGATTTTTTATTATTTAACCTGAGAATTTTTCACTTTGTGATTCTTTCAGAGCGTGAAGAGCTTCGTAAAGCCATTGTGACTGCAAATGCTACCCATATATGTTTGATGGACATCCGGTCGCTTGCGCATGTGTATTACGAATACGTATGCAAATTTACGGTGATCAAGCAGACGACACAACCTGTAAGTAATAATCATTAGTCTTCTATTTCAACCTGAAAGATCTAATATACACTTAAAATTGTGAAACTTTTCTTGACGTTTCTCTCAGGAGCGGATCAGTAGTCCAGTGGTAACGCACAGGACTTGAAACCCAGGGATCAAGAGTTTGATTCCCGGCTCTTCCATTAACACTACTATAACGGATGATATGCTAAACCGATATCCCATGTGTCAGTGCTTTACGTTCATAGAAAAGAACCTGGGACGGTTCCTGGTCTATCTAATAACAAACTTCTGCAGGGGTGTCGGGCATATCGGTATCCGGTACAGGCGAAAAAATGAATTCTAAAAATAGGCAGATGGCGTCGCTGGATGATTGTTTCTTGAGTCCTAGACACTCTTACTAGTATAGGAATGTGAAAGGGATAATGTAGTCAGAGTCTGTCTTTTACACGAAATGAATCTTTCTGTAATTTGAATCGTTTGAGTCAGTAGGACAGTGCCTAGAATAACATGTCTACTGAATTACTCGCCCACCCCCCTCAAAAAAAAAAAAAAAAAAAAAAAAAAAAGGTGGAAAGAAGAAAGTAAGCAAAATCATTGGATTTTGTCTTCTGGCCTATAATGGTGTAATCTTTAAACATATTTTCTCGTAATAATACTAGAAATAACATTTAAAATTTTTACACCGGCGCCATGCAGTATTTCCGATTAGTCAGTAAAAATGAAAGAAGTTTTACCATTTTCCTTCAACATCGGCCATGCAAAATGAAAATAATAAAAATCCTTATGCCTTAACAAATTGATTGTTTTTCCTTGATGGACATGAATAAATGTAAGAGGACAAGATTTGATTATCAAATTTTATATTTCATGAAATATTAATGTTTTGACCACCAGGGAAATATTATTCGGTTGTGAATAGGATTTTCTATTTTACAAAAAGCTTGATAACTGTCGATAATTTTCCATAAAAAACTGATATAGCAAGGTATTTCGATGTGAATATTTGAAAGCTCAGATTTTCTGATAAAAACCCAGTGTCTTCTTGGCTGCTCTTCGCTGTATATGCACGAAGCAGATTCTAACATTCAAAGAATTATCTCCAAATTCGCAGATGACAAGCACGCCGCCGGTAAGCCAAAGACGAAGACGTCAGGTTCAATCAACTCCAACTTCGACAAGAACCACGCAGACGATGACACCCCCATCAACCGTAAGAACGACACCTGCACCAACTGGTAAATCTGCTTGCAGCTTTTTGACATTATACAGTCCTATAAATAAGCCATCACATTACTGTTTTCACCTGTAGCATCCATTTTTATGATAATTTATGTTTTACTTTTTTTCATGTAATGCGATGTCTTATGGCCTCACATACCCTTTCATTTAGCAGATCCCTCTCAGATTCCTTGGCGCTATGTTTTAGGCTGTAAGAAACTCGTAAAAAAGATACCACTTAGGTCCTGATATAAAGAGTCTGTTTTTTTTATCTTTGAAATGAATTATTTCAGTCACTTATTAAACCCTAAAATTTCCAGTAAGTTGTTTCCACTTTATGTTTGAGTTCTTAAAAACGATAACATTCAAAACATCCCAAAATGAATTTTTAACGGTCAACACTGTCCAAAGGCACTTGGTTCCATCTCAGTTGCAGTTATATTGATGATTTGCTATATTACTGATTAGCCCCGTTTTCTGAAAAAATTTGAAGGTGCATCAGCCACCATTTTTGTCCGCAACGGAAGTGATACCTCAATATGAACATTTTTACCATACCCATACTGTTCCGGACCTGGTACGCGCGAATCCCATTTACAGTAACATGTAAACCGAGAACCAGATCCAGAAAGATACGGTGAAATGTTCATATTAAGAAATCATTTCCGTTGCGGACAAAAATGGCAGCTGATCTACCTCACATGATATTCTATATAACCCTATAATGCATGTATATAAAAACACAGGCCACATTTTACATGATATTCTATATAACCCTATAATGCATGTATATAAAAACAAAGCAAAAAGTCACTTGATATTCTCACGCCTAATAGGATTCAAACCAGCGACCTCCGGATCGGGAGTTCTCTGACCTCTCAAGCATCAAATCTTGTTATTTCAGCTGCTCCAACTGACCTGATAAAAATGTTTGACATGGACATGGAAGACAGGATCTTCTATTTTGTTACTGCCGACAATAGCATATACAAGAGGCTGATAGATTTACCGATAGAGAATGATGCAAAAGAGTTACTTGTTAAAGCTTCAGGGACAGTTAGCGGTAAATTGCTCCCCCTACTTTTTGGTCTAAGACCATGACATATATTGTATTCTGCATTTTAATTGCTGACAGTTTTCAATTACTTGTCTAGATCAGTAATCAAGTTAAAGCTATTTAAATGTTCGCTATTAAGAATTGTTAGCAAAAGTCACTTTTTAGTGACGTAAAGTAATTGATGACATAACATTACTGTCTTGAAGCAAGCGAGCATTATCTTTTACATCAGATGCGTTACACAAAAAGCGAAACAAAATTGTACTTGTTAAATCACTTCTTTAAACATGATGTATTTCTATGTATCAATTCTAATGCAAACTATATGAAATCACAAATTAACGAAATGTTCAATAGTTCATTAATTGTGATATGCAATGTTATGAAGGCGCTTTGTTTATGATTGTGGTAAACTCGGTCCATGTAGCCAAAGCTAGGTTGACTTATCTGCTTTCAGATCAAGGAAGAAATTTGCTTTCTTATATTTTGCAAGTTTTTTTTTTCAGGTTTAGCCTTCGACTTTGTTGACAAAAACAATTTATTTTGGTGTGAATCGGACACAGGTTTAGTTAAGGTCATTGATACAATGACGATGGCGTCTACACAGGTCAATACCGACGGTGTGGTTGTCGAAAACCCTCGAGATGTCATTGTTTACTATTACCAAAAGAAAGGGTAAGTTTTGCATTAACCAGGACATTTTACTTTTGCCAAAGACCTAGAGTTTTGTGTAAATAACCGTAAAACGTTTCAAGGGAAACAACTAGTACTTGTTTTAGTTGAAAATAGAAAAGCTTTATAAAGGGAATGAACTCTCTTCAAAGGAGAGAACTAATATATATATATATATATATATATCGAAGGATATCTATCGTCACAACTTCTATTAATATATGAATGATTATATACAGATATTAAAGTATTTTAATTTCATACCCGTCTCAGGGGTTACCACAGCCTTTGCCCTGCTAAATCTATTTGATAGGGTTATTAACTTCCAGTTAGGACAGTAAAATTTATAACTTTAGAGACAGTGTATTGAAAACAAATGTATTATTGAATAACGAAAAATTGAGATCAGATCAGACCATGTGACCTTAATGGCTGAGCATGGGTTGTACTGGACTTTAAAACAGTTCAAGTTTTATAACGTGAAGATTCCTTGTTATCATTCTACAGGAGACTAGCGATGCTCTCAGTCCAAAAAGGTGAGGTGGCCATTCAGACAATGACTATGGATGGCCAGGACTTTAAGAAGGTAGTGTCCGGTAGAGAAATTGCCGCTTTCACCTTTGACAAAGAGAAAAATGTGTGAGTACTTTTAAAGCAGTTTTTAGTAATAGTTAATTCTCAATGGTTTAGACGTGGGCCCAAGCGGAGGATGCAATCTGCATTTTGATTGGTCGATTTTAAGTTAGATGCTGTTTCAACATTGCTACATTACTTCACAAGAAGTTCAGAGAAGTACTTGTGCACATTTAGTTCATACGAATAGGTGAAGTTTTTAAGAAACCAGCATATGCACCACTTGACGATGCCAATGAAAACGGCAACAACAACAACTCAGTAAGTGAATGATATGATTGAAGTGTCAATATGTTAATTATATCAGGGATCAAAATATGGGTTATTGTGGTTGCATCCTGTCACTCTGGCACATGCCTTTGCATGAAAACATCTCTCTAGCACATTCTTAAATAAATTATCTGTGACAAAAAAGACATTCCTTCTTCACGCAGTGCCCTTTTGAAATACATTTTCATGATTTTGACGTCATAAATTGTACTGCATTTCGAGGAGGTAATTGGACCTGATCATTTTGGTTTTGGCTATATCTTATTCCCACAAATACAGTTGAAAATCGGATAAAATTATATAATAGGAGACACAATGCGAATTGGTCGGGTCGCACGCTCTTGCAGTTTAGTGAATACTGCTCTTCTCAGAGGATCTGGAACGTCACCCCAGGAAGTCTTTTTCTTATAATTTCAGGTTCTACTATGTTTCCGGGACCTCCATCTACAGTGTTAGAACAGATGGTTTAAACAAAACACCTGTGACTAACAATGCCGATTCAAATATCTTCGAGCTTGTTCTGTATAAAGTAAGATTTATGAAATTTGACAGTTTAATTTATATAAAAGAAATACGATATTAAAAAAATTAATTCTAAAACAACCATCTTGCTTTCACAGCTTATCTGATTTTGATGATTCCCGTCCGTCCACTAGTAAAATCTTTTGTCTCGTCCGCATACTGTAAAACATGGCCATCCTATTCTTACTATCTTAAAATATATTATAACAGACGTCAGCGATTACCAGCATATGGCATCTTATTCAAACAGTTACAGGGTTTTAAAGGGAGTTAAGAGAAGCAAGTATTGTTGAGCTGATGAGAGGTGCAGTTGTGCAGTTTAACTGGTTGCGAGTTTGATCTCCGCTCATCCACTAACATTGCTGTCTATACACTGAGTATTGAAAAGAACCACACACGTTGTCTCTGAAGCGGGAAGCTTTCTGTATCTTGCATTATCCCTCACAACTTAAAATATGCAAAGTTTTCAGTGGCGTCGCACATATGGGCAACCGGTTCCGACAATAAATAAACTCAAATAGATATTACCTAATTTAGTTTCAGCTTGTTTACTTAATATCGACTAGAAAACAAGCACTTACAAGCTCATTGCCAAAAACAAGCACTGGCATTGCTGAAAATTTACTGATAATTTTGTACCCTGTTCAGATTTGAAACAGCGACCTCCGTATCAGTGGTCTGGTATTCTGCCCCTTTAATTACGCCCATTGAGTTATTTAGTCAATAAGATATGTAATAAGGTTTGAATCATAGTATCTCCGTAGAACGCCAAATCAGTTTTGATTCAGAAGCATTCGTCAAAAATAATCCATATAACAAATATACATTTTTATGAAATAAAATATGTCTTTTGAAATCGAATGCTTAACATATTGTTTGGTCTTGAAATTCAAGAAAAGATAATTGTACTGGTCACTATGAATCTTCTGATAATATGCAGAATTTAAGATTTATAATTTTAGAATGATTTTACATTGGTCAACAGAAAGGGCTCAGAACATAAAGATATATTGGTGCTATTTGCCAAAGTGAATCTTTAACAATGCGGTCGATATGATCTAGACGTGTTCATAGGTATCATTAATCAAATAAAGTCTTTTCAAGTTAGATATTTTATCTGCAGATGACAAGACTAGTCAACAGTCTATGAATGTCATTCTGCAAGACAATGTTTACTCTTCTATTCTTTGTACCATGTGTTCTCGTTAAGCATTTTTTTTCAAAAGTGTTCATCATATTATTAATAAATTAATTTTGATTCATATGATGTTTATTAAATTTTTACTTTAATCTCTATATATTTCAGAATTATCTAAATTGGTTGTTCACAACAACCACATACACACATTTGGTGAGGACTTATGATATTACGACAGATACGTCAATCGCTCTTGGATATTTTGATAACTCCTCAATAGTCGATATGAAAGTTTTAGACTTTGACTATGTCAAACTAGACTATGTTAGTGAGTATTTCATTGGTGGTTTCAAGTGAGTTGTGTTACGTTAAATCCTGTTGGTTTGAATTGTTACCTAGTATAAAAACCTTCATTTTGATTGGCTGCTTTGAATTCAGGCGATAAAAACATTGTTTTTGTCATTTGTGTCAGAAGCTGTAAAAAAGGTCATAGTGTTGAAAACACAGGGGTCTAGCACAATGTGGGGATGGTGTTTTATGATAGATTGTGACCTAAAATAAAGAAACAGGCATGAACCCTGTATATCAAGTAGTATCATTGACGTCAATGAAAAAAAAAAAACAACAAAAAAACTAGTGAATTTATTGTAAGTAAGGAGAAAAATTATCAATTCTTAATAAGTAAATTACAGTAAGCTATTTATATGAACATTTATCATCGTACATGGTTAAGGGTGAAATATATTCTGTCGGCACATCATGTCTGTATCTTAGCTCGAAATCTAAACAAAACGTTCAAGTGAACTTTTTTTTCTAGAAAATGAGTTGAATTTATTATCATAGTATCATTTTGCTCTGATGAATTATCTTGAAGAATTGTCCAGAGAAATAACAAGTTATAATAAGTAATTTTTAACTTGTTTTTTTTGTTCAAAGGTCCCTGTGCATATGAAAACGGTAACTGCTCGCAGATCTGTGTAATGCATTATACAAATGGCATGATGAGACCACTTTGTGAATGCCGTCTTGGATATAACCTGGCAGCTGATGGAAAGTCGTGTATTTCATGTAAGTACTTTTTCATACAGATGCATAGCAAAATTTCTTTATGACATCTTTGAACAGAAAAAAAGTATAGTTCAAAGGTTCAGAGAAAACCTATTGTAACTACATTATGCATAAGAAGGAAATACAGTAGTTTAACACAGTCCATTCAAAATACTCTCTTCCAAAAGTTATGTTTCTTGACATCAAGTGGAGGTCATATGAAATTTTGAGGTATATTTTGATAGCCGGGTAATTTTTGATGCTTCTGGAATGATCTAAATACTGTTGTTATTGTTGTTGTCGTATGATATGGTCATACAAATAAAGTTAAAAGGTTGTAAAAAGTAAGAAAATACAATTTTATAATGTTTGTAGGCTCACTTCAGCCATAGATTGGAGAAAACTATCTGTTTTCATGCTCATGCACTTGATTTTAAGCACTTATCATGAATATTTCATTTTATTGAAAGCTTTTCAAGTTGTTTTTAACAAACAGGTTCAAATCAGCTCGAATGTAAGTCACATATGATTTTAAAGCCACGTACAGAAGGTGTTTTTTTCTGAACTGACCGAATGCTGTAGTTATTGGATGCTGTGTTTACTTTCACTTTCAGCTGTTATTGTCGATAACTTTCTACTTGTTACTGATTGGACCAATGAGGAGCTACAACAGATAAACCTCCTCAACAGTGAAATCAATGTCATTCCGGATACAGACTCTACGGAATATATGGGTGTTTATTTTGATCCGGATATGAAGAAAGTCATATTAGCTGAATACTATGACAATGAAATAATTAGTATGAACTTGAATGGAACGGAGCGTAAAGTATTCTCAGATTTAGGTAAATTTATTTTAGATTAAAGAAATTAATTCTTTTCAGTGAAAAGAATTTTATCAATTTTATGCAACACTGTTACAAGTAGAGAGATAGATATGCTACCGTCTTTATGTGAAACGGAAGTAACCCGCATTTGTTTACTTACAAGTCGACCATTTCCAATAACATGACGTGAGTTTTAAAGACAACAGCTACTCGTGAAGTTTTGGTAACATTCTGTATTGTTCTTGACATCCAAACAGTAAAGTAATCTTTAATATACATGTATGTAATGTTCGCTCTACATTATCATTTACCGTCAGTAAAATCCGCTTGTGATCAGTTAAATATTTTTGTCTACTGACTGTATGCTATTGTTTGGTTTGATTTGGTTTGATTGTGGTTTAACACCAGTTTTAACTGCTAAGGTCATATCCCTGCGGTCAGTCCACCTAACCAGTGTTTCTGGGTATCCAACCAGTTTACTAACCAGTTTCTCAACAAGTGACTGACTACTTCCTCACTTGCTTCAGAGTTGAGGGACAAATGACTGGTAAATGCATTGTCGAAGATCAATTATCAATTTTGCTGGCCCTGACAAGGATTGAACTGGGATCGTCAAGTTTGACAATCTGATGCTCTACCGATTGAGCTAGCCAGGCCGGCTGTATGCTCATCGGATACTTCACATATTCTTCATTGTTCTTCAAAAAAAATCTTCATTGTTAACAAAGTAAACCTAGTCCAGTTTCTTACTGCAGGAAGCCTTAATGAAAAATTTTCGTTGCTTCATTTTTTAAGCTTCTTATGTTATATCATTGGTAAAAGTGTCTCTAAATATCGAAAAAAAAATCTGTTTGCATTGATATGTATCCTTCAATCTTTTAACATAGAGATATTCATTCAGAAAAAAAAATTCAATCCCATTCATGATTGAGTAAGGTTGAATAGAGTACAAATCATTTATGACTTCTAAGTACTAAGTACCTTACTGAAAGATTGCCATTTCTATCCACCCAAACAAAAAGGTCTTTATTTCTTATAATTTACGTGATTTCTGCAACATTTATGTTGCCTGCAATGCATTTGTGTTATTCTTGAATACTAGTATTGTAATTTTAAATGAAGAATTGAAACAGTACTTGTGAGTAAAGTAACTTTTTACTTTTACTAAAAATAACAGTTAGCTTTTCGATATGCATGGATGCACAGACCCTATATTATTCAAAGAAAGCCACAGTGCTGTCAGATTTTTTATTGTAAACTTTTTTATAGTAAGATGTCATGACAGACACAGAAGATTCCGGTTTTATTTTCATCTTTTCATATTTTTCCAGGTTTCTCCGGTTATGCATATCGCTTTGACAAGGATTTAACAACCAAAAATTTATATTACACGGCATATGTTCACACGTATATTGGAACAGTGGTACCCTCTGGCGAGTATATTACTCTAAAAAATGACTTCCCTCTCTTCGAATACCTTAATGATATAGTCGTTCATCCAGGAAAAGGGTATGATTTTGTTGTTGTTGTTGTTGGTTGTGGTGTAATTTCATGCTTTATTGTTTCCTCAGGACATTTAAGACATTTATTACTTAAAATGTTTAGAACAAAAATACACCCTAGGTAATGCCTTTTTTAAAACACAAATCTCCCAGTTTGTCATTTTGTTTGTTAATTAGAAAGAATTAAATAGTTTTAGTGTAAAGTTTATCTGAGTATAAGATTAATCTGAGTATAAGATTAATCTGAGAATAAAATTAATCTGAGTATAAAATTAATCTGAGTATAAAGTTAATATGAGTATAAATTTAATCTGAGTATAAAGTTAATCCGAGTATAAAGTTCATATGAGTATAAAATTAATCTGAGTATAAAATTAATCTGAGTTTAAAGTTAATCTGAGTATAATTGTAATTGTAAAGATTCGGACTTTTTATCGATGTTAAAAAAATACACAACCCCTAAGGCTTGGTTGCTTTAGGAGCTTAAATATTTTATTACTTGACATTGGAATTGGAATCCATATACAATAAACTGCTATTACAATTTGTTCCCAGGTGGATGTATTACACAGTGTTACATTGGTCCTCACCGTATATAGGGCGTGCCGACATGGATGGCAAAAACAGTGTCAAGCTTATCACTGGAAATCACGTAGACAAACCTGATGGTCTGGCCATCGATTATGCAAGTATGTGCTAGTAATTTAGTCCCATATTCTGTCACGAGACATTTGTTTTTGTACCATAATTGGGGACATTGGTGGATTATCTACCCTGGATACTCTCTAATATTACTTTGGTCCTTCCATTTGGATTCCTCTGCTTTCATCGCTATATTTCTCTTTTGGTATGGTGATAACTTAGGCTTATTATTTGCAACAATGATAGTCAGATTAAACATTAAGTTTAGCAACATGTTTTGCTATCGATTACGCAAGTAAGTGCTAGTAATTTAGTCCCATATTCTGTCACGAGACATTTGTTTTTGTACCATAATTGGGGACATTGGTGGATTATCTACCCTGGATACTCTCTGATATTACTTTGGTCCTTCCATTTGGATTCCTCTGCTTTCATCGCTATTTTCTCTTTTGGTATGGTGATAACTTAGGCTTATTATTTGCAACAATAATATTCATATTAAACATTAAGTTTAGCAACATGTTTTGCTAATACCTTAACTTTTGTTTTTTGTTAATCATAACTTTTTATTTAATATATAAGTGGCAATTTTTACAGCTAAAAATCAAGACAATCACAAACAAAACCAAGGATAAAGTCAGAGGATTCCACTTAAAAGGACCAAAATGCAATTTGGTCTACCTTTGATATTATCTGAGGAAGGGAGATAATTTGTTTTCAGCAATGTCCCTCATTCTCAAGACTCGTACCATGATTTTCGAGATGTTTTTAGTTTTAGTACGATGAATGACCACAATGTTGTCACTGTTGCGATATTTTCATATAATTGACAAGATTTTTTAGTACTTTTCTTTGTTCCCTTTGTTGTTTTCCCAACCTCCCTGTATTTGTAGCCTTAGTTGAAATTGTTACTCATCTATCCTGAAGTTCTAATCAGAATCCAATGACATTGCTTCTTTTTCAAAGGATAATGCTGTAATCCAAGCAAGCCTGCCAAATAACAAAACCCTTTGTTTCACACTTTTAAAATCCCGGACCGAGTAGTAATTGATGTAGACTGATTATCTTTTCAACTGTCGTTTGTACCAGTTAATGATATATAAGAAACACCCGTTGTTTTCGGTTGTAAAACACCAATTTTAGTTAGTACAGCATTTGATTAAGAATTTTTGTGTTGTGTTGTAATGAGGAACAATGTCTATTATGAAAATTAGAAGTGTATGCTTATGTTATAAAAAGTCACTTCATCTTAAGTTTTCTGTAAGATTTCAAATGAATATATTAAACTTCTTATTTATTTAAGGTATACGGTCCATAATGCCCCACCTCCACTCTGAAGAGTACTCAATTCCATTGCATTGTGTAGAATTGAGACATTTACACTGAAAGACATGGGTTCAAACCCCACTCTAGCCAATTTTTTTCATTTGTTTTTTTTGGCTTTTTTTTTTATTCTAGTTTTGAAATATTAGTTTTTATTGGAATAAAATTGAATTTACTACCTTTTACATATATTTCAACTCTTAATCATGGTAAAACCAATGAAAATTGGGTATCAGTGATTTCATTTATTATTTTTTCCAAAACTACATGGTAAACCTTTTTCATAATGTGCCAGATTGTTCATAATGTATGAATTAAATTCATATTAGCTAACTTAAGCCCCAAAGATATATATTTAAGTTTACATTGATATAATTTCCTCATCATGAAATAGATGGGGTAAATAAGTACCATGTTTGTAATGACATTTCGTTAGTTCTCTCTACTGGCTGTGTTTTCTTCATGTTTTTTTGTTCGCAGTCGTTAGGACTTTATACTGTGAATGAGGGGCATATTACATTGCTGTTGTTTTAATGATCAGATTAAGGCAACATAATGTGTTTCTCTATACCAAATAGGCCCATTAAATCGTTTGATGTTTTGAAGTTGATGCTTGTCCTATCTTGAAAAGGTCACGGTGAAAGTGTCTTATATTGTCCATATTTTGTCATAATATATTACACTGTTTTAGAAAGTTAATTTCACTGAGGGCTGAAAAACAGTTTATTAGGGATCGTAAACCTTAATTCAATTGTCAGTGGGCATGTCATGTATGTAAGATAATGAATTTTTCAGAGGATCATCTGTATTGGTCGGACGCCAGTTTTGACACTATAATACAGTGTAACCTTAATGGTGAGAACTGTGTAACGATTGTTAACAAGACGTCAACATACAATAATGAAGAGATAAGAGATTTGGTCATAGATGAAAACTTTTTGTATTACACCGCATATAAAAAGGAGTAAGTATAGTAAAATAAGAGAAAAAGTAGTCCAAATGAATTTGAATATAATGGGACGTTTTGACATCAAATTTAGATATAAATAAAAAATTAGCGCTTGTTTACACGCCTGTAGTGATTAAGTTTTTGTCCGCTTGACGATTGGATTTTTTAATCGACGTGAAAATTCGTTTTACATGTTTCTGTATTTCAGTCACGTGGTACGTATTGATTTGTCAAAAAGTGACTTCAGAAGAGAGGTGGTGGGTCAGAGCCCAGGCTTAGGAAAACTTGACACAATGACTATATACAACAGCAAAAGTACAAGTGTTCAGCCAGGTATAATTTTTATAAAAATGATTGATTGATTTATTCAATTTTTTGCAATCATTTTGGTTAGATTGATGGTGTATTAATTTTTTGTTTGTTTCATATTTCCTTCTTTCTTTCTCTTGCTTTCTTACCTTATCTGTTCATTCCAATGCCTTTGCTTGCTCAGTCACTTATTCTCTCTGACTTGCTTGTCCACTCAATCATTCACCCCTTTCTTTCATTCCTTTTTAGCTCGACTTTTTTTCGAAGTGAAAACCGAGTTATTGTTACAGTCATGGTACTGTTTCCGTGCCCGTCCGAAAACTTTAACATTGATCATAATTTTTTTTATTCATTTATGACTCATAAATGACCTTCACCTTCCAAGTCAGAATATTGAATTTTGCTAAAATTGGTCATAACTTAGTTATGAATAGGTGGATTGTCTTCATGCATGGACACAACAACCCTTCAGAATAGATCTTCAAGTATACCAGACAGAACTTGACCTTGGCTTATAAATGGCCTTCACTTTCTAGGTCAAAGTATTGAATTTTGCTACAATTTGCCATAACTTTGTTGTTAATAGGTGGATTGTCTTCATGCTTGGACACAACAACCCTTTGGACAAGATCTTCAAGTAGACCAGAGAAAACTTGACCTTGACTCATAAATGACCTTCACCTTCAAGGTCAAAGTATTGAATTTTGCTACAATTTGCCATAACTTTGTTGTTGTTTATGGTTGGATTTGATTCATACTTTGACAAAACGACAGTTATGACAAAACCGACATGTAGAATAACTTAGGTTTGACCATAGCCTAAAAATGACCTTGACCGTCAAGGTCAGATGATTGAATTTTGCTTAAATTGTCATAACTTTGTCATTTATTTATGGCATTGATTCAACACTTATGACAAATCCAAGATTTTGATTTTTTCAAGTATGACCTTGACCTTAAAATGACCTTGACAGGCAAGGTGAAATTATTGAATTTTGTTAAAATTGGACATAACTTTGTTACTTATGGTTGGATTTGATTCATACTTGGACAACAAAAACTTTTGACAAATGTGATATGTTAAATAATTCATGTATGACCTTGATCCTAAAACGACCTTGACAGTCAAATCAAATGATTGAATTTTGCTTTAATTGTCACAATTATTGTTTATTTACGGATTTGATTCATACTTTGATAAAACAACAAAACTGTCAAGTGTGACCTTAACCTTAAGATGACCTTGACATTCTAGGTCAAGTTATTGAATTTTGCTTAAATTGGCCATAACTTGGTTATTTACAGTTTGATTTGATTCATACTGGGACAAAACAAATGCTTATGACAAAGCCGACATGTTAAATCATTCAACTATGACCTTTACCTGTTTATGACCATGCTCGTCAATGTCAAATTATTGAATTTAGCTTAAATTGGCCATAACATCATTTTTAGTTCTCTTTGATTTATACTTGGACAATTCAACACTCATGACAAAACCTACATGTTAAATTATTCAAGTATGACCTTAACCTTAAAATGACCTTGACAGTCAAGGTCAAATTACTGAATTTTGCTTATATTGTAATAACTTTGTCAATTTACAGATTAGATTCATACGTGGTCAAAACAACAATTGACAAAACTGACAATGACCTGGACCTTCAAGGTCAAGTTATTTTTTTTGGATATGATTCATACTTGGACAAAACGGCACTTATGACAAAACCTACATGTTGAAATATTCAGGTAGGACCTTGGAATTAAAATGACCTTGACCGTCAAGGTCAAATTATTGATTGTTAATTATGGATGGATTTGATCTATACTGGGAAAAACAACACTGAGAATAAAAGAAACGTGTTAAATAATTCAAGTATTACCTTGACCTTTAAATGACCTTGAAATTGCTTAACTTTGCTATATCTTTGTTACTAAATGATGCAGTGTTCTTACTTGGACATAACTACCTTTTAGACAATAACTCAAAAGAAGGTTAAACTGAATTTGACCTTGACCTTTATGGTCAAATTTCTGAATGTTGCTAAAAATGGCCATAACTTTGTTATGTATGGATGAATTTGATAATTATATTTCCAAATGATGTTTCATTTGAAATCCCTCCACCACTGTGTGCTTCTTCTTTGATGTGTTTGCCTTTTGAAACAGGAAAAAGTCGAGCGTGGCCCCCGCTTGCGGTTGCTCTTGTTCTATTTTTTCTGATAACTGTTGTTTGATTTCATTTCAATTATTCTTTCACTAGTAAAAGTAAATTTCTTAACTGACTGCACATTCTGTAAAGGAAACGGACTGTTTTTTGTACAAAAGGGATTATAGTTTCAACCGATATAGCTTTTTGACAAATACAAGTTTTATGCTAATCACAAGTCTTAGCTAGACTTAGTAGATAAAAGTCTAATGAAACGTCATCTCTATCAGTCAGTCCCGGATGTAAGGACAGAAATGGTCTAGGGGATTGCAGTACTATATGCCTCCCAACGCCCACTGGAAGGACTTGTGCATGTGAGAGGGGAACTTCTCTGAAAGCTGACGGTCGCACCTGTGCCAATGGTAAGTATAAACTTCTTCTGTCTCTGCTAAAATGACATCTGTATCTAAAATGTGACGCCATAAGTCAGTTGAAAAAAAAGTATAAATGAGGGATAATCATGGCCCTCATGTGAAATATGGAACTATTTCGATGCGTATACTTTTTAGTAGCTTGCGAATGAAGCTTTGTAATTAATGAAGTGAAAATGAGAAATTTAATGCATGGTTTGTTTTTATTATTAATGTACAGAACTTGAAAGACATTGGCTTTTGAGAAAGAATATGTACATAAATAAAGACTGTAGGCTTTGCAGCCCATTAAGTATTTAGTAATCAAGACCAAATAGAAGGCCTCGAAGGTAAGACATGGTTCTCTTAAGGAATAGGCCTATTCTGTTCTTTGGAATAAATGAAATAGAAGACATGTAAAAGTTGGCAAGTTGAGCTTTTGTTCTGTTTGACGATTTTTGTTTTATTACTGTTTTTATTTATAGTTATTGCTGTTCTGTTTATCATAAAATAAACAATTTCAGTTATTGCTTATGTTTATTTAAACAGAGAAAAATGAAAAATAAATAGTAATTATTGCAATTATGTTTATCATAACAAAGTCAAATAAATAGTTTTGCAGTTCTGTTTATCATAAAAGAAACAATTGCAATTATTGCTTTTTCTGTTTATCATAACAGAGACAAATAAACAGTTATTTCTGGGCTGTTTATTGTATTATAAACAGTTCCAATTATTGCATTTTTGTTTATCATAACAAAGATAAATAAAATTTAATAGTCATTGCTGTTCTGTTTATTGTTAAAGAAACAATTGCAATTATTGTTGTTGGTTTTTTTGTTTATTATAACAAAGACAAATAAATAGTTTTTGCTGTTCTCGTTATCATCACAAAAACAAATAAATAATCATAATGGCTGTTCTGTTTAGCGTAAAAGAAACAATTGCAATAATTGTTTTTTAATCCTCTTCCGCAAAGCGGGGAGGAGATTATAGGAATGGCCTCCATCTGTCAGACCATCCGTCCGTCAGTTGGTCTGTCCGTCCGTAACACTTTTGTGTCGGCTCCATAACTTTAAAACTGCTGAAAATTTTTTGAAATAACTTGGCACAAGTGATCACCATTATGAGACGATGTGCAGAGTGCAATTATTGGGTTGCTAGCCCCAAGGTCAAGGTCACACTTAAAGGACAAGTGTTAAAAAGTCTACATTTTGTGTCCGCTCCATAACTTTTTAACCGCTGAAATTTTTGTGAAATAACTTGGCACAAGTGATAACTATTATGAGACGATGTGCAGATCACAATAATTGGTTTGATACCCACAAGGTCAAGGTCACAGTTAAAGGTTAAATATCCACATTTGACGTCTGCTCTATAACTTACTAACTTGGCTTACAAAAAGTTTTTTAATTACTTTGCACAAATGATCACCACTATGACATGATGTGCAGAACCCAACATCCAGGTTGCTACCCCCAAGGTCAAGGTTAAATGTTCTCCATTACTTTTTGACTTTATGAAAAATTTTGAATAACTTGGCACAAATAATTACTATCATGAGCATATGTGCTTATAATAAGCATGTTACAACATCAAGTTCATGGTTGGTTAAAGGTCAAGAAGTACACATTCAGGTCTGCTGTGGACGGGGATTTAGCTGTCCTTCAGACTGCCTTGTGTTTTTTTTTTGGTTTATCATTACAGTTACAAATAAATAGTGATTGCTGGTCTGTTTATCATCAAAAACAATTAAAATTATTGCTTTTATGTTTATCATAACAAACACAAATGGACAGACTAGTGATTTCTTTGTCTTACTTTTGGCAAAGTCAAATTTTTTAAGAAACATGTGCAGTTATTGTTTTAATGTTTATCATAACAGAGGCAAATAAATAGTTATTGCTGGTCTGATTATCAGATAAGAAAAAAAATAAACATTATTGCTTTTATGTTTATCTTAACAGAGACAAATGAACAGGCTAGTTGTTCTTTTTTTTACTTCTGGCAAGGCAAATTTTCAAAGTATTTCTGTTTTTTTATTTGTCTATTTTATTATTTTGACTGTAACTAATTTTGTTGAAAAATGTATATTAATTTTCATGATTTCTCGTTTTTTTGGTTATAAATGTACTGAAAAGTATAGAAATGAATTATTGTTTTCTGTTTCTTAAAGTACGACTTAATTGTTTGTTTATTTATCACTATACTTGCTTAATGTCACCTATTTTCTGTTCATTTTTATATGCCTGAAGGGGCATGTTATGATACGGTCTTAGGTGTCAGCAATTTGGTTTCCAGAGAATATTTCTTTGGCCTACAGTCTTTTAACTGCATGGTCCTTATTGATCTTAAAATCAGTACTAGTAGGTCAAAGGTCAAGGTCACAGTGGCCTTCACATTGAAAACCATTTCCACCATGTTTCTTGACAGTCATTTGTTGTAGAGACTTCAGACTTTATGTCATGATTGCACTCATTGAGTGGATGACCGCTATACATTTTGGGGGTCAGTATGTCATACATAGGTCAAGGTCACAGTAACCTACATGTTTAGAATCATTTACACTCTAACTCGACAACCATTTGTTGTAGAGGCATTAAAATTCCTTTATTGGTTGCACATATTGTGTGCATGATACCTGTTGATTTTGGTATCAGCAGGTCAAAGGTAAAGGTCACAGTGACCTAACCACTGAAAACTATTTCCACTATTAAACTTTATAACTGTTTGTCATACAGACTTCAAACATCATATAATGATTGATAACATTGAGAAAAATGACCCACATACATCTAAGGATCAGTAGGTCAGATGTCAAGGTCACAATTTACTAAACACTGAAAAATTTTGCTGTATATCTTGGCAACTACTTCCCATACAGACCTCAGACTTCTTAGGATGATTGCCATCATTGATAACAAGACCCCTATACTGTTTGGGATAAATAAGTACATAAAGGTCAAATTGACAATCAACTAAATAATGTTTCTGCACTAACTTGATAAACACACATGACAGCATAAACGTCATAACTTCTGAAAAACTGACATTTATACAAATGATAAAACCTAAAATTCAGATATGATAAAGATCTATAAAACTGTTAAATTAAAATTATAAAATGTTAAAAAAAAAAAAAAAATCAAAAACAGAAAACTAAACTGAGCAAATCCTTTAATTCCAAAGCCTAAGGTTTCCTACTTCCTACCTTATACTTAAAAAACACCCTTCGAGCATATAATGCTCCCCTCTGTGGTGATCTTGTTTATTTTGAAATGTAATATCGTATTTTTTTCAGTTTACCAGTGCACGGACGTGATAATGCAAACAGTTCAGCTGATCACAAATGAAACTGTAACGATTGACGTCACTTTTGATGAATCTTGCTTACGTCATCTGAACAACAAATGCCACTACCAGTGTCCTATGAACTTTCTTCCGGTTCAGACTACATTACTTACATGCACCAATGTTGGATGGGATAAAGAGTCATTACCGCTATGTAAAGGTATGGGCAAAAAAAGAGGGAATCTTAATTTTCTATGTAATATATATATTCAGTGTTTTATTCCTAACTTACTAACACTAGACTTTTATCTATTACATTATTCTTACGGTCAAGTGCACATGCACTTGTGTCAAGGAATCGATAATTATTTTGGCTTTTTTAGCATTTGTTTTTCATATGGCTTATGACCTAGCGAACATGAGTTCGATTCAAACATGAGGGTGGTATTTGTCTGTTGCATTTCGTCTTTCTGTTACGGACGAAAGATTCTAACACAAGTTAAGACAAGACAGAGTGACAAAAGCACAGGCTTACCAAAATCAAAATGAAGTCTTAAAGGTATAGAAACATGTATGCAACATACCATCAGTTCAAACTTTGCTGACTTGGATGTTTAAGCTGTTGGCAGCCGTGATCTCTTCATGTGACATAATTATGTTGATTTTAACCCTTTCCTCCATATATAGACCTTTATGGCTTGGGCGAACAGTGTAGATCCAGATCAGCAGGCGCATCCGTGCTGTCTGATCAGGATCTACACTAAGGCCTTTTGATAATTAGGTTATTTCTGACCAAAAAGCGACCAGTGCAGATCCTGATCAGACGGCACGGATGTGCCGGCTGATCTGGATCTACACTGGTCGCACATGTGTAAAAATGCGTATATATGGAGTAAAGGGTTAAATGTGTTCACATATCAATCATCTAGAGACAAATATCAGTAATTTCAGCGCAAACTGTAAATACCAGGATGTCCTAAATAGTATTTTCTTTTTCTTGCTACACAGAAAATCCTACAAGTAAGTATATCTTTTTGGTGAATTTCGATAAAAAAATTCTAGTGTCGCCACGGTTTTTAAGTTTGAATCCAAACCCTTCAGTTAGTTATTCTACGCTTTAGTATTTTCATCTTTTCTGTACAGACCCTCAGGGTGTGGCTGTGATACCTTTTAGATATTAACTTCACGGTTAGATTTCTGAAAAACATGAAACTTTAGATAAAAAATGTATACTTGGTTTAGATCTGGTATTGCTAGGGTTGTCAGTCTAGTAGACAGCTTTTTCAAATATACATGTGGGCTGTTAACATATTTTCGGATAGACGAATTCTGCGTAAGATACTGAAAGATTTCTTTAGTTAGGATAGAAGGTGATGCCGAAGACCTGTTGAAAATGATAGATATGGTGCTCTCAGTATATATATTTCACCGTCAGTAAGAGATGTTACACTGTCAGTAAGAGATATTTTACTGGCAGTATGGGATATCCCATTGTCAGTAAGATATATTTACAGTCAGTATGAGATATCGCACTGTCAGTAAGAGACTTTTAACTGTCAGTTTGATATATCGCGCTTTCATTATGAGATATTTCATTGGCAGTAAAAAATATTGTGTTGTCAGTATGAGATATTCCATTGTCAGTATAAGATATCACGCTGTCAATAAGAGATATTTCACTGTCAGTATAAGATATCGCGCTGTATTTAAGAGATATTTCACTCTCAGTATAACATATTGTGCTGTCAGTGAGAGACATTTCACTTTCAGAATGAGATATTGCATTTTCAGTAAGAGGTATTTCACTGTCAGTATGAGATATCGCGCTGTCATTAAGAGATGTTTCACTTTCAGTATGAGTTATTTCGCTGTCAGTAAGATATATTTCAAAGTCAGTATGAGATATGGCGCTGTCAATGATAGATTTTCTACCGTCAGTATTAGATATTGCATTGTCAGAAAGATATTTTACTGTGAGTAAGAGATTTGTAAATAGGAGAAATCACGCTGCCCGTAGAAAATATCACATTGTCAGTAAGAGAAATCATGTGGTCAGTGTGAAAGATCACTCTGTCATTAAGAAAAATTAAGTTATCTGAGTGGTAAATTTCATGTTGCATATCTTTTAGAGATATCATGTTGTTTTCAAGGTATATACATTCTGTCTCCCAGTGATATCATGTTGTTTTTGA
The DNA here is from genome assembly GCA_012932295.1 of Cyclina sinensis. NCBI lineage: Eukaryota > Metazoa > Mollusca > Bivalvia > Venerida > Veneridae > Cyclina > Cyclina sinensis. Next base: position 27,358,373 of record JAAONU010000018.1, on the reverse strand, counting down.
GAAATATAAATGCTCTTTCTGTGTGATAACCTACTGTTACGAGAAATAAACATGCTGTCTGTGAGTGATATCGTCTTGTTTATGAGAAATACACATGCTGTCTGTGGGTGATATCGTCTTGTTTATGAGAAATACACATGCTGTCTGTGGGTGATATCGTCTTGTTTATGAGAAATACACATGCTGTCTGTGGGTGATATCGTCTTGTTTATGAGAAATACACATGCTGTCTGTGGGTGATATCATCTTGTTTATGAGAAATACACATGCTGTCTGTGGGTGATATCATCTTGTTTATGAGAAATACACATGCTGTCTGTGGGTGATATCATCTTGTTTATGAGAAATACACATGCTGTCTGTGGGTGATATCATCTTGTTTATGAGAAATACACATGCTGTCTGTGGGTGATATCATCTTGTTTATGAGAAATACACATGCTGTCTGTGGGTGATATCATCTTGTTTATGAGAAATACACATGCTGTCTGTGGGTGATATCATTTTGTTTATGAGAAATACACATGCTGTCTGTGGGTGATATCATCTTGTTTATGAGAAATACACATGCTGTCTGTGGGTGATATCATTTTGTTTATGAGAAATACACATGCTGTCTGTGGGTGATATCATCTTGTTTATGAGAAATACACATGCTGTCTGTGGGTGATATCATTTTGTTTATGAGAAATACACATGCTGTCTGTGGGTGATATCATCTTGTTTATGAGAAATACACATGCTGTCTGTGGGTGATATCATTTTGTTTATGAGAAATACACATGCTGTCTGTGGGTGATATCATTTTGTTTATGAGAAATATACATGCTGTCTGTGGGTGATATCATCTTGTTTATGAGAAATACACATGCTGTCTGTGAGTGATATCATTTTGTTTATGAGAAATACACATGCTGTCTGTGAGTGATATCATTTTGTTTATGAGAAATACACATGCTGTCTGTGGGTGATATCATCTTGTTTATGAGAAATACACATGCTGTCTGTGGGTGATATCATCTTGTTTATGAAAAAATACATGCTGTCTGTGAGTGATATCATCTTGTTTATGAGAAATAAACATGCTGTCTGTGAGTGATATCATGCTATTTTTGAGAAATACACATGCTGTCTTTGGGTGATATCATCTTGTTTAAGCGAAATAGACATGCTGTCTGTGGGTGATATCATGCTATTTTTGAGAAATACACATGTTGTCTTTGAGTGATATCATCTTGTTTATGAGAAATAGACATGCTGTCTGTGAGTGATATCATCTTGTTTATGAGAAATATACCTGCTGTCTGTGGGTGATATCATCTTGTTTATGAAAAAATACATGCTGTCTGTGGGTGATATCATCTTGTTTATGAGAAATACACATGCTGTCTGTGGGTGATATCATTTTGTTTATGAGAAATACACATGCTGTCTGTGGGTGATATCATTTTGTTTATGAGAAATACACATGCTGTCTGTGGGTGATATCATCTTGTTTATGAGAAAAATACATGCTGTCTGTGAGTGATATCATCTTGTTTATGAGAAATAAACATGCTGTCTGTGAGTGATATCATGCTATTTTTTAAAAAAATACACATGCTGTCTTTGGGTGATATCATCTTGTTTAAGCGAAATAAACATGCTGTCTGTGGGTGATATCATGCTATTTTTGAGAAATACACATGTTGTCTTTGAGTGATATCATCTTGTTTATGAGAAATAGACATGCTGTCTGTGGGTGATATCATCTTGTTTATGAGAAATATACATGCTGTCTGTGGGTGATATCATCTTGTTTATGAGAAATAGACATGCTGTCTGTGGGTGATATCATCTTGTTTATGAGAAATACACATGCTGTCTGTGGGTGATATCATCTTGTTTATGAGAAATACACATGCTGTCTGTGAGTGATATCATCTTGTTTATGAGAAATAGACATGCTGTCTGTGAGTGATATCATTTTGTTTATGAGAAATATACATGCTGTCTGTGAGTGACATCTTGTTTATGAGAAATACACATGCTGTCTGTGGGTGATATCATCTTGTTTATGAGAAATACACATGTTGTCTTTGAGTGATATCATTTTGTTTATGAGAAATATACATGCTGTGTGTGAGTGATATCATCTTGTTTATGAGAAATAAACATGCTTTCTGTGGGTGATATCATCTTGTTTATGGGAAATAGACATGCTGTCTGTGAGTGATATAATCTTGTTTATGGGAAATAGACATGCTGTCTGTGAGTGATATCATCTTGTTTAAGCGAAATAAACATGCTGTCTGTGGATGATATCATGGTATTTTTGAGAAAAACACATTCTGTCTTTGAGTGATATTATCTTGTTTATGAGAAATACACATGCTGTCTGTGAGTGATATCTTGTTTATGAGAAATACACATGCTGTCTGTGGGTGATATCATCTTTTTTATGGGAAATAGACATGCTGTCTGTGAGTGATATCATCTTGTTTATGAGAAATATACATGCTGTCTGTGAGTGATATCATTTTGTTTATGAGAAATATACATGCTGTCTGTGAGTGATATCATCTTGTTAATGAGAAAAATACATGCTGTCTGTGAGTGATATCTTGTTTATGAGAAATACACATGCTGTCTGTGGGTGATATCATCTTGTTTATGAGAAATATACATGCTATCTGTGAGTGATATCATCTTGTTTATGAGAAATATACATGGTATCTGTGAGTGATATCATGCTATTTTTGAGAAATACACATGTTGTCTTTGAGTGATATCATTTTGTTTATGAGAAACAGACATGCTGTCTGTGAGTGATATCATCTTGTTTATGAGAAATAGACATGCTGTCTGTGATAGATGTCATCTTGTTTATGAGAAATATACATGCTGTCTGTGAGTGATATCATGCTTTTTTTGAGAAATACACATGCTGTCTGTGAGTGAATTATCTTTTTTTTTTGAAAATATATTAAATGCTGTCTTTTAGAGATATGTTGTTTTTTGGGAAATTAAATGTTGTCTGTGAGTGATATCATGTTGATTTTTTTTCTAACTCCATGATGTGGCTGTGTGATATCATGTTGTTTTGGAGAAATATAGAGGCTGTATTTGAGTGATATCTTGTTGTTTTGGTGAAATATACGTGCTGAGAGGTCTATGAGAGATAAATTACTGTCAGAATGAGATTTCATACTTTCAGTGAGAGATGTTATTTAATCCCAGCCTTCTTCTTTTAACCTTGTTCCTTTCTCATAGCATGGCTCTCATATACAGACTTTCCTTTAATTTGTTTTAATGCAGTCTTAGCAAAAAACACAAACACTGCTTCATAAGAATAATACCATTTTTGAATGTGAGTGATATTGACATGCATGTTGCACCATTTTCAAAAAGCTAAACGTGTTCTATGCTTGAAACTCGAACTTTTTCTGTTCTGCATGCATATAAAAATAAATAATGGATACTTCTTGCCAAGAACCCTACCTAATTTGAGACGGAATTAGAGCATTATACATGATTAACAGTAGTAACGTCAGTAAATGAGTAACTTCACTACTTTAAATACCATAGTTGTTACTCGTCGATTCGTCATTTTTGCAGGACCAATTTTTATGCCCTCGAAGGAAGGCATATAGTTTTTGAATTGTCTGTCTGTCCGTCTGTCTGCTTTTTGTACGGTCCATAACTTTGTCAGTCATGGATGATTTTGAAATAATTTTGCATAAATGTGTGGCACATTGAGACAGTGTGTCACATCCAAAACCCAGGTAGGTCAAAGGTCAAGGTCACACTTGGACTTGAAAGGAAATTTTCATGAAAGTGCATTGATTGTCGTGTCCGGTCAACAATTTTGTAATTCCTTATTGTATTTTAAAATGATTTGGCATAAATGTGTTCAACATAATGACAATGTGTTGCGCGCAGGAATTCTATGTCCATTTCAGAGGTTAAGGTCACACTTGTACGTCCAAAATCATGATATGAATATTTCTTTAAAGTGCATGGATGGTCGTGTCCGGTCAACAATTCTGACATCCCTGGATGGACTTTAAAATGACTTAGCCTAAATGTCTTAGACATGACGATGACATGTCCCACGCAAGAATCAGGCCTCTATCTCAAAGGTCAAGGTCACACTTGTATGCCAAATTTGTGACATGGTTGTAAATAGATGGTTGTGTTTTGTTCATAGTTGTTGATGGATTTTGAAATAATTATTGGTAAATGTGTTGAAAATTGAGACAATTCTAGATTTGTAGCTGAAAGGTTAAGGTCACACTTAACTGGAAAAGACATGTTTCATAAAAATACATTGATGATTCTTCCGGTCAAGAACTTTGTTATACATAAATGCCTAGTTTGGATGTTCCCATGAAATATTTTTGTTTTGAAAAAATATGCTATTAGAGTTTTAGGTTATTTGGTGTCAACATTTATATGATGAATAATAATATTTTGTTCTTAAAGAATTTATTATATATATAATCTCAACTGACAAACAACAATTGTGTTTAATTCTTTTGTTGTTCTATGTCATTTATGATAATTACTGTCAGTATAATTATTTATGGTATTACAAATTTAACAGTGTGTAAACACATCTACTTCCTATGCTCGCAAAAATGATACGAGTTAAAAATAAATGATATAGAGATCAGTTGTAAAAGGTACTTTTGCTTTGGTTGACACCAGCAATTTCACAGACAGGTAACCTCCAAACTATAAATATGTAACTTGTGTTTTTTATTAGCTCATCTGAGCCTGCTCAGGGTGAGCTTTTGGGATCGTTGAATGTCCGGCGTCCTTCGGCGTGCGGCGTGCATCGTCAACAATTTGACTTAAACAACATCTCCTCCTTAACCGCTGAGCTAATATTGATGAAACATGCCTGGGGTATTCCTTGCATGAAGTTCTACCAAAGTTGTTCAAAGAATTCAATTCCATCAAGAACTCTGGTTGCTATGGCAACTTAAAGGAAAAACTTTGAAAATCTTCTTGTCTGAAACCACAAGGCCCTGAGCCTTAAGATTTGGTATGTAGCATTGTCTAGTGGACCTCTATCAAGTTTATTCAAATTATGCCCCTGGGGTCAAATTTGGCCCCGCCCGGGGGGTCAATTGATTTTACATAGGCTTATATAGGAAACCTTTAAAAATCTTCTTGTCTGAAAACACAAGGCCTAGAGTTAAGATATTTATTGTGCAGCATTGTCCAGTGGACCTCTACCAAGTTTGTTCAAATCATGGCTCCTGGGTCAAAAATGGCCCCGCCTTGGGGGTCACTTGATTTACATATAGTTTATAGGGAAAACTTTAAAAATCTTCCTGTCTGAAACCACAAGGCCTGGAGCTTAGATATTTGGTATGAGGCATCATCTAGTGGACCTCTACAAAGATTGTTCAAATTATGACCCTGGGGTCAGAACTGGCCCTGCCCTGGGGGTCACTTGATTTACATAGAGTTATGTAGGGAAAACTTTAAAAATCTTCTTGTCAGAAACCACAAGGCATGGAGCTTAGATATTTGGTGTTGAGCATCATCTAGTGGACCTCTACCAAGATTATTCAACTCTACCGAAATTGTTCAAATCATGGCCCCTGGGTCAAAATTGGCTCCGCCCAAGGGGTCACATGTTTTACATAGAGTTATATAGTAAATTCTTTAAAAATCTTCTTGTCAGAAACTGCAAGGCCTGGAGCTTAGATATTTGGTATGAGGCATCATCTAGTGGACCTCTACAAAGATAGTTCAAATTGTGATCCTGGGGTCAGCACTGACCCAGATTAGGGCTTATTTGATTTACATAGAGTTATACACATGTAGGGAAAACTTTAAAAATCTTCTTGTAAGAAACTACAGGGTGTGGAGCTTAGATATTTGGTGTTGAGCATTGTCTAGTAGACCTCTACCAAGATTGTTCAAATCATGGCCCCTGGATCAAAACTGGCCCTGCCCCGGGGGTCCCTTGATTTACATAGAGTTATATAGCAAAAAACTTTTAAAATCTTCTTGTCACAAACTGGAAGGCCTGGAGCTTAGATATTTGGTAGTATGCACTGTGACCACAGTGGGGTCATCCCCCCTCCCGTGCTTGTCACTCCCCCCGCTATGGCAATCAAATTTGCAACATTATTCCTTGACCTATATTTTTTGTTTTTTAGCTACAGCAATGAAATTTCGACTGTGTGCACAGTTTTTCATTTTGATTTTAAAAATATCATCGCATGACCTTTACTTTTGACCTACTGACCTACTTTTTGTTTTTGGAGCTATGGCAATGAAATTTGGACCATGTATACAGTTTTTTGTTCTGATTTCAAAAACGTCATATCATGACCTATATTTTTGACCTACTGACCTACTTTTTTGTTTTTTAGCTACAGCAATGAAATTTGGACCGTGTGCACAGTTTTTCGTTTCGATTTCAAAAATGTCATCGCATGACCTATATATTGGACCTACTGACCTACTTATTGTTTTTGGAGCTATGGCAATGAAATTTGGACCATATGTAAAGTTTTTTGTTCCGATTTCAAAAATGTCATCGCATGACCTATATTTTTGACCTACTGACCTTCTTTTTGTTATTGGGGCTACGGCAATGAAATTTGGACCATGTGTACAGTTTTTTGTTCCGATTTCAAAAATGTCATCGAATGACCTGTACTTTTGAGCTACTGACCTACTTTTTTGTTTTTTAGCTACAGCAATGAAATTTGGACCATGTGCACAGTTTTTTGTTTTGATTTCAAAAATGTCATCGCATGACATTATATATTTGAGCTACTGACCTACTTTTTTGTTTTTGGAGCTATGGCAATGAAATTTGGACCATGTGTACAGTTTTTTGTTTCGATTTCAAAAACATGATAGCATGACCTATATTTTTGACCTACTTTTTGTTTTAAAACTACAGCAAATTTTCCCTGCATGGATCCTATATTCAGTGGGTAGGGTTTGAGGTCACTGGGTTAAGGTCATGCTCACCATAGCTTATGATAGATATTTCTACTTTTTATGCCCCCCACCCCAACCCCCCCCCCCCCTCCCCAACCATCGAAGATGAGAGGGCATATAGTTTTGCAAATGTCGGTCGGTCAGTCTGTTGGTCGGCCCGTCGGTAGACACTTCGTTTCAGATCAATAGCTAGAGAACACTTTGACCTAGGTTCACCAAACTTGGAATGCTCATTGATTAAAGTTTTCAGGATTATTCCTGATTTTCAGACTCTCTAAAACTGTCTTTTTTCTATATAAACTATTCAAAATAATGCTTAATTTAGGATTTTCAGGATTTTTTAAATTTCCATCTTTCACCCATGTCAATGCTGGTTGGTCATCACTAGTAGATGACCCCTATGGATTTTGAGGTCATTAGGTCAAAGGTCAAGCTCACAGGGACCTTCATCCTTAAAACGGTTTTCAATCAATAACTAGAGAACACTTTGACCTATATTCACCAAACTTGGTATGCTGGTTGGTCATCACCAAAAGATGATACCTATTGACTTTGAGATCATTAGGTCAAAGGTCAAGCTGACAGAGACCTTCATCCTAAAAACGGTTTCCGATTAATAACTAGAGAGCGCTTTGACCTAGGTTCACCAAACTTGGAATGCTGGTTGGTCATCACCAGTAGATGACCACTATTGATTTTGAGGTCATTAGGTCAAAGGTCAAGCTCACAGGGACCTTCATCCTTAAAACGGTTTTCAATCAATAACTAGAGAACGCTTTGACCTAGATTCACCAAACTTGGTATGCTGGTTGGACATCACCAGTAAATGATACCTATCGACTTTGAGGTCATTAGGTTAAAGGTCAAGCTGACAGAGACTTTCATTCTAAAAACGGTTTCCGATTAATCACTAGAGAACGCTTTGACCTAGGTTCACCAAACTTGGAATGCTGGTTGGTCATCACCAGTAGATGACCACTATTGATTTTTAGATCATAAGGTCAAAGGTCAAGGCCACAGGGACCTTGATCCTAAAAAGGGTTTCTGATCAATAATTAGAGAATGCTTTGACCTAGGTTCACCAAACTTGGTATGCTGGTTGGTCACCACCAATAGGTGACCCCTTTTGATTTTGAGGTCATTAGGTCAAAGGTCAAGGTCACAGGGACCTTCATCCTAAAAACGGTTTTTACTCAATAACTAGAGAACGCTTTGACCTAGATTCACCAAACTTGGTATGCTGGTTGGTCATCACCAGTAAATGATACCTATTGATTTTGAGGTCATTAGGTCAAAGGTCAAGGCCACAGGGACCTTGATCCTAAAAACGGTTTCTGATCAATAACTAGAGACAGGGGGTGGGGGGGGGGCATGTATGTTTTACAAACATTTCTTGTTGTCATAGAGCCGGTATTTATTGACTGATATTTTACATGTTTACATATTTATATTTACTTTACTTACATATTTTCAATTAAAACATGAAATACTGCTTAACAGCAAACCTACAGCCAAAATACTCAGGTGAGCAATCTAGGGCCATCATGACCCTTTTGTTAAATATGTGCCTACACAAACCTACTGACATGTGTTTGTTTACATACCTTTCTCCTTTCACACTTCTTCTTTTACACTTTCCTATACTATCTGGCCTTCATTTCCAGTGAAAAACATGTTCTTGTCCTAAGCATGAGTTTGGGGGCATACGTCTGTTCACGACGACAGGTCCTGTTTGTTTATGTGATAAATGCATGTTTATTGCAGCATAAATTTTGATAAACAAAAACAATGTTTTTATGCAAATTTCCGAAAATCATCAATGTCTGTTGACATACATATTTTCATACAAGGTGATTTATTTGTTTAAAAATTTCTGTTAAAAATTTAAAAAAGAAGGTAATTTTGGGAATCAGTTGTCAAAATGAAAACACCTTTTTCTGACCTAATTTGTAATAAAATAGAAATAAATAGTAATTGTAATTAAAAATGCAGATGCCGATTGATTTTAGGTATCATTAACAAAGGTCTTTTTTTGCATATTAGTATATCATATTGAATTGAAATTGTTTTAATTCTTTGATACAGAAATTAGGTGCCCTGCAACCATTGCAAACGGCATGATAGATCAGAGCTGTAAACGTGAGATTGGTGAGAAATGTAATTACACGTGCAATTCAGGCTTTACTAAAACCCAGTCATCTGCCGTCTGTACAAAGAGCGAAAATGCTGGAGTATACCATCTGCCGGATGAAGAATTTTGTGCACGTATGTATAATTGCAATAAAATAGAAATACATACCCGACAAACTTTGTTTGTAATACAATATAACCATTCTGTATATATTTATTTTACACACATACAATTTAACGGCAGATAAATTTTTGTTTAAACTGCTAAAAATTGTACCTGTACACAAAAAAAAACAACATAATATGTTTGAGCTTAAGATCTTCTTGACAAACTTCCTAAACAAAATCTTTTATTCATTGGTGTAAAGTGAATATTTCCAACCTGATATAGAATATTCAGTTGAGTAAATACTTGAGGTATCGCGAAATTGGTGCAAGGCTTTTAAGACAACATACTAAGATCCTGTCCCACGTATATGTAGAGGGTGCCTTGCAAAATGGCTAAAGGTAACTCCATAAATAGCTGGCTGCTCCCAATCCAGCTTCTTCTGTAAAACCTTCGAGTGGGATTCGATCTTCTTTCTGCTGCAAGGTAGGTGGATATTGTAATCAGCGAGAGAAAATGAAACATTCTTGGTTGAATATAAAATAATGTTTACATTTTTGCTAGTTTAATGATGAGACTGAATTTGATGTCATATTTCTTTCACCTTTTCAGCATTCAAATGCAGCGACAATATCAAAAACGGCATCCTCGATAAGACCTGCACGAGGAACATTAGCTCTACATGCCCCTACACGTGCGATAAATACTACACATCTGCTGACAAGAAATCTACGGCAACATGCAGGGCCACCGGATGGAATCCGGTCATTCCTTGTATAGGTACGTATAATACAAATTAATTCGTTGCAAACAGCATAGATGAATCAGAATTGTCTTGAAGAATTTTTGTAAAACTAAACAGAACTGTTCTCTTCTGTTCTTTAAAACTAAAGAGGATATTTAGCTATTAAAAGATGTATTACTTTCTCACTAACTAGACAGAAAAATTCGAAAATGTAACTAAAAAAAGCCATGGTGGAAAATCTTATCTCACATGGGCTTATCTTGAATGGCTTTAGAATGCGAACTACTTTTTGCATTATTTCAGTCAATTTTGAAGGTTAACATCTTAAAGTTATCTGACTACACTTTAAATCACATGTTCTCAGATTAATTTGCATTTAAATTACTTTAATCCATCAACTTTACTCATTCCTGATGTTTAAACCTACTTAATACTTTTATTTTTAATCCATTTTTACTTGAATCGGTGAAACCTGTCTCAGCCATGTTGAATATTGTGTATTGGATGGTTGTTATGCGGTACACAGGCGTGAATACGCATAAAAATAGTTACAAATATTTTTGTTTTGCGTTTGTTAGTATTTTTTGTTCCATGAATGTGTTAGTGAGAAAAATCATCTTTCATTGGGGGGTGGTTTAAGATCGGAATATCTAAATTCGGAGGGTGACTGGTTCACGACCGGCGAGTTTCCAGTCAGCCTCGGGTTTGGATATCCCGATCTTCAACCACTCTCAATGAAAGATTCTATTAGTCTCTAAATGCAAATTTTAGTGATATCTTCAGGAGCCAAACTGTTAGATAAATTGACACTGAAAAATCTTTTTACCATAGCATTTTCTTTATCTTCATGGAAAATTTGTTGGTATAAATTATGTTGATTTTGTCGATAACGTTGGTGTTAATGTTAATGATTATGATGATGTCAATGATGCGGATGTTGATGATGATGTCAGAAGCGTTAATGATTCATATTTTATGATGTTGATAATGGTAAAAGTAATATAAGTTATAATGATGATGATGATAAGCATAATGATGCCTGTAATGATTCTGTCGGAGTTTTTCTGTAATTTATACTACTCAAAATTTGATAAGGGCCACTTTTTTCTCCGATAACAGAGCCATCAATAAAATGTACAGAGAAATGTATTTAATCCAAAATAAAGCTTTCAGTATTGGCCTTATTCCCATACATACTTATGGCGACACATGAAACACGGGGACTTTGTAAACCTCGAAAATCAGGATTTTAACGGCATTTATACTGAGTGTGCATGTCTGAATTTCTGCGTTCTTGCTAAAACATGGCAATTCAGTGTTTGTGTGAGCATCCAATATAATGAATCGATTTCTAAGATGGCGGGTTTCGCCTGAAGCGATGAATATGCTGGTCGGTATGTTGCAGACAGGTGTGTCCCAGAGCATACCTGTGAACCCTCCCGACTTAGGCGGGAGACTCCCGATTTTTAAGCCCATTCTCCTGCCTCCCGCATGTTACGGTATTTCTCCCGACTTTTGACATTTTCTTGTATTTTCCCAATACACAAGAGACAGCTAATCACTCCGATAATTGACAGCGTCAACAGCTTTGCAAGTTAACCAATCGGTAACAAGAACTGATGCCTAACGTGTGTTGGCTCCGCCTACATGTTGGTGACTTTTGATAATGACCGCGTGTGAAATTTTAATACGTTAGTTGTTGATTAGGAAACAAAAACGTATTATTTAAATAGGGAGCGACAAATGACTGATTGATGACGCCGAGATCAAAATCGGATCGGCGTTAATTTATTGTGATATAATGATGGTTCGCCGATGTGAAGATGCTCGCAGAAAACGTTCAATTGATGCAGATATTTCTTCTTTGCTTCTTTATTTACCACCCAAGAAGGAAGTATTCACACGCTCCACGAAATAAGCGTGCAGTTCGAGCAATGTTTGGTCATCAAGTTTATAAAAGTGCAACTGCATATTTCACCAGGGTAAATTAAAGCCCTGATTTCACACAAAATGGCTGAAATACTTTTTGGTACTTTAGTTTTAATTCTCGGATTTATTTATAAGAAAAGGTCAAGTAGATTTAAGACAAGCTTAACAAATTGAAGGAAACCAATTTCAGCAAATATTTAGTTCATTAAACATGAAGCAGCGAGTGAAAATAACGGATAAATTTCGATTGTCATATATTTCCGCGACGCCGTCGTATTTTAATATTTATAGAAAACAGTGAAAAAGTTTCCTTTTCTCTCAGACTTGAATATTTTTGCTGTCTGGGTTGACATCCCATGTACATCCCTCAGACTATACTCCTGTTCATTACCAAGGTTTTAAAAGAAGAAAGACATTAAAGAATGAAGAGCAATTACATTTGTTGATTTATTTATTTAAGTGTAATATACAGATTTACACCATTGTAAATTACATGTATATATCAGTGCGTGACAAAACAGATAAAATAGTCTTTCCTGCGACAACCCTTCCTGAAATCCTGGGGGATCTCTCAAATTTGGATATGCAACCCCTGATGTAGCATTTGATGTGACCTGTGATTGTTTTACTTGTTTTAACTGTTGAATATTTATGTCAAATAAATTATTTTAAATGTTGTTTGTTTCATAGTGTTTGCAGAGGTCTCTGAACAACAGTTGTTTTTTTTTAAAACCAGTATGTGACAACAAAAGTGTTAACAGTAACCTGAGCTGGAGTAAATTTGAGATATTCTTGCCCATCCCGCTATAAAAACTTTCAATACATACCATAGAATGACACTGTTTAAAATCTCCCACTTTTTTACCCAGATCTCCCACTTTTTTGGAGTCAATCTTCCACCTGAGCACGAATATTGATTTTGAGGTCATTAGGTCAAAGGTCAAGGCCACAGGGACCTTGATCCTAAAAAGGGTTTCTGATCAATAATTAGAGAATGCTTTGACCTAGGTTCACCAAACTTGGTATGCTGGTTGGTCACCACCAATAGATGACCCCTTTTGATTTTGAGGTCATTAGGTCAAAGGTCAAGGTCACAGGGACCTTCATCCTAAAAACGGTTTTTACTCAATAACTAGAGAACGCTTTGACCTAGATTCACCAAACTTGGTATGCTGGTTGGTCATCACCAGTAAATGATACCTATTGATTTTGAGGTCATTAGGTCAAAGGTCAAGGCCACAGGGACCTTGATCCTAAAAACGGTTTCTGATCAATAACTAGAGACAGGGGGTGGGGGGGGCATGTATGTTTTACAAACATTTCTTGTTGTCATAGAGCCGGTATTTATTGACTGATATTTTACATGTTTACATATTTATATTTACTTTACTTACATATTTTCAATTAAAACATGAAATACTGCTTAACAGCAAACCTACAGCCAAAATACTCAGGTGAGCAATCTAGGGCCATCATGGCCCTTTTGTTAAATATGTGCCTACACAAACCTACTGACATGTGTTTGTTTACATTCCTTTCTCCTTTCACACTTCTTCTTTTACACTTTCCTATACTATCTGGCCTTCATTTCCAGTGAAAAACATGTTCTTGTCCTAAGCATGAGTTTGGGGGCATACGTCTGTTCACGACGACAGGTCCTGTTTGTTTATGTGATAAATGCATGTGTATTGCAGCATAAATTTTGATAAACAAAAACAATGTTTTTATGCAAATTTCCGAAAATCATCAATGTCTGTTGACATACATATTTTCATACAAGGTGATTTATTTGTTTAAAAATTTCTGTTAAAAATTTAAAAAAGAAGGTTATTTTGGGAATCAGTTGTCAAAATGAAAACACCTTTTTCTGACCTAATTTGTAATAAAATAGAAATAAATAGTAATTGTAATTAAAAATGCAGATGCCGATTGATTTTAGGTATCATTAACAAAGGTCTTTTTTTGCATATTAGTATATCATATTGAATTGAAGTTGTTCTAATTCTTTGATACAGAAATTAGGTGCCCTGCAACCATTGCAAACGGCATGATAGATCAGGGCTGTAAACATGAGATTGGTGAGAAATGTAATTACACGTGCAATTCAGGCTTTACTAAAACCCAGTCATCTGCCGTCTGTACAAAGAGCGAAAATGCTGGAGTATACCATCTGCCGGATGAAGAATTTTGTGCACGTATGTATAATTGCAATAAAATAGAAATACATACCCGACAAACTTTGTTTGTAATACAATATAACCATTCTGTATATATTTATATTACACACATACAATTTAACGGCAGATAAATTTTTGTTTAAACTGCTAAAAATTGTACCTGTACACAAAAAAAAACAACATAATATGTTTGAGCTTAAGATCTTCTTGACAAACTTCCTAAACAAAATCTTTTATTCATTGGTGTAAAGTGAATATTTCCAACCTGATATAGAATATTCAGTTGAGTAAATACTTAAGAGTTATCGCGAAATTGGTGCAAGGCTTTTAAGACAACATACTAAGATCCTGTCCCACGTATATGTAGAGGGTGCCTTGCAAAATGGCTTAAGGTAACTCCATAAATAGCTGGCTGCTCCCAATCCAGCTTCTTCTGTAAAACCTTCGAGTGGGATTCGATCTTCTTTCTGCTGCAAGGTAGGTGGATATTGTAATCAGCGAGAGAAAATGAAACATTCTTGGTTGAATATAAAATAATGTTTACATTTTTGCTAGTTTAATGATGAGACTGAATTTGATGTCATATCTCTTTCACCTTTTCAGCATTCAAATGCAGCGACAATATCAAAAACGGCATCCTCGATAAGACCTGCATGAGGAACATTGGCTCTACATGCCCCTACACGTGCGATAAATACTACACATCTGCTGACAAGAAATCTACAGCAACATGCAAGGCCACCGGATGGAATCCGGTCATTCCTTGTATAGGTACGTATAATACAAATTAATTCGTTGCAAACAGCATAGATGAATCAGAATTGTCTTGAAGAATTTTTGTAAAACTAAACAGAACAGAACTGTTCTCTTCTGTTCTCTAAAACTAAAGAGGATATTTAGCTATTAAAAGATGTATTACTTTCTCACTAACTAGACAGAAAAATTCGAAAATGTTACTAAAAAAAGCCATGGTGGAAAATCTTATCTCACATGGGCTTATCTTGAATGGCTTTAGAATGCGAACTACTTTTTGCATTATTTCAGTCAATTTTGAAGGTTAACATTTTAAATTCATCTGACTACACTTTAAATCACATGTTCTCAGATTAATTTGCATTTAAATTACTTTAATCCATCAACTTTACTCATTCCTGATGTTTAAACCTACTTAATACTTTTATTTTTAATCCATTTTTACTTGAATCGGTGAAACCTGTCTCAGCCATGTTGAATATTGTGTATTGGATGGTTGTTATGCGGTACACAGGCGTGAATACGCATAAAAATAGTTACAAATATTTTTGTTTTGCATTTGTTAGTATTTTTTGTTCCATGAGTGTGTTAGTGAGAAAAATCATCTTTCATTGGGGGTGGTTTAAGATCGGAATATCTAAATTCGGAGGGTGACTGGTTCACGACCGGCGAGTTTCCAGTCAGCCTCTGGTTTGGATATCCCGATCTTCAACCACTCTCAATGATAGATTCTATTAGTCTCTAAATGCAAATTTTAGTGATATCTTCAGGAGCCAAACTGTTAGATAAATTGACACTGAAAAATCTTTTTACCATAGCATTTTCTTTATCTTCATGGAAAATTTGTTGGTATAAATTATGTTGATTTTGTCGATAACGTTGGTGTTAATGTTAATGATTATGATGATGTCAATGATGCGGATGTTGATGATGATGTCAGAAGCATTAATGATTCATATTTTATGATGTTGATAATGGTAAAAGTAATATAAGTTATAATGATGATGATGATAAGCATAATGATGCCTGTAATGATTCTGTCGGAGTTTTTCTGTAATTTATACTACTCAAAATTTGATAAGGGCCACTTTTTTCTCCGATAACAGAGCCATCAATAAAATGTACAGAGAAATGTATTTAATCCAAAATAAAGCTTTCAGTATTGGCCTTATTCCCATACATACTTATGGCGACACATGAAACACGGGGACTTTGTAAACCTCGAAAATCAGGATTTTAACGGCATTTATACTGAGTGTGCATGTCTGAATTTCTGCGTTCTTGCTAAAACATGGCAATTCAGTGTTTGTGTGAGCATCCAATATAATGAATCGATTTCTATGATGGCGGGTTTCGCCTGAAGCGATGAATATGCTGGTCGGTATGTTGCAGACAGGTGTGTCCCAGAGGCAGGTTGCCAGCACCTTGAATGTATCGCACAGCATTGTTTAACCATGTGGAATCGTTTCCAAATTGAAGGGAATGTAGCACATTTACATTGTGTTGGCTGTTAAGTGAACAACACATGCACAAGACCGATTGTTTTCAGAATGTAGCTTCCCGATAAAACAACTTCCAAAATGTAAAAAATGTACAACTATAACAATAAGGAATATGTTGCATGAGGCTAGTATGAATGCCAGTCGTCCTGCCGTTTGTGTTCCTCTGACGAATAGGCCTACGTTGCGCACGTGACCATGTGCAATGGACACCCTGCAATTGGACCCCGCTTTTGTTTACAGATGACTAGACTTTACAGATAGCGCCCAGAGTTTTGGAGAAGACAAAATGAACGTTTTCCACCTGCTTGTATCTTGGATACGATCGATAAGGTGAAGGGTTTGTCATGGTATGGGATTAAATAAATGTCAATGGCAAAACTGACCTTCATGTTGTTGATAATGGTACCTTAACAGCAGAAAGGTATTGTCGTGCGAGATTCTTGATGTACATTTTCCTCAAATTCACAACATGCCAATCCGCTGTCGGGCTTTAATTTTTGTTTGTGGACACTATCCAAGATATTGAAACTTATTCCTTGCAGCATTTTGGCAGACAACCACTTAAATAAATTTCCACCTGCTAACAAATTTTCAAGTTTTCCTGTTTAGATAGCCTGGTCCAATAATTCAACTCCAATGACTAATTAATCGATTTTATCAATTACAGTAGAACCCCTCCAAACTGGACCCCCTCTAAACCGGATACCCCTCTAAACCAGACAAAAGGCCCAGCCGCAAGCTCGTCCGGTTTGGAGGGGTTCTTCTCAGTGTAAACAATACAAAGAAACTAAATATATAATAAACTGTTCAGTGTGTAAACCTAAAAGATAATAGTTACACAATAAAAAGTGGCCACTATCAAATTTTGAGTGGTACATAATATTAATTTATACATGTTTTTTTTCTATTTTTTAATTTAAGCACTGGTAGGTAGGTATTGTTTGTTAGATGTCTACAGGAACTACTGTTTGTTTGTTTTCTAATTATCATAATAAAATTCTTATCATAATCAAATTGACGAAGTCGTTATAATCATAATTATCATTAATGAAAATATATTATTATAATTATAATTATTACTGTCATTATTATTATTATTATGAACGTTATTATCTTATCCACAGATAGAAAATGTGCGGATGTCTCTCTAGCCAATGGTGTGGTTTCTAATTCATGTATGAAGAAAGTTGGCGAAGCATGTTCCTATAAGTGTAATTCTGGCTTTATGAATACAACCGCTTTGACTGTCTGCAAAAACGACTACAAGTGGCACCCGGAAGACTCATGCAAGCGTATGTTAACTCTGTGTTTTGAAATTATTTATTTTACATCATTTGGGAGACACAGATTCTTGTATTCACCACTCTCGATGACGGCTTGCTTTGTTCAGTTCTGTAGTTTAGGTGAAGGTTTGGCATACGGAAAGTCACAGGAGTTTATCGCCTCAGATGGAACTCGAACCAGCGACTTTCTATCCCTTGTTGACTGCATCTGCTCTATATTTTTCAGTTTAATAATTTAGAATACTCAAACCATTCAGTCGAGAATGTCGATTTTGTTATAACTTATGTTTAAAATCTATTTTTGATACTATTGTATGGGTTCATTTGTACTGAACAAACAATTACATGGGTCTTTTATTTATCGGAAAATTTTATGAAAGTCAGTTTATTTAGCTCACTCAACTGAATTTCAAAAAAATTCATATTGAAAAAACTTGCATTCTCTTCATTCATTTTTTTCTCATTTTTTTAATGTTTTATTTTAGCTGCAAAATGTCCATCTACGATACCGAATGGAAACATTGACGTCAGTGGGTCATGTGACCTGTCAATTGGGAGCAAGTGTAGTTACATTTGTAACCGAGGCTTCCAGGCGGCTGATCTAAATGCAAAGTTAATGTGTCAAAATATCGGCCAATGGAACTTTACGAACAACGTTTGCTTAGGCAAGTCACTTTATCTATTTCTGTACATAGAAATTTCTGTTCAAACGTTTAGATTTGTAATTCATCAACTTCGGATTAATTGAATGTCAATGGTCCAGCTAATTTTGATTTTCTTTTTAATAGATTGGTGAAATTTCATTTGTCACCTCATATGTATTGTATTCTAATACAACTCCTACGCCTAGAGTGGTTTATGTCGCAAACTATCTAAGTTATATGCAAAATCTGTAAGATTTGAATCTACAAGGTTCAAGTTTTAATACAGCCAATTAATAAAAATATAACATAATCACCGGTTTATGCAAATGGTCACACTGATGCATAGAAACTTTGCTAAAAAGTTTCCTGTTTATTTTTCACTTTTATCATGACAAGATTCGTGGATGACAGCTGATGTGAAAACACATGCTATTTTAATCAATAACTTCTCCATCATTGCTCAAATCAAGTCGGAAGATGCTAATTTACATATATATTTTAGGATATTTAAAAAAAAAATATATAGTTTATCCTTGACTTGTAGTATGACTTTTTCCAATGTAATTTTTACAACTTCTTTTCAGTAACACAAAGGTTTTGACGACCATGTTCACGTCTAGCTATCTGTTTGAATTAATTTACACCCACCAGTTTTGTTAACGTTGATAACCTGACATTGAAGACTTGTTTTACATATAATGGTAAAGTGCGTTTGGCATTTCCGAAGCAGTTTAAGGCCCAAACGTGTCATAAAACTTTGGGGAGCATATGCGTACACCCACCCACCAGTAGGTGGGCATAAGCTTCCATATAAGCCAAGTTAGGGCCCCAGATGCAGCTTTTAGTCTAACTGTTACTTCTTTAAAATCAGTTTTGTTCGGTTGTATCCTCATGTTGCTCAAGTTTTCAATATTTGTCCGGCTTTATACATTGTATATGAGTTTCTTCCTTCTGTCTTTTTCAGAGGTGAGCGTACGACCAGCAAAACAAACTTCAGAGAATGATTTGTCTGTGCCTGGGGTGACCGCAGGTGTAGTGGTGTTGATATTAATCATCATAGCTCTAGTGGTTGCCGTTATATTTTTGATCCGAAGGTATGTTATTAATCTTTAGTACGGACACAGAATGCTGTACGCACTTGACGAAAAACTTGCTTGCTGATAAAAGCCGCTCTGTGTTGGAACAGCTGGAAAACACTTTACACTTACTTCAAAATATTATTCTAGCCATCATATTAATGCAGTGTAGTTTCAGTCAGTCCTCTGAGACACTTCAGAGACAGCATACTGCTTTGATTTAGCATTGCTTCATGTACGTGAAGGATGAATATGGCACTTTTTTTTCATTTAGAAATAATGGTTTTGATACACAAATATCAGTATTGGGGATTGGGGAGGGGAGGGTGGCCATATTTGTTCTGTAAAGAGTTAATCAGTAATGTATATGGCAAGCGGAGAATATTTCACATTATTTAAAAACATTTTGCTTGGAGGGTACACTGATCATACAAGTTGTATCAACAGTTGTAATGAACATGTCAAGCAAAAATTATTTTACTTTATTTAAAAACGAATTGCTGCTGGCTTATATTTCAAAACGTCTGTTACAGATACAAGATTCGTATGTCATGGTATGAAAGAAAAAAAATTTCCTTAGTTTGAAACTTTTCTTTTAAGGAAAAACTCGGCTTTCTACAGTGCATGCTAAAAGTTCTGTCCCAGTTCCATTTTTTTTGATTCTAACTTTCTAACAGCTTAATGTAATTGGCCGTTTAAAAGGTTTCAAAAGGAATCTGTAATATCCTGTCTTGGTCATAACTACTACTCATGAATCCTTAGCTTGGCCCTTAAATCTGGTGACTCTCAAATTTGCCCACTGTATGCTCTCAGTTATGCAACTGTTTGTGGTGAAATTATAATTTTAGGAAAGGATGCGAAAAAGTTATCCCTGCCTCTTAGTTTAGAGCACTTGGAACCTTTTTTTTGCATTCATCCGTCAAATTGTACTTCTTTGTTAAATTATGCAAATGTAAGGGGTCAGGGGACAGTAAATTGAAAGCGTTAAGAATAAAGAACAGAAAAAGAGAACGTTCACTACTTTTCTGATAAAAGGTATGTATATACAGAAATGACATACAGAAATGACATTCTTTATACAACAACAACAACAACAATCTTTTATTGAAACCAGGTTACAATTTTGGTAACAACATGGTCAATAATTTTAAATTATATTCTTTAACATTTGGTAATCGAACTGTTATAGGAAAGAAAAACACACATACACAGACACATACATGTCTCTAAAGACAACAATTCAAAATTGCTATGGGGACAGTGGATAAGTTTTTGTTTCAAAAGCAAATCATAATAGTACATATTTGAAGATCTAAAAATAATGTCATTTTAAGGAAAAAAAAAAAAAAAAAAAAAAAAAAAAAAAAAAAAAAAAAACATCCAAGCAGTACTATATAGTAAGTTGAAGTAAGATATGAGTAGATAAATGGATCCGTGCAACTCGTGCAGATTATAAAAGTACATATTAGATGATCTAAATATAATATTATTTGAAAAAAAAAAATCATCTAAGCATAAACAGTGTTTATCTAGTACTATTCAGTAGATTAATGTAAGGTATAAATAAGTAAATAAATGGGCCCGTGCAACTCGTGGGTCGTCTTAATAAGACTGCGAGATAGCAGATAATCTTATTTATAAAATGTTTTTCATTCACAAGTATGGTTTTACAACTATACCTTATTTTTACTACAACGTGCCTTAACATGTTTCATGAAGAACAGATTCACTGGAAATATGAAAGTGCAAAATTGGTTTAACACTAAGGGTTATTCAAAAATGGTTTATAAGAACACGAAGAAAAACGGTAAGCTTCTTAAGCTTATTTTCTGCCTCTAAAGAAAAGAGTTCTCGAAATTTCCGCTTTCTCTGCTCACTAAAATAAGGACATTCTAAGAGATAGTGATATTCATCACCCACTGTATTAAATGTACATAGGCTACACGTGCGGTTAAGATAAGCCACGTGTCTAGACCGCCAACGTCCAGTTTCGACAGGAAATCTATGGTTTGCACATCTAAATTGAAATAAAATAAATCTTAAATAAGATGGTAGAATCTTTAAATATGGTTCGAGCTTTAGCTCGTCCTTAAGTAATTTGTAGTTCGCTCCTTTTGATGAGTTTGACATTTGGCTTTTCCAATTCTGTAGAAATTGGTTTTTTAGTGTTTCATTTACTAAAGTATGTACGTTTTTAAGATTCATTTGTCTTTGATTTTCCCAGATGTAAGTAAAACCTGTATGATTAAGGATACTTTTTACATATTCTATCCATTTAAATTCAGTGTTGGAAAATAGCATATTTTTATAGCATATGTGTGAAATTTTATTTTCGTTACCCATCAATAGCTTACTCCAAAAACTTATAATTCTAGTTTTAATGGTGATTTCTATGGGATATCTGCCTAATTCACCATACAACATATACAATGGTGTAGTTTTCTTACTTTTGGAAATTTTACGTAAAAAATCGGTGTGTATCTTTTCAATTAAATTTAAGTTTTCTGTTCCCCATACCTCACAGTTATATGTCAGTATTGGGACAATGGTCTGGTCAAACAATTTTAACTGAATATCAATTGGTAAATCTAAGTTAAAGATTCTTGAATAAAGGATATGCATGGCTTTATTTGCTTGAGAAGCTATATATTTTCTAGCATTGAGAAAAGATCCACTGCTAGAAAATAATACACCTAAATACTTATATTCTTTTACACTTTCTACTGGCTCCCCGTTTAATGAAAAACTGAAATTTTCTGGTTTGTTAGTACCAAAAATCATTATTTTTGTTTTGCTTAAGTTAATCGATAATTTCCACAATTTACAATATACACTGAAATCATTAAGTAAATGTTGAAAATTTTCTTTGCTATCACTTATAAGTACAGTATCATCAGCATATAAAAGAATAAACAGCTTGAGATAAAATTCAGCATCCTCATTGTATGTAGGTATAGTTATCACAGCATTGGTTTTCTCAAGATAATCTTGTAAATCATTCAGGTAAAGAGAAAACATGATCGGAGACAAATTTTCACCTTGACGCACGCCACACGTGCTTTTAAAGAAAGCCGATTTACTTCCATTTGCAGATACACAAGATTTGATATCCAAATACATATTATAGATTAATCGAATACAGTTTCCATTTATACCACTTTGAATAAGTTTACTCCAGAGACCAGCCCTCCAAATTCCATCGAATGCGGAGGAAAAATCAATATAACAGCAATATATATTATTAATGCTTGTTAACCACTTAAAAAACACATACTTTAAATGCATGATGCGAATGAATATACATCCGGTTAACTAAATAATAAAGGTTTTCTTAACAATCTTTTCTTGCATGATAATATAATTATGTACTGTATGCTTTCATACAAACTCAATGATCTGTAAGTTAGTTTTAAAGTTTGACATTTGTACAAAGACTGATTTAGGTTAAAAGTTGGTAAAAAAGCTCAAGATTTATAAGCTCATGTTTCTTTCGAACTAAGTTCGGCATGTACCTTTACTTATGTGGTTATTCAAAAATGAAATATACATCAGTTAATTTCACTATGTCATTTTGATCTACGTTATCACAGTAAGGTAATCTTTTTGTATAATCTATATATAAATGCAATTTCATTGTTCAAGAGGGCCTATGTCAGTTAAAAATATATTTTGATTTTTTTTTTGACAGTGAAGGCGTGGGGCGGGGGGTAGGGGGTCCCTGTAAATACTACATCCAGATCAAAACTTGTTCTCCTTGAAATTCGGTTAGAAAAAAGGCTGATGATGACTTATTACCGCCATATGGCAAAATTGCCACCATGACCTCAGAAATAAAGAAAGTGTATCCACGTGTATGTAGTCTATGACTTAACTGGAAATCTTAAAACTGAAATTATAAAGAATACCTCGTACATATTTAATTCAAACTGCAAATTTTAGCAGGAAAGGCTTGTAATGATTCATGTTTGTAGCAATACAGGTAAGTCTGCAGTGAAAATTTTTAGTGTATCCATGAGGGGAGTGTGCAGTGCTGCACAACCCAGATTATCTGCCCTTGACATTCTTTATGATACAACACATAACTTATGTAAAAGAAACTGAAGCAGTAAAATGTAATTGTTCTTGCAACATACTGCAATCATCACAGAGATGATGTATAAATAAATCTACAGATGGTTGCTAATTTAACTTCAACTTCAACTTAATACTGCCAAAAGTCAATACTGACTATACTAGGCAGGCGCATGTCAGGAACATTTAAAGTTATAAAAGTTAATAACAAAGAAAACAAGATTTAACTGAAGATCTTACTTAAACATTTATTTTAAGTACTTTAAAATCTATAAAACTTGTTTAGTCCACTGATAAAAGCTGGCACAGTTGGGGTAGCCTTAATCTCGGTCGGTAATTCGTTCCAGAGTCGTAGGGTGCATGGAAAAACCGGAAAGCACCGGATAGCACCGAAAAAACGGAAAGCACTCAATTTTCTATTAAAAACACTTGAAAATAATGTTTTATTGCATTTTAAGTATTACAAATAGATTTATTAATGATATTTCAATAAAATGAAATGAATAATTTACCAAAATCATCATGAAGTTGACGAAAGATGAGGTATATTTGTATAATGAGTGCTTTCCGGTCCCGTTAAAATGAAACGCACATCACCGAAAAGCACTCAATTTTCTAGTTGAACATGAAAATAATGTTTTAAGTATTAAAAAAAAGAGTTATTACTGATATTTCAATAAAATGTAATGAATAATTTACCAAAATCATCATTAAGTTGAAAATGGTTATGAATCTGAAAATAAAATTCAGTTAAAAATAGTGGAAACACCAAAAAGCAATGTTTGACTAATTGGCAAACAGTAGTTATAGTATTGTATATCACACGTGCTAATCCAATCACTGCCGATTAAAGAAGTTGTTTTAACGCCTTAAGGTGTTGATGTAATCAAGAGACATGTTTATAAGCCAATGTGTTAACTGAAAATGATGTCAGTCATTCAAAGAATACTAATCCATTCCGATAAAGTCTTAATAACCTGCAATCAGTTATCATTAAAAAAAGTACATGTTAATAAATGATAGGTTAAAAATTAACACCTCTTAAATAAGACGTAGGATGATAGAAATAAATATTTATTTATGTCTTAATTCAATCTGTATTTACATCATACTAAATTACCAAAAAATACACAATGAAGAATTTTTTTTTGCATTATGTTCTCGAAAAAACAACACAGACGTAGATAGGCAGACCCATAGGAATGAATATTATAAATGAAATTATAAAAAGTCAAAATATGTTAATGATGATATGATTATTGGGAAAATGTTCCATAATTTCAGATTTAAAAAACTATCAAAAAATCGATGAAAGAAAAAAAGGCGAAAAAAGAAAATGTTACACTGTCTACGTTTGTGAGAAATAAAACTACATTTAACATTTGACGCTAAATTAAAACTGGTTGATGTTACGAAATAGAATAATGCTAGAAAGATAGTGTGATTTTTAGCACAGAAATACATCGTTTTCACTATCTGCTTATAAGGACTTATTCCTGATAATAATTTCACCAATTGAACTGTTGGATAATATTGATACTAATCATAACAAAAACGACAATCTGTGATAGGAAAAAACGAGAAAACAAAACTGCTACACTGTCTACGTTTTTGAGAAATAAAACAACATTTAATATTGTGATTTTAGCACAGAAATACATCGTTTTAACTATTTTTGCGTATAAGAACATATTCCTGACGATAATGTAACTTCATTGAGTGGTAAAAACTTTCGATAAATACATTCACTTACCTTCCAAGGGCTGCTTCAGCATCATAATCCGTACCACAGAATGCACAACACTTACACAAATACACTAAATTTCTATCAGACCAAGACTTGATATCACTCAAATTGGTACATTTGCGATGTAGCCAATTCCTACAATTTGAACACTGAATCGTATCATCATTACACTCTAGAGTACAGACTACGCAAGGAAACTCAGACATGATTAAGTAATCCACAGAACAATGAAAAGTTGCGATAGAATATTTTAAGTTTTATCAATGATAGCAATTTTGAAATTAATAAAATTGAAAAACCAAAGGTTTATATACTTTTTCGTATTAAACTCAAAATAGAGTAATAACTGTTTGTTTTTCATGCATATTAGGTGTTCAAAGGTATTCATTATAATAATTAAAATCATTTCTATTGTTATATTTTTTTCGACAAAATAGTCTTGCCTTTATTAAGAATGAAATTAAAGTATCAAGTATTAAATTGCACATTTCTAATGATTACTGATTGCAGGTTATTAAGACATTATCGAAATGGATTAAATAAACATGTCTCTTGATTACATCAACACCTTAAGGCGATAAAACAACTTCTTTTATCGGCAGTGATTGGATTAGCACGTGTGATATACAATACTACAACTACTGTTTGCCAATTAGTCAAACATTGCTTTTCGGTGTTTCCACTATTTTTAATAATATGGGAAAGGAAAAAAATACAAAAGGGAACAATTTATCATAATTTAACACTTTATTTGCAAACAATTTTACAGAATTGATAGTGCTAACAACGTTCAAACCATGAAGTATTAACGTACGGAAATAACATTGATAATGTTAATAAAAATATATGGTATACCAATGCTTTTCGGTGATGATACATATACGCTATAGGACCGAAAAGCACTCGCATATGCTAAGTAGTGTCTAAAAACAGATCATTATCTGTAAGTTATTTCATTGCTTTGTGCTCAATAAAGCCTGTCAGAAAAAAATGTAGCCAATATATAAAAGAATACTGATAAGTAAAATTAAGTAAAAATTGCTTTTCGGTGATTTTTGATTGTGGAATGAGGAATTTGCTGTTTCTTGTGTTTGTAAGGTGATTGTGATCTACATTGACCTGATTGTTTTTTATTTTGTGTAGCATGACCAGGCTGGCATGGTTTCGCCTTTGTTCTAAGGTTGACCATTTTAGTTCTTTGATCATGTTTGTTACACTGCTTGTATAGTGGTAATCATTATGAACGTACCCTGCAGCTGACCTCTGGACCATTTCTATTCTGTGTGTGAGATATTTTTGCCATGGATGCCATATGGTTGAGCCGTATTCAACCTGTGGTCTTACATATGTTTTGTATGCTGCTTCTTTGAGTTGTTTGTTTTGTGTTTTGACGTTTCGTCTGATGAACCTTAAGCTGTTTTTTGCTTTGTTTGTGATATTGTTTATGTGGGATGACCAGTTTAGGTTGCTACTTATTGTAACTCCTAAGTATTTTGCATTTTCTGTGGTTTTCAGTTTAGTGTTATGTAGGGTGTAAGGAAAGATGACCGGTTTCTTTTTCCTGTGTATTCTGAGAACTTCACACTTGTCAGGGTTGAATTCCATTGACCATTCTTTTTCCCATATTTCAAGGTTGTGCAAATCATTTTGTAAGGTTTGTGCAGATGCTTGTGATTTAATTGTTAAATAAACTATGGTGTCGTCGGCAAATAGACGCACCCGGCTCCTGACACTTCCTGGTAGGTCATTGATGTATGCGAGAAAGAGACATGGACCTAAGACTGATCCCTGCG
The DNA here is from genome assembly GCA_012932295.1 of Cyclina sinensis. Classification (NCBI taxonomy): domain Eukaryota; kingdom Metazoa; phylum Mollusca; class Bivalvia; order Venerida; family Veneridae; genus Cyclina; species Cyclina sinensis. Next base: position 27,331,463 of record JAAONU010000018.1, on the reverse strand, counting down.
GGACACCAGAAAGCACAGGGAGCCTGTCAGAGACCTTGTTTTCCACTAATACTTGTTGTGATCTGTTTTTGAGAAAGTTTTGTATCCATGAACTGATGTGTGGATGAACTCCCATGTGTTTCAGCTTGTGTATGAGTTTGTGGTGGTCTACTTTGTCAAAAGCTTTACTGAAATCCATGACTATGACATAAGTTTGTTGACCTTGATCAAGGTTGTCAGCTATTTCTTGTGTGAAGCCAATGAGCTGTGTCTCACAACTATGTTTTGACCTGAATCCATGTTGCTGTGGGCAAAGTATGTTGTGTTTGTCAAAGTAATCCATCATGTTTGAAACAATGATGTGTTCCATTAGTTTTGATGCTATACATGTGAGTGATATTGGTCTGTAATTGCTAGGTCTTGATTTTGACCCTTTTTTGTATGCTGGTGTGATGATGGCATGTTTCCAATCCTTAGGAACATTACCTGTGTCTAGTGATCTTTGGAATATGATTTTAAGGATTGGTGCTATCTCTGTGTGTAGCTCTTTGAGTAACCTAGGTGAAATCTCATCTGGACCTTGGGCTTTGTGGGGGTTTAGTCCTGTCAACAACTTATCAACACCTTGAACTGAGATGGATATTGGAGCCATGGGCGGGTGACCAAGTGATGACATTGAGCTTTTAGTTATTTGTTTGAGACTGAGTGGTGAAGGCTTTGAGAAAACTGATTCAAACTGTTTGTTTAGTATGTTCGCCTTTGACACTGGGTCACTGTAAGTATGCCCATCAGAGCTGAGTGGTGCAATTCCTATGTTTTCAGTTTTTTTGTGTTTAATAAAGTTGTAGAACTTTTTCTTATGACCTGGATCTGTATTATCTGAGAAGATGATTGACTCTAGATATGACCAATAAGCATTTCTTATTTGTTTTTGCACTGATGCCTTAAGATGTTTGAATTTCTTTATGTTCTGACAATTCTGTGACCGAGACCTTTTTATTTTTGTGAAGAGTTTATTCCTTTTCCTAATCTGTTTAACAATATCGTGAGTAACCCATGGTAAATCAGCTTTATTTTTGCATTGTCTTGACGGTATGTGTTTGGATGATAACCTTTTGATCTCAGCTTTGAACGTGTCCCATAATTGGTTTGGGTCTTCATTTTGATTTTGGTTGAACGTACTACTGAAAGTGACCAAGTCATTTTTGAAGTCAGACCAGTTTGCTTTTTTGTATGATTTGACCAGTCGAGGGGTTTGGCTGATTCGCCCTCTTTTGACCTTAAGTTCATGGAAGACTATATCATGGTCTGATGTACCTAAGCTTGGTAAGACTTTTGTGTCATGAACGTGACCCGGAGTATTAGTGAGAAAGAGATCTAGGATATTTTTATCCCGTGTGGGAACTTTGACCATTTGTTCAAGATTATGATTAATCATGTTCTCTGCAAAATTATCATACATGTCTTTGAATTTGCATGTATCTGTTGGTGTTTCATTTGACCAGTTCATGTCTTGGAGATTGAAGTCACCCAATACCCAGATGTTGTTGTTTTGAGGAATTTTTACTATAGATGACCAAAGTTCATTTAGTGAGTGTTCATCATATTCATGGGGCTTGTAGTATGCAGAGACATATATGTCTTTGATACCAGTTATTGAAATTTTTGACCATATGATGTTGCAATCTGTTTTTAAGTCTGGCTGTTCTTCACTAAGTAGGTTATTTGTGACTGCAAGGAGGACACCTCCACCCTTGCCAGTTGTTCTGTCATCTCTATAGACCTGGTAGCCAAGATGGCTGGGGAAAATTTCTGCAGTGTGGATGCTGGGTTTTAACCAAGTTTCAGTGCAGCAGATTATATCAGGTTTGACTTGATCTATAACTTGATGTAGTTCAGGAATTTTGTTATTGACAGAACGACAGTTAATATTGAGAATAGTGAGTCTTTCTTCGGATTGTAGTTTGACCTTTTCCTTTCCTTTATTTTTACACTGTTTGGGGGTAGAGCTCGCTTTTGAATAACCATGGTGACTATGATTTCTCACTGGGCTGCTTTGGTGGGGAAGATCATCAGGGGCATGTTCTAGGGGGGTGAAACTTGATTGGGAGCCTAGACTGTCCAGTGAGACTGCTAGTGATGTTGAATGGTTGTGACTTCCACATGTGATACAAAACCAAGAAAAGCTTGAATTGGACAGGAAGTCGTAAGTTTTGTCTCCTAGCCCTTTAAGAAATAATTATTGTTTCAGCACTAAAGAATGAAATCTAAATCAAATTAAATCGATAAAATTGAAAAAGCAACATACACAGAAGGTAACACTTAAATGTTGCAGGAAATTATTACAAAAAAATGTCAACAAAATTATCCTGAAAACTTTGCTTTAACAGATATTTTTCAATTTTGTCTATGATCTTATCAAAACGATTGCGGACAATTCGAAACCGGAAAGGAAGACTAATGCTAAAGGCCGGGGTTCACGTAACTTAAAGTACTGCTTATCTCCCCTTAAAACCCGTTCTAGCAGGTAGTAGTGCTTAATATTATAATGATGTAAAAAAATTGTCTGACGTATTTTCAGGAGTATGAACAAATCTTCATCAAATTACGCCACTGCATCTTTCCGGCAGAATGGGACAGGTGACGGCATTTCCATCGAGAATCCAGGTTATCTTCAGAGCAACGAACCTACGGTGCAAATAAAAGATGAACACCCTTACTCCAGTGTCGATCCTTCACAAATGCAGCCTGTCACGTGAGTTGTATAATTGATGAAGTTTTATGGCCTTTCAGCGCTTTGATGTCGCAAGAGAAATTCAAGTTAAAGATGTGTTTAGGCAGCTTAGATAACTAATCTTTATTATACATAATACACCGTTTATTTTAAGGGCATATGGTAGAGAACAAAAAAAAACAACGAAAAAGCAAAACTGCCAAGATACAGTTAAACGATAATGTAAAACAACAGTATTGATTCCAGTCATCAATCCCATTTCCATTTTAGACTGAAATATAACCTAGAACTACTTTTTATGCATAAGTACTGCAAAGTAGTTAATGTTTAGTTAAGATTACTCCGCCTTCTTTGAGCTAAACTTATGAAATGACAATTGTCTTATTGTTAGATTCTCTGGAGGTGCAGCCGCCGCCGACGATGGTATATCAAACCCGTTATATGATAAGGAACCACTTCCAGATGTGAGTCACGTGGACATGAACCAAGATAAAACAGTTCTGACATATGATTCATGGTTGAAAGAAAGAGAGAAGGAGAAATAGGATAAATATTAAAGGAAAGTAGTTATTGCTTGGTAATACATCAGTTTCAGTTGACTTTGTGAAAGATACAAAATGGAAGTTAAGTGAATTTTACAAATAAGATTTAGATACACTGTGGCAGTATATTGTATATGTTTGAACCTCTTATGGTGTTGTAAACTGTTGCTACAGTTTGATACAGCTTCTGTTTTTGTGATATGAATATTATGCATAATGGTTCTAACTTTACTTTTTATGTTGTTTTAACAATATGTTCATACGTACATATCAAAGATACTTCGCTCAACTTTGCATAATATATTATTTTTTTTGTGAATGACCTGAAACAAAGAGTATTTGTATCGTCTATGCATTTTTTATATCACGTGATTTGATCACAGTCTTTTTTGCCATCCTTGCATCAGACACTACAACATACACATTTGAATGACAGTGTGAAAACTTCATACATGTCAAAATATATCGGCAGTGTCAGTAAAGTAACAGACATAGTATTTCCCTTACAAACTTTCTTGAAAGACTGTAGATATATTATATTCATTGCAGTTATCAACATATATTTTTTGATGTTTGAAGCCGCAGTAGATTTTATATATATTATAGAAAGCAATCTAGCTTGCAGGCGAGCATTCCTGTTACATTTGTTTCGTATATTTTAATCCGAGTTTATATTTATAATGCACTCCGTGTTACGTGTTACTGATATAATACTTTGCGTCAGATTTTGTTCAGTCCTTTTTGTGTCGCCCTTTCGAAGAAAAGGCGATACATAGGGATCGCTTTGTCCACCGGTCCGTTACAAAAAAATTAACGTTGGCTATAACTTTGCCATTTCTAAACATTATCTTATCAAACTTTCAAATTGTATTGCCTATGACAACAGGGTCGGGATGATGCCAAAATTTCTAGGTCAAGGTCACATTTGACAGAGTTATGTCCCTTTTTGTACTTGGATTTTGTCATGAAAACTTAACGTTGGCAATAACTTTGCCATTTCTTAACATTTCAACATCAATCTTTCAAATTATATTGCTTATGACAACAGGGTCGTGATGATGCCAAAATCTGTAGGTCAAGGTCACAATTGACAGAGTTATGCCCCTTTTTGTACTTGGATTTTGACATTAAAACATAACATTGGCTATAATTATGCCATTTCTTAATATTTCTTCATCACACTTTCCAGTTGTAATGCTTACAATTGTATCACTTAAGACAACACCATTTCTCAAAGGCAGATAACCCTCAAATTTATTTTTGCAATGTTATTCCCCTTTTTCAAGTTAAAATTTCATAGTTAATCTTTTTCTTTATGTCCATGTCTCGAAAAGTGTCAAAGATATTCCATTCAAACTTGGAATACTTGATCACCAGCAAGACCCCTGCAAAGATTGTTGGTACCCATGTCCCTGGGGTCACAGTTAGCCCCACCCCAAGGGGTCTCTTGATTTCGCTTATATTTATATATAGGAAAAAAACTTCTTAAGCCTAGAAATAACTTCCCCCCCACCGTCCCCTCTGCATGGGTCCCCCCTCCCCCGCCCGGCCACCCTTTTTTTTTCTTTTTTTTTCATACATAGGTACTTGACTCCCCATCCACCCTCACATCCCCTCCAAACCAGCCCACGGGGCCTGAATTTTTTTTTTAATTTAAATACATAGGTACTTGACTTCCAATCCTTCCTCCCTCCCCCTCCCCTCCCCTCCCCCCCCCCCCACTCGGGGCCCGATTTTTTTTTTAAATACATAACTACTTGACCAACCTTTTTTTTCATCTTATATGACTAGGCACTTGCCCTGCCCCAGTCAAATTTTTGTTGTACTTCGACTAGCATGCTGTCTTTTCCAGCAGGCTCTTGTTTACCTTTTTAGTTATTCTAACAGAGTACCCAAGGGTGACACAAGTGTTCCACTGAACACCCATCTAGTTTATACAGATATAAACATTCCTTTACAGATTTATCAAACTTCTTGATAATTTCTTTCATGTTTTATCTGTGAACTAGGATACCAAAAACTGGCAAGTTATGCAAATCCCGCAGAATCTCGAGGGAGGTAGACAAGTCTCGTTTGCATTGTATCTTCAATATATTCTTCAGTTTGCAAGCCTTTTGAAAACAAATTTCATTTGGGTATAGAACCTGCATGTTTCCACAAAATGATACCTTATTTATCAGTATGGGACCAGAAGTGAAGAACTTTGATGCTAAGAGTTAATGCCCTTGTGTGATAAAAGAATGTAAGAATCTGCAAGCTGACTAACTTAAACTCTGATTTCATACAACGCATTTAAAATTTTCTCAGGAAAACCTTTTCGATATCTAAGACCTTTAATTTTACAGAGTATTTTCCACGTTTTCTTCTAACTGAATGTACCTTGTTCGAAAATTGCAAAAAGACTTGTTTATCTCCCCTTACTACTGTGCACTGTAAGTTGTCATAAGCCGAACAGAACATTAAAAAAGGAATCTTCCTGTCTACTTTTCGACACGGAACGCATAAATCCTTGTAAATATAAATGAATGTATCACATATAAGACTCACTTATGGGAGCTCCATTAAATATTCAAACCTATTAACTATCAGTTTTATACCTTTTATCAGTGCATTCTTCAGGAAATTTCTAATTTGTAAGCTTAACCTCTTGTGTTTATGAATACTAATTGCTTAGCTATTTTATTGGACATATTTAAACTTTTAAAAGTTCGTGTAAAGAAGGCCAGTTTAAAAAGTGCTGTATATTTCTAGACAGTTAAGGTTGATAGAATATGTCTTATGCAAGATCGCTTTGCTTATGACTCCTGACAATACTTGTATAACCAAAATGTGAACATAATTTTAGACAGATGCCATATTATTTTGAATATTTTAATATTTTTTCTTATTGCATGTATCACATGTACGACCTGCTTATAATACTCTGAGTACTAGTAATGTTAACACAGTAAGTCCCTGTCGAGTACCAGTGCTTCAACAAATTGCCTTTCCCTGTTGTTATGTTTTTCATATTCTGTACTGGGTTGTTGCACCCATATATAAATAGTAGGATACTACGTCATCGTGCACCTGTTTTATGCTCTCTCGCGGATCAACACCCCGTCGCTTAAAAGGTTAAATGGTCTTTTTCAATAAGAAATTTGTAGTTACAAAAAATCATGTTGTGCAAACATTGTGTTAAAAATTCTTAGGTAAATACAAAGTTAACAAGCCAATCTTCGGAGCACAACATGATTTTTTGCAACTCTACAGATTTCTTATTGAAAAAGACCATTTAACCTTTCAAGCGACAGATTGTTGACAAAAAATGGTCCACGAGAGAGCATAAAACAGGTGCGCAATGACGTAGTATCCTACTGTTGATACATTATATTGTAAAACAGTGGAAAAAGGGATACTTGTGCCGTATTTTACATTAGAAAACTCGTTTTATATGTATAAAAGGAGAAAAAAGTACCGATCAGACTGAATTTTCATATTTGATCAAGTCACGTTTGTACGAAGTTTGTTGTTGTTGTTGGATAATTTAAACAGAGCTGACACTGCATTTTAACAACTAATTTTATCTAGTGACTTTGTACAGCAGTTGTATGTCCATTTTCTTGAATAGGACAACCTTAAATGAGCAGGTGCTCTAAGCTTAGAGACAATCTGTGAGACAATTTGTCAGTAGTTTATTTTTTTACCTTATTACGTATAAATTTTAACTAAACTGTCATACATTATATTATGCAAGAAAAATATACAGTGCAACAGATTTTACTTCAAAGAAATGATGACCATTAGCATGGAAATCACAGGCAACACTTGATGTTCATCTCAGGAGAAAGATATAAAATGAAAATAAGAAATAAGAACCAGGTCGTGTGTTGGCCATTCGATGTTCAAATCAACAAAAAAGTATTATGAAACAGAAGTTTGGCTGAACCTTAAGTACAGCGTTTGTCTAAATATTTTTTGAAGATGCAGTAATTGAAGCCATCTCAGTTGCTAATTGAAATCTTGCATGAAGAAGAAATCAAACAACACAAATTTGCAATTTTCAATCGTTCTTGATTATAATATATATATAGACAATTTAAATTTGTCTCCGGAACGAGGCATTTAAGTATACGCAATCATTTGTTATGGCACTTTGCCAATACCTGCTTTGAAATGAATGTGACTGTTAATACGTGTTTTCATTTACAAAATTTATTTTTATATGTTAACGTTTCTTTTTTACTTTTGTCAACATTTTTAACGAAATATTCACATAATAAACAGCTTCTACAAAGATAGTTTGTTTTATTTCTTTGTTGTTTTTTTCATGCAAAAAGGTACGATTTCTTAATGGTGAGATTGTTGGCCTTCAGCCCTAGAAGTTCCTGGGTTCGAGTACCAATCATGTAAAACAGACAACAAAACATGTGCCGGACTTGAACAGGCTGTGACTGGAAATCAGTAATCGAAAATGCTGCTTAAATACACAAAAGTGATAAGATACATAATCAACGGTGTCTGTAGATTGCTAACATCACGAACATTGTCTCTATGTTGCTTATATAATGAATGGTGTCTCTAGATTGTTTACATCACGAATGGTGTCTTTAGATTGCTTACGTAATTAATTGTGCTCCCGATTGCTTACATCATGAACTGTATCTCTAGGTTGTTTACAGCACGAACAGTATCTGTAGATAGTTTTCGCGAAATGTGTCTTGATTTTGTTTTCATCACAAACGTGTCTCTAGATTATTTACATCACAAATGGTGACCCTAGATTGCTTACATCACCAATGATTCCTTAGTGCTTACATGACTTATGTTTTTTCTAGATTGTTTCAACCTGAATGGTTTCCCTAGGTTGCCTACATCTCGAATGGTGACTTTAGATTGCTTACGTCACGAACGGTGTCTCAAAATTGCTTACGTAATGAATGGTGCTCCCGATTGCTTGCGTAATGAATAGTGTCTCTAAATTCCTGACATTATGGACGGTGACTTTGTTTACATCACGAATAGTATCTGTAAACTGTTATATATCATGGAGGGTGTCTCTTCATTGTTATCATCATGTACGTGGTGTCTCTAGGTAATTTACACCATGAATGGTATCTGTAAATTTTTTAAATCACGAACGTTGTCTCTAGATTGCTTACATCACGAATGGTGACTCTAGATTGCTTACATCACCAATGGTTCTCTTGATTGTTTACATGACTAATAATGTCTCTAGATTGTTTCAACACAAATGGTTTCTGTTTCTCAAGGTTGCTTACATCACAATAGTGACTCTAGATTGTCTACATTACGAATGATGTCTCATGGTTGCTTACAACACGAATGGTGTCTCTAAATTGTTAACATTACGAATGGTGTCTCTACGTTGCTTACATCACTAATATTCACTCAAAACTGCTTATATCAAAAATGGTTTCACTATATTGCTTTCAAAACGAACACTTTCTCTCGATTGCTTACATCACGAATGGTGTCTCCGGATTGCTTGCATCACGAATGGCGTCTGTAGATAGCTGACATCACGAATGGGTGTCTCTGGATTGCTTACATCATGAATGGTGTCTGTAATTGTATCTCTAGATTGCTTACATTATGAACGGTGTCTCTGTAGTACTTATATCAGAAATGATGTCTCTAGATGTTTCAATTACGAATGGTATTTTTTTATTGCTTACATCACAAATGATGTCGCCAGATGGCTAAAATCACGACTATTGTCTGTTGATTGCTCACATTACGAACGGTGTTTTTGCTTGCTTACATCACGAATGGTGTCACTCGATCGCTTATATCACAAATGGCGACTCTAGGTTGTTTACATCACGAATGGTGCCTGTAGATTGCCTGAATAACGAATGGTATCTCTAGACTGCTAAAGGTGTGTGTATAGTGCTTACATCATGAATTGAATTTTTTATTGCTTACATCACAAATACTGTCTCCAAATTGCTTACGTCAAGAATGGTGTCTCTAGATTGCTTACATCACGAATGATGTCTCTAGATTGCTTACAATGAACAATGCATGTTTTATGAGTTGGTAAATTGTTACACGTGTCCTTGCCTAGCATAGAATATGGAAATTCATTTATAAAACATAAATGAAAATATATATGACAGAGATTAGTAAATCGCTCTTAAAGGCAAGAGTTGGTATCAAATTCTTTGCTCTTTCGCAAACGCATTACATGTAATTTATTGCTTGAAATTTAGCGAAAACAACAGTTCGTAAACTGTGTCAGTTAATGATTTCTTTTTGTTAATGAAATTTTATTCAAACAGGGCACATTTCTCTAGTTCTTTAAGATACATCATGTGTGAAAGATGCACTGTGTCCCAGTGAACTTGATTTTTAACACGTATAAGCCACTTTTCCACGTGTGGCCACATGGTAAATTTCGTGCCACACCACTCTGCCTGGAGCAATATAGTCGCCACGTAGGAGTCTGCTACAGTTATTCTGTTTCCAGTAAGAAATTGTGATTTTTCTAAGTATTTTTTCTCAAGAATTTCAAGTTGCCGACTGAGAAGTTTAAGTCCGGATTCTACAATGATTTCATTGGCTTTGTCGGACGGAAGTGCGTATTGCTCTAGGAATTGTGGGTAGATATAGTTATGGCCGACGGCTCTGAAAAGAACAATACATAATGATTAAAATAATGGTAAGTATTTTAAAATGTACATATCCGTAAAAAGGCTAAAAGCTTTTAATCCCAATCATTACAAATTAAAGTTCATTTAGTGCAGATGTTTTTTAATATATACTATAGACAGAAAAGGATATCTAACATGGATGACGAACTAAGAAATGTTATAGGCAATGTTTGTACTAAATAAAAAGGAGAATTGAAAGTCAAGATGTGAAAGCAAGGCATGCAAAAATCTTGATAGGGGAGTCTGTAGTGTTGTTTGACACAATTCCAGACCCAGCGAGCTACTTGTTTAATGACGAAATCGATACCATTGACTTTTTTTTTAGAATGAAAGAAGCAAGTGAACTTTACATGCTTTACCTGTTTTTGTGTTGTCTACTGACATCACTGAATTAAGTACCTATTAAAAGATACCATACCTGTGTAGTTCGGAGTTCGCCCAGCTAAGTAGTGATTCTGTGAGCAGTCTGCTCTGTAATGTTATCCCATAACCTCCATAATCTGTGTAGTTTGATGCCAAATAAGTCAGGATTGCGGGCCTTTATTAAAAATCAAAGTGTATAAAACTATGTATATAGATACAAGTAAAAGATATACACTTAACAAATGTTCTAATTGGTCAGCCAATAAAACTTTAGTTTACTAAAACTAAAAATGGGAACGCCTTGAAATTTTGCAGTATTTTGTTTTCCTATCTTCTCCATTGTTTACAACAGCTATGGCGAATGTATCGTTATCAAGAGTCCTCAGCCGGAACGGAGTGAACACTTGATTTTAATTTTCTTTCGTAATTGTTAAACTGTTGAAATAAACTTCAAGTGGCAAATTAGAAAATTTGTTAGGTGTACACTAGCACAGATTTATAGAATGAAATACCTTTGCATATAAAGTTCAGCAGTGTCAAATGACTAAGATTTAATAGGGTGCTTAGAGCACTTTTCTATACTAACTAATAAAGGACAATTACGTTCCGACAAGTATGACGGTCATGAACAGTGTAAATATTCTAATCCTACTCACAAATATCATTGTACTATGGTTCGTCTAGGTGTCTCTTCTATATGTTGAAAATTTCAATTTGTTGAAACTCATACACTATTATATGGACAGATCTTGCATATTTCATAGGTATGTTAGTTTGTAACTGAATAAGGGTATTCAAGATTTACAAATTACCTAACTTAACTGTAAGCAGTGATAATTTTAACTTACGCATCAAATACAAAAAACTCGCCATCTATCAGTATAGGAACTTCTCTGTGAGGGTGGTTGCGTATAGCTTCCGGTAGTTGCTTCTCTCCCTTGGAAAAGTCTATGTCTATGAGTATATGTGGTATATTATGCTGCAAAAAAGGAACAAAACGCAACTTAAAATGGATAGAGATAACGAAGCATTCATTGGGAAAGCTCTGACGTCACCAGCGTTACTCTGAAAATAAAATCGTCTCTGCATCAAAAAGACTGGAACTACTTTCTAACTTTTCTACAATATTGACCAATCACGTGGATTGGATTTCTGGTGTATCCTTGAGCCGAAATAACCACAAGTCTGCTTCCCGAGAGAGCAGAGAAAGCATGCAAGGTCGTTGGGGCACGCACTGACGGTTAACAACAATACGGGATTGCTTTTGTTTCAAAGTATTTGAACAGCAAATTTAAGACGATGTCTGTTAACTCAAAGTGTTTTCATTATGACAAGAATATTTCTATTTGCGTTTATTTATCGTCGGTAGCGGTTGCTCATATGACCGACGCCCCCTGCGGAGGTAAGTTATTTTAAGTTGTGGGCAAGTACAGATAGTGCAAAGTACAGAAAGCATCCCATTCCAGAGACACCCTTGGTTCTTTTCCATGCCCAGTGTATAGAACTGATATATTGTACTTCGGTTTAACGTCTCGTCCGAAAGACAATTAGTAATGTTAGTGGGGAGCGGGAAATCAAACTCGCGACGCCTGTGTTACCAGTCCAGCGCGACACCACTGGACCACTGATCCTCTTTGACTCTTTGAGTTTATTTACCGTCGGTACCGGTTGCCCATATGACCGGCGCCCCTGAAGAGATTACTTATTTTATGTAGTGGGGTAGTGCAAGATACAGAAAGCATCCCATTCCAGAGACACCCCTGGTTCTTTTGCATGCTCAGTGTATAGCACTGATACGTGGGACCTCGGTTTAACGTCTCATCCGAAAGACTGTTAGTAATGTTAGTGGAGGAGCGGGGGATCGAACTCAGGACCCCTGCTTTATCAGTCCAGCGTGTTACCACTGGACCACATCCGCTCCTAGCTCTCATTGTTTATATGGCCCCCTTATACATGCAAGATTGTGACAGGTGAATCATGCGTGACTAACCAATTACTTGTGTGCAGATAAATTGTGAATCAAAAAAAAAACAATTCCCATTGATGCTAGGTAAATGGACCTTGAACATTATGCAAAATAGACGTTTGAACTTTGGAGTTTAGATTTTAAGACTTTAATATTTCACGTAACGGGTTTATTCTTGTTACGTTTTGATACCTGTTTTTTTTCTTGGGGATCTGTCAAATGTTTGTTAAAGACAAAATCAATTTTTCTCGGCCTTTTTAGTTCATTTTAAAACTGTCAGATCATGGCTCTCATGCTATTATGTGTATTAAATACGATTAAGAGTTTTAAAGTAGATTCTTACATTCTGTGTCGCAAGAATATTACATAAGCTTTGGGATAAACCCCCCATATGCATTGTAACAGCACTTTCATTTTATTCTTATATAGTTTTTAGTATGCAGATATCACTTTGACTTTATTGATAAATCAATAATTTAATCAGGGAACATGTTGGGACAACTTAATTTGGAGTCATGGGCCTTTATCACTGTTTACAATCAATTAATAAATCGTTCAATCAGGCCGTTAATCAATACCTGCCAAATCCTAAATTAAATGTCTCACGATCTTGAAACAAGAAGATCGAAGAATATTCTATATATATAAAAATATTTATTTGTCTGTGTTGTGAAGGAGTCTTGACCAAATGTACTCATAGCACATACTGCGTATTCATACAAATGAGTTCAAATCTCTTTTGTGATTTTTGACAGTCATTTGTTGAATTTTGACAACCACTTTGATGACATTTATCAGTTTTTTTTCACTGCTACTATTTGACTGTCATTTGCTGAAATATGACAGCCACTTTGCTGATATTTGACAGTCATTTACTGAAATAGGACAGCCCATTTGCTGGTATTTGACAGTCATTTGCTGAAACAGGACAGCCACTTTTCTGGAATGTGACAGTCATTGGCTGAAATAGGACAGCCACTTTGCTGGTATGTGACAGTCATTTGCTGAAATATGACAATAATTTTGGTAGTATTTGACAGTCATTTACTGAAATAGGATAGCCACTTTGCTGGTATGTGACAGTCATTTACTGAAATATGACAACCACTTTGCCAGTTTTTCACAGTCATTTGTTGAAATATGACAATAATTTTGGTAGTATTTGACAGTCATTTTATATGTGATAGTATAATATTATTGATATTTAACAGTCTGCTGTCTCATTTTGACAGGTTGTTTGTCTCACTTACGTTTTTGTAGGAACAGGAAAACAGGAGTTAACAAAACAAAACAAACAAACAAAAAAAAAAGAAAAAAAAACAGAAAAAAACGAATGTCCGACATTCTCTTGACAGTCAGTTGCTGAAATTGTACAGATGGTGCAATGTCATGTTGCAAAGAACAAATTATATTTCTATGGGAAAGCTCCCAAAACACAAGAAATAGCTTTGCAATGACTATATAGAATAACTCACCTAGTGGTATATTCCAAGCGTCTTTAAACCAGGCCAGATCTTAACTATCATCGGTCAAATAAATTTATAATTATCTGAAAAGTTTGGTCGAGAGTTCGATAATCCGAAAAGATTGCAACATTACCTGTAACATGTAAAACCAAACTATCCGACATGCAGGATTTATTCTGATCAGGTACAGTTCCACCGGCCGACGATGTACCCCATTAAGACCTTTCATTGCTCCGGAAAATACGGCTGTAGAATGTCGTCGGAATTTTCCATGTTTTATGGCTTCCTTTTCAGTATCCTCTTCGTCTGACATAATTATTGCTTTGTTTTGTTTTTAATAACAAATGTAAACAAATCCTGCACTAACACACAAAACAATGACAAGTATATTCCAGTATTTTAGAACCTTCTCATAGGTTTGTTTGGGTGTTTGAAATGATTTTCGTTGCCAAAGCGTTTTAAGTGTATTCGAATGTCAGTGATATTAATTAAACGTCTGTGAAATAAATTAAAGTGCACACATCCTCGTAAATTGATCTATATTATACTATCAATGCAGCCGGTCCTTTCAAACCTGAAAATAAAATTATTTACATAAAAGTGTTTAATACCCCTCCTCTTCAAAAGAAGATTAGTGAAACGTCATTAATTGTACGATATCTCATTCCTTATAAAATAACGGGTAAAAGTCGAAATCATCGTCGTAAAATGTTTAAAGAAAAAACAAGCGTTTAATGATTTAGATAACAAAGCATTTGTGCAATTTGATAGAAACTTTTTAATGAAATATTTAGCGTGCTGTAAAAAAATAGTCTGGGTATGTATTTCAAAGTAGGTTTAAATGAAGCAAGCTATACATCATTGCGTTACGCCTGTATTTACACATTTAAAAAAAAAAAAAAAAAAAGAATAATATATTAGTAATGTAACACAAAACGAACGACATATTACTGAGTTGGAATGGCCGAAGCAAAACCATTAGTACTTTTATTATTACAACTTATCATTACATTTATCATTAATGATTATTATTTTTATTATTATTTCAATAATATTGAATATATTGAAAAACGAAAAAATGGAGAAAAATATGACAACGAAAACATCTTACATACATACGTAACATCCTGTCCAGACTCGAATCTTTTGTAACTTTTTTGACACTTGTTTTAGATATGTTTGACAAGATAATCTTCTCGTCACTTTAAGCAATACTTCACATACCAAAGTGCACTAATCTCTAATTTTTGTTTTATTAAATATTATATCGTTCAATTGTACACGGTGTTTTGTATCAAAACGTCTTGGTTAGTAATCAGAAATAATAATATTTACCTATACTACTTGTGAAGGGGGAGTCTTAAGTTTAAATATGGGGGATTGGACACCGTCTATTAAAGTTGGTTAATTTAGATATTTTCGGAATGAATTTTTAAGAGTAAATTTAGGTTATCATCAAATTGTGGTAATCATTTTTAAAAATACTATAGTTCAAAATTAGTAACGCCGATAAATTCCATAATAGAAAATTACACTTTTTGTCAAAATTGTTAGCAATTAGAAAGTGTGTTACCAATTCTGAAATGGTATTTAAGTTTCTTTTAAGTGGATTTCAGTGAATATATTACTTTCAAATTTGTATTTTTTTCAAACATTGGAAATGTCCTTGTACAAACGACTTTCGAACTTGTCTTATTAAAAATATTTGAAGTATTGTATTTTCACATAATGCCGAGTTTTCAATCACAGATTTATTTTGTCAATTTTCTACGTTTATTTTTTCGAGTAGTAACTTTTCACTTAAACACCAGTTCAGAAAGGTTGTTAAATACTATCTGTCTGTACCTGAAGCATCAAATAGTTCTACCTGTTTGTTTGTTTGTTTAAGTGGAGTTTAACGCCTTCCCATAGTCAAAGTAAACCATGTGGGAGCGTTCACATCGAAAGGTGGGATGAGAAAGTGACTCTTTCAACTAGGATTCGAACCAAACCATCCGGGTCAGATGTATACTTACCCGATTTCCAAATTTCTAACCTCTTTAAACCGAGATAATTACATAAAACTTCAAATCTACTTAAATATACTTATTTAACAAAGTTCATGGGGTAACTGTATTTACAAAAGATACGCAAATCAAGTCTTAGTTTAAATTCAAGACAGTGTGATTTTTAGATACACTTATAAATAGCTATGTCCTTAAATCTTGAAGTACTCGTTGTCTTTAATCAATTGATTTTAGATATCAAAGGTTGATTTACGTAGCTGTGACCTTGATATTAGCTGTTGAACAATTAACTGAAGCAAGGTTCATTAAGATTATTCGTTACATTTTAAATAAATACATTAATGTTTAGTAGTTTTGCTTTACAAGTGATTTGCATTAAGTTTAAAACAAAGTTACTTTTTATCAACGGTAAATTAAAGCGCTTATGTCAAAAATCGTAACAAAAATGTAAGCTATTATGTAAACTAAATAAAATGTAACCTAAGTTTCAACTTACAAATTAAAAATTAAACTTGTAGTTATTAGACGTAACCTAAATAAAGCTGATTTGAAATAGAACTTAAAAGGCAGGTAAAAGCATTAAATAAGTCGCTAACAGTAATTTTCCCAATAAAATAGTGACTTGCATTCAACAGTAACAATTCTGGGTCAAAATAATTTGGATTTTTACACGAGTATGTACATTTTTGAGAACATTAGCACGTGTTGTAATAGACAGTAAAGGACGATCATCTTAACATTTACACTAAGTGTCGGCAGTTGTTTTTGCCCTTGGGATCTGGGCAGTCTTAGTATAGTCTATAATGTTCGCTATTCAGTTAAGGAGCGGATGTGGTCCAGTGGTAACGCGCTGGACTGATAAACCAGGGGCCCCGAGTTCGATTCCCCGCTCCTCCACCAACATTACTAATAGTCTTTCTGATAAGACGTTAAACCGAGGTCCCATGTATCAGTGCTATACACCGAGCATGCAAAAGAACCAGGGGTGTCTCTGGAATGGGTTAATTTCTGTATCTTGCACTACCCCCACAACATTAAATAACTAATCTCTTCAGGGGGCGTGGGTCATATAGACGATAAATAAGCTCAAATAGATAGATAGATATTCAGTTACTTTTCCATGCAATACCCTTATAAATGATAATATCACATATCTACATGGAAAACGAAAGGTCAATTCTTATAAATTTCGCCGAATAAGGGTAAAATAAACAAAGACTTCAATATGTGTCATAGATTTATGTTTTCTTACTTTAAACTCTTTAAAAATGAAACACGTGTTAAGTATTAAGATTGAAACTTTACATTAAATTTTTTGAAAAATTATTTCAAAGATTTTACATACCACTTACATGATATTGCTCCATTGTAACGTGGTCATTTCCTAGAAAAACTAAAAAAATAGATTTCAGTTTAATTTTTTTCCAAAACTTGAACATTTCCTTTTTTCAAATATAATATCAAAGATTCTCTAATATGAATACGAGACAACATGCAGCGAGTATGCACTTTAGAAATAATATCTTTAAATCTTTTTTAGATAATCTGCACAATCATCGTCATGTCGTTCAATTAACAGAATAGAACCAAACCTTTATCTTACTTAACAGAAAGAACATGTGTACAAGTAAACAAATACATAACATACATAAAATAGTCTTCTGGATTTAGAGATTCAACCTGTAATCCGAACTTTGCACATTTTAATCTTACACTGTTATACATATGTAAGTACCTTTTTTATACTTACGTTAAACAAACCGTAGATTTTTAATTACGGTATTTGTTCAATTACCTCAATGACACCTACTTATCATATCTACCTAACTATACATTCACGACAATTGCTTTAGGAAATGTTAATATTTATATACTCGAAATGACTGGTATATTTTCTTATAATTATTTCTAAATCACAAGTGCTTTTCATTCAAGGTCTATACAGCAAATCAGTGTTAAACTAGCTAATGGATAAATATTAAACTGTTTGGTGCAGGTGAACTTAGAAACAACCTTAAGCTTCAAATTAAATATGTATAATATTAGTTTTCTCAGGTAGCTAGGGACATAAAAAGGTTGTTTTGCACGAACATAGTAAAAAGAATGTAAAGAAGATAAAAATAGGCTGCACGTAAAGGTATTTTACTTTTATTTTTGGTTTCCGCTTCATACGAGCACCTCAAATACTTCAGAGATAGAACAAAAAAGACGGACGGACAGATTCTTCAAGAGAAACAAGTAATTTTAAAGTACACTTACCATTTCATTTATTTATCACACAGTGTGGGTGCGTGTCAGCAACGAAATTCTGGTTGATATGTTTCTGTTTTTATTCGCCGGAGGTTGGGGATTACACTAGATGTAGACGTATTTTGTCAAACATGCATAAAATGTGATCGCTGATTCTTTATGAAAAGACTTCAAGATATATATGCCTGTAAAGAGCAAAAACATTGTCAGGTTGAATATAAATTCGAATGTAAATTAAGGGAAGGAATCTGAAAGTAAATGTAAAGTTCACCCATACAGCTTTGAAAAATATAGGCTAAACATCCAACATTGAAACCGTTTCTTTGCTAAAATTCTAAAATTGTTTTGTCTTGTTCACATCCGTCAGTCATTTGTAGAGGTACAGCACTGGCCAGCACATTCTGACATGACATTGCCACTGGCCAGATCACCCGCGTTCTGAGTGGTCTACAATGTTTGTTCGTAGCATATACCTTAAGGCGATTATAACTGCAAAAAAGTCTATGTAAGCGTTACTGAGCAGAAACCGCTCAAAGAAAACGAATTTCCACTTTAGCAGTACTTTATTTTATTACAGTGCCTCTTGATATGACTTTGTAATACAGGAAACAATTCGCCTTTTTTCTTTTTTGGGGGGAAGTTTGCAAGTGCATAACGAGCAAAGTTCTCTACGATGATTTTGCCTAAGTGCAGTTTGCAGATCTACATACGTTTATATTGCGTTCCACTTGAAAGCAGTTTAGTGGTTTAAGGGGGAAAAGGGTTCTTGTAATAGTCAATATGGTGAAAAGTTTGAAATGCTTTACCCAGCAAAAAATGACAAAATTCAAATGTTTTATATATACTTCATTTTATTAAGGATTGGCATAAAATTGTCATGGTTGGATTAAGATTATTAAATATATATATATATATATATATAGCTATAAACTTTCATTAGAATTATTGAATGTGATTTGACGATAAATCTTGCTCCGTCCACGAACGCAAGCGTTTTATGATATTAAACAATCGCTAAACACACAAATCTGCCCTGTCACTAGTGGCAGAAGTTTAAAGACTCCACTGGCATTCAGCATTATATCCAGTCACAAGCTATCTCCAGCCACGTCGGTGGATAATATATCCTGCAAATATAAAACAAAACACAGAAAAAAGGGACGGGGTTGGGTGGAAAGTTTTTAAACTAAATATTTAATGTAAAACCTCGTTCTGTGGAATCAGAATCGAAAAGACTGGAATCTTGGGAGGCGGGGGTTTATATATGCAATACCCAGAATTCCCTTGTCTCGTGAGGTATGACGCAACAGAGATCACTTTTGCTGGATAAAGAGTTTTATCTTTATTCGATTAAACTATCTTTTATGATGGTAATGTATTGATTGTTTTGTGCAGAATGTAAGACTCTCCACATCAGATTTTGTGCTCCCAATTAGAATTTTCTTCCATCGAATAGCTCTGCAAGTTTGGTTGGAATATTTCAATTTATACTTCTAATTAGCAAGAATAATCGATATTTGCAATGTAAGGAGCTGCCGTGTTGCCTGGCCTGGTAAAGAGTGTTGGCCAGGACTGCACCTAAGAGCACCTTCTAAACACTGCATGTACTATAATTATATCGCCTGAAATGACTCATTTTCGCAACTTTTCGTTTATCTACAGAAATATTCATGGCGTTTCTTATAATGGAGGACTAACAAAATCCAGTATCGCGGTACTTTCTGCTAATACAATATACAGAAATGGACTTTTTAGCTGGTGAATATGATGTAATATATACCTAAAAAAAAAGTATTGACCAAGGCGATAGCATAGGTCTATATTAATCTTTTAGGTACATATCACATCATATCTACAAGCTTAAAAGTCTATATTTGTTTTACTATTTAAGCTATAAATAGCTTTTATATGGCACATATCACTGTCAAACGACGCATCGGAAACGTCATTATTCACAACATCCTGTCAGGTGGCGCATTCGACGGAATTTGCCGAAACGGCCTTCGTCATTTCCGGAAAGTGAGTCGTTTCGCCGGAAATGTCCGAATTATAAAAAGATACTGCATGGGATTTCCAGGAAATCTACCTTTGAAAAAAAAATCCCGGTCAATATGTTTTGATATTTACCGTTATTTTTTTACAAAATGTTACGCCTGCACCAATCAGAAAAAGGCATTTCAAAGCTATTTATGGGTTATATAATAATGCCTTTTATATGACATTGTTATGCAATTCATATACTTTACTGTTTCCTTCATGTAATTTGCATGTGCATTCCGACCAAAGTTCTTTGAGGTGCAATCCTAGCCAAACTTTCTAATAAAACACTGCTTCAATGTATTTCGTTTTTGGTACATCCTGCGGAACTGCATATTTATATAAGATATATATCGTGAAATGTACAAACACTGTTTATTGAGAACTCAAAAACACAGACCTTTCCTGTGTGATCCATGCATGTTTGCAAAATTCAGAGAGGTCGCAAACTTTTACTCGCAGTGTCAGCTTCCATTAACTATAAACTTAAAAAAATTCGGTCCACGTGTTGCCAGGCTACACCCTTTCAAGGACAGTAGATGCGAACTTTTTATTTATTTAATCTGTATATTATTCATTGAAGAGACATGCCAGAATCTTTAAGATGGATGCTTACAAAGGGACATTTGATAGAAGCCGAAATATTTCAAGAACAGTAACGAAATGAAACACAGACACATTTCCTTACCATTCAGTTAATCAAGAAAAAAACTGAAAACAAGCGTAAACGTTTGTGCCTTCTTCATTTAAATGCTATAACTGGCACCATCTTTGAGGCTTGACGTTCTGAGATTTAATGCTCTATTGCAAAGAACTGTTTTTACTTTATATTTCTGAAAGACTATTATTTAGTTTTCCCTAATATATACAGGCACCGTAATAGAGAAAGTACCCATAAAGCAGGAATTTTGTCTGTTTAGAGCTCTCACTTTGAATGGTTTTGTACGACTGCAGCTCGGTAACACAAGGACCGATTTCCTTACAGTTAGTATCAAATGCAAGTTTGATATCTTGGATGTCTGTACGTTTAAAGAAATGTACATGAGAACTCTGTGTATTTCATTTTTGAAAAAAAACTCTGCATGAAGTAAACAAAGAACAGTTGAAGGTAACTCTTAATGACTACACGTATTAGCAACATAATTTAGTTGTCTCCCTTGTATATGTCCTATAATAACAAGTAAGGACTACTGACAATGATAAAAGAAAACTTTAAATTATTTCTTGAAATGCTTTGTAAGTTTATGCTTTTACCGTGGAATATTTTGTTAAGCATAATCATAACATTTCAAACAAGCAATCGAAAATTATCGAGATTGTCTGTACACGTTTAAAACGAATCCAGTTAATGGCAATAAATGATTGGTTGCGTGAAATAAACAACGCTCTATTGATTACAAAACGCGTAAATTAATGAAGTGTGTTAATCAGTTCCGGAATATACCTGTTGGAAAGTTTACGTCTGAATACAAAAAGATTATGGCTTTTGTGCACAAAAGCAACATGCCTAAAGTTCTTTCAGTTCCTTCCCGTTTGTAATCAGTGTCAGTCTTTGATGTTCGTTTAATAAAATGATCATGTCGTAGTCAATGTTCAGTAACAAAATACGAAAACGTGCTGTGCGAATTGTACGAAAACAAATCTGTTTTGGGTACAGGTTATCAGTTCTTCCGATATAACTGACGTTCAGGAAGGACAACATAGAATGTATCCAAACCCAAGTTATTTTTTTTTCGGCGTAGCTGCATTAAAATCGATTTTGACCTACATTTGTAACGAATGAGATTGTTAGATTCAAAATTTTCAGATGAAGAAGGAAGTTTGCCATTGGTTAAAATTGTTGCTGCTTTGAAAATTTTATAACAGAATTCGTAATTGTTAGTTTAATTAAGTCTGAAAATAATGTAATAATAACAACATTTATACAGCCGAAAAAAAAAGATCAAAACGTCTTAACCATAAACAATTTTACTATATGAAATATATCTTACAAATATGATTAAAATTTTAATCTATTTCATCGAAGATGATATTGACACTTTTAGCATTAAACTCGGCATTTTTGTTTATATCCTAACTTGTTATGGAAATGGGACATTCGATTACTATGCAAGTTCAGTATCTGTCAATGTCCAATAACAATACATTAATGGGGCATTTATTTTGTTCTGTATCTACACCGATTATTTTTTGTTTGAAGATATTTCTTGTTTCTTCTTTTTTTCTTTGTTATTTTATTGCTTTTGGTGTTAACAAAACCTTAAATCTATTTTCTGACAAACATGCAGTTTTCTCAACAAATGGATTCACTGTTACAAAGGCGAACATAAAAGACAACAAAATATGTTTCAGATACAAATCTCTACTAAGAGGCAATGTTTTGATAAGCACTTAATCTTTCAAAGAATCAAACAGCTTCAGATATTGCTTTTATCGTTAGTGAAGCTCCTCGACTTGCCAAAGAATACATGCGTTTACGGTGCATTTTCTTTGAACATGGTATCAATGTTCGCTGGGAGTATCGGATGAATAAGTACAATAGCTTTGTTCACAATTTAGAAAACTTCAGTAAATGGATCCTTCTATTAAGTGATCGCGCAAATGTGTGTTTAACAACTACTCAATATGCTCTTCAAATACGAAGAATATGCGCGGAAGTATGGTATTGCTTTATGGAACGTACTTGTTTGCCTGAGTTATAAACTATTTGAAAGCCTAACATATTTTTCTTTAAGGTCACTATTTTGGTATATGAAAGATTAAAGTATCATGTAGATGATTTTGTTTTCGATGCATTGTTTCCTTGTAAATTAACATCACAGAATTTAATTATAGTTTAGAATTATTGTAATGAAGCTATCTTAAAGAAAGATTAATCAGACGATTTCGCTTTGTCAGTGTCGCATCCTTCTGCATTGTTGATGTCTTTGACAACCTGTTTTCATAAATATTTCGTTGTTGCTTTTTCCATTGTAATTTTTTAACACAAGGGTAGCCATTGAAGAGTCCATGTCATAAAAAATGCAAATGACTGTTTGAATTCTTTGGAATTTACCTGATTTCTTCATTGACATTTTTTCCTCAGTACAGGTGACTAGCACGTGTGAAATGCATGTTTCGAATAAAAAAATATCCATATCTAATAACGGTCGTATTTCTGTTTTAACAAACAAAGTTTTGACAGGATACATACAACTGTCTGTTTCAACATCCTGTTATATTTTCACTGACAACTTCAAATCAATGTAATGATATATCATATTCTAACACTGTGCACTTAGATGATGGCATCATCTTGCGTTATATACAGGAAAACTATTCTCTAATGATATGAAAGATATGCTATAAAATAATGAATTTCCGTTTATCTCATCTGAAATTGTCTCTGTAATTGGAAAATTCTTGATTGACGAGGAGTCTTTACTCAAATGATAATCGTTACCTGGCGACTGAAATATCTTTTTTTATGATGCCAGGAATAATATATGGAAAGGTTGTACCTTGTTTCAAATATCTATGCTATATTACTTAAGCTTATAAGCTTAAATCAGGTTGATTATATAATCAAGATAAATATAAGATTGCACTTGTTGTATACCCATAAATTATATATCAATATATTCTAATCTGTTTTGCTTTACACAGATTGATTATTTAGACAAAATACACTTTCAGTGGAAAATTCTGATCACGGAGGAAGTAAAATCCCTCCGTTTTTTTAGAGTTTCAGAATAACAATATATTTTTTGTGACATAAGAGAACACTAGATCTGTATGATATAGACGATATAAAATGAAATAATGAGTAGAAATTTCCGCTTGTCTCATCTGATATTTGTTTTTATAATTGGAAAATTCTTGATTGAAGAGCAATACATAAATTGAAGTCTCATGTTTCATAATAATTGCTAAACTGAAGACTTCAATCTATCTTAATGCTTTACTAAACTGAGGAATAGGAAGTTGCTATTTGTTTTTTAATGACTGTGAAATGACATTTTCATGTTGAGACAAAAAAGATGGATTCATTAAAAGAAGAGAAATAAGAAAAGTAAGAAATCGTTGAAAGCTGGTAACGGTGGATGCTCCTTGAAACATAAACTAGTCTATTTCATGCATTTTACAGTAATGAAAGAACAGAAGGATTGTATTGAATTGATTGAAAATGTAGTAATTTTACATAAATTCAAAACATCAAAGCTGTTTCACATCGGGTATTTGTAGGCATAGTTGAGATCAGATGTGTGGGTTTTGAGTACTATTAATGTTTTTTTCTTTACCTTCTGGCAGAACTGCTTGTCCTTTTGAAATATATAAAAAATATCCTAATTGTAGAATTAATAAGGCTCTAAGTAAAAATAATATCACATAATGATCTAAGCTTTAATACCCATGTGTTTTTATTATACAGTTATAGACTTATGTTGAGATCAGTTGCATTTCTACAGCTCTGTTAAAAACACATATTGACCAAAACATAAGTCCTAAATCGTTTTATACCTAACTGAAATGTAGAGTTTATTATATAACTTTATAAAGTCTTTTTCTCCTTAAATAATAGAATAAGTTAATTCCAAACTAATCCGAGTCATCATTTTACTGTTGCATTACATTTTGCAGTGAAAACGGCTTACCAAGAAATTTGATTTGATTAGAATAAATTGAAATATTAATTTAACATCTGATTGATGTTAACATCTACAAAACGTCATGTAACGATATATCAAGACATTATCAAAATAATACTTTAATTAAATACATCTATCGCGAAAGTGCATTCAAAATTGCTGGTGTACTGAATCAAGTTATTGAATACATTGTAATATTTTTTGTCCTAACGTGATATTGCCGGCATTTATTACATGATTTCTACATTATTGGTTTTGGAAGCAATTGTCACATTTAAATATGTCTCGTGTTCAATTTATGTGTATTGAAACGCTATGAACATAATAAAAGCTAGAGACACCCTCGGTTGTATAAGCCCATGTCTGGGCTATTTTTTTTTTAATAAGAGCAGTATTATATGCATTATGATTTGTTTTCATGTTTATTTGATTTGTACCAGATTTTCTCGTAATGCAGATGCAATATTATACTTAGGTTTTGTTTATCTTTTTCCTCTACTTATTTTAAGAGGTTATTATTCATAACTTGGTAACAGATAATTCAGATAAAATCCAATCTTATTTATGCTAAAAATAGTTTACTGCTCACTGGTGATTTCCGGTACAGTGATTTACCGTGTTTAAGTTTCATTAAAATCTAGCATAAGGTTTTTTTCACGAAAGAGTTTTGAAAGATATTGTTAGATCATAATAAATTTCTAATTGCTACACCTAGACAGTTAAAAACCCTTGTATTTGAAACTACTATGCGACATAAACTGAGAGAAAATATCAATGAAATATTCATTGTTTTATTGTTTTAAGGAAATGTTCAGACAATCTCTTCATCCAAGAATGAAGCACTTGAAAATGTAAATGACTGTAAGTCTCAGCTCTCACTCAAGCTGAAAACTCTAGAGAATACAATCAACATTACTGTGTTCTTTGAAAGATATGCTTGTTTATGCAATTTGTTCAGTCTGGATTCTGTATTATTTCTGTTGAAAACAACTGTCACGTTTATAGAGTTTTGTTTGTTGTTGAAGTAAGAAGAAAAAATAACTGAAAAAAAACTGAATTTGTCTTTTCACAAAAAATGGCAGGTGTAAAACTTGACTATTTATTATAAAATTAATTCATATCAATTTGAACCGAAGATTTCAGTTCAAAGGGAGCATGCTTGTATCGACACAAATAAAAAGTATAGTTAGTTTTTTTTCTGTAACCGAGTTAATGTAGTTTATATTTTCTTTGTATCCAAGTGATTTAAAAAATGAAAGAAAAGAAAGTTTTATATTTATTTGTATTTTTGTATTTATTTATATTTATTTGTATTTTTTGTATTTATTTATATTTATTTGTATTTTTGTATTTATTTATATTTATTTGTATTTTTGTTTTATTTTTGTATTTATTTATATTTATTTGTATTTTTG
The DNA here is from genome assembly GCA_012932295.1 of Cyclina sinensis. Lineage (NCBI taxonomy): Eukaryota > Metazoa > Mollusca > Bivalvia > Venerida > Veneridae > Cyclina > Cyclina sinensis. The sequence goes on along the minus strand of JAAONU010000018.1, from coordinate 27,305,421 downwards.
TATTTATTTATATTTATTTGTATTTTTTGTATTTATTTATATTTATTTGTATTTATTGAACAGTATTTTTATTTTGAAGCTGCGTAACAGCACGTTGTCAAGCTGAACAATATTTCATTCCATTTGTTGTAACTAGACACTACAGTTCTGTTGAAACACTAAATGACATTAGTCTGATTTGTGTAAACGGGGATAGTTCGTAAAAACGAAGGCACCATATGAGCTCTCATTTCAGACAATACTGGTAGCAGTCACAGCTGGAATACCAAAGACAAGACCACCTGAATTCTTCTTAGAATCAATCTTATATGCTAATGGCAAAACATTAAAACGTCTTTGACATGGCAACGGTTTAAAGTTAAATGACTGATGGATTATGTTTCAGCCGTAACAATGGCCCTGTTAGACGTTCTGATCTCAAGTTGCACAAATCCATTATCCATTTCAAATTTAGCGTAAGGACAAAACAATTGAATCATCTTACGCAACAAGACAAATATCGAAGCAGTGATAAACGTCACTCAAACTTTTTAAAAAGATGTCTTCTATATTTATATAAATACAACAATGTTGGTCTCTTTCAACGTTTGATTCAAGTTATGTTTTATTTGGTTTTTATCATATGCAAGACTTCAATTTTTGAGTGAAGTATCATAGTTATAGCTTGTTGCTGACACTTTGCAAGAGTGTTAATTGCAAAAGTCCTCCCAAATTTGTTCAAGGAATATCCTTCAATAAAGAACTTTTGATGCTAATTGAGTTTGACAAATTGCTTTGGAAATAAAACTCCTCAAGCCTAAAACCTAAATGCAAAGAGCTTTTAAATTTAGTGTGTAGAATTGCTTAGTGTTTTTCCCCTTTTTTTGTTTTTTTACCAAGACTGCTCAAATTTTGTCTCTGGGGTCACAGTTAGCACCAAATGTGGGGTAACATGTTTTATAGAAATATGTAGATATTTTTTTAGAAAGTATTCCTGAGGTAGTTTTGAAATGATGAACGATGCATTGCCTAATGACCCCAGCTAAGATACTTCAGACATCATCCCTGGAATCATTAGGTGCTCCACAGTGAGGGAATTTGTCATATTACATTATTTTCGTGTATTTCGAAAACCAGTTTCTTCGTTATATTATTTCGTAAAAAAGAAACAAAATTTTAGTCACAATAAAGAAATGTTATTTCGTATTAATGAAATGCAATTTCTAAAAACGAACTGTTTTATTTCGTAAAAATGAAATCATGTTATTCCGCATAACAAGATATTTTTGTCTGTGTATTTGACTGAAAATGTCTATAACAGCTTTGCCAAAAGAAGTCTATCATTAAGGACAGCACCGTTGGACCTTACATTTTCACTGATCGCATTTTGCAAACTTGTGGAGAATTTTATAAAATGTAATTTTTAAAACTTTCAAAAACCTTCAAGTCGAGTGTTATTGTGGTCATTTCAACAGAAAACTGCTATAGTTTAATGGTTAACCTAAATGCTGGGTTAATAAATGTACAAAGTCCAAAATCTCCATTACTTGTACTTTAGTAACATAAATATTTCTATAAGACTTTTGTCAAAAATAGGTTGGACTCTGATACACGGTATTGGTCGACGACTTAACCTAGCCTTTATGGTTGTTGTCAAGTATTGTTCAAATCTGTTTAATACAGTTTTGACGGATGTATCTCAGTGGTTTTCCTTATACATACATGTTGTAAATACGGGTATAGATAAATTATCTTTTTCACTGTTACTGGAAAAGTGTTTATGCCATAATAAACGTCGGCCTAGTCAGATAAAATGGGCATTTCATGAAAAAACGAACAGTTCACATATTAAAAACTTACACGGTGATGAAGCCACCTTTAGTGTTATTGATATTAGTACAGTTGAGGTTTTTGAAATTGTTCTACCATTTTCTTGTGCTATTACACATGGTAGATTGATATGTACGCTACAAAAACCCGAAAGACAAATGTATGTTTTTTAGGCAAAATTTTTGTACGGAGCGTTTCTATCATTTCCGTACTTGTCAAAGCAGTTACGAATCATCTCAAAAGACACCACTGGAAACGAGTCATCTTCAAACTCTTTGCATCGAAAAAAACATTAACTTACAATAGTATGTCAGAAATTCGTAGCATAAAAACAAACAAAAAAAACCCGCCCGTGTTAAAAGGTTTTCACCATAATAAACACATTTGAATCATTACGCCACTTTGTTTTGTCAATCCTCATTTCCGCTTCAAGAACCAAACAAAAACAAATGTTGCAAACACACAATTAACACTCTTTCAAGTACGTTTTTGTCCATATCATGCATGCAGTTACTGGCTTTTCCTTACAACACTAACAGTGTAAAATAGCTAAATCAACGAGATTTATCATGAGAAGCTCTTCAATATTCCAGACTTATTGAATTGAGTTATTGGTTAATATCATCTCTGTCAGAATACTGGATGCTGATATTTTATTAAAGAAAAACGAATTATTGCTTTTCTAGTGTTGTTCTCACCAAATGTTGTGAGAGTTAATATGCCTATGTTGAGAGATCGGTGCGTTAAATGTGCCTTTTCTTTAGATCGACTACAAAGCGCAATAGTCAAACTTCTGTTCTTTTTTTATTAAAAAAAAGGTTCAACAGCGTTGAAATATGAATGTGTTTATGATTTTCGGTAAATATAAATAATTAACTTTAACTTTTCGTGGCAATATCTTTATATATTGGTACTATTCATTTGTTAGTGTTGAAATCTTTTTTCGTTGGAAGACAGCTGAGGTTTACCTATTTTCTATAGGTCCTCAAAATCAACACTGTAAAGACTAACAATCATATCAACATATCAAAACTTGTCTGTGATAAGGGGGTTTTGTGCCCGTTTAAAAGTTATATTTCCTAATTCAAAATCATATAGTAAAATTTATGAAATATATTTTGTGTACGATCAACATGATCAAGTGAATAATTTTGGTGTCCTAGATATAAATGATAAACCGAGGAATTTCTTTTTAGGAAGTGTTTTACTGTTTGGTTATGATTACCTTAAATATTTGATATGGCAAACATGATTAATTTAAACTGTTTCGTCGATGTAGAAAATGTAGCTTTATATACGGAGAATTCGAGAAGAATTCAAAGAAGGTGGGTGGTGTAGTAGAGGTATGATACGGCACTTCTACTCTCTTGCCTATCCGCTAGCTTATATGGTGACGTAGTGTAGTGATCGCTTTGTGACTTCAAACCCAGCTCAGCGAAAGTGTTTTTTTTTGTTTACATGTTCATATAACGAAGGCTCATAAAAGAGTCTATCGTCGGTTACACATTCCGCTCAACAAATACTTTTTCGTACGATCAAATGAATAATTTTGGTCTCCTTGATACATATGTAAATGATAAACAGGGGAAATTCTTTTAAAGACTTTGTTTTTCTGATAAGCTAAAATGTCCTTAAATATTTCACATGGCAAATTGGTGCATTTAAACTATTTCTTCGATTTAGCAATTGTAGAAAATGTAGCTATATATACGAAGAATTCGAGAGGAATTCTAAGAAGGTAAGGTGGTGTAGTAGAGGTATGATACTGAACTTCTACTCTCTTGCTTATCCGCTATCTTATACGGTGATGTGGTATAGTGTTCGCTTTGTGACTTTAAACCCAGCTAAGGGAAAGTGGATTTTTTCCGGTTACATGTTCATATAACGATTGCTCATATAATAGTCTATCGTCGGTTACCCACGGTACACATTCCGCTCAACTTCATTAAAGTACCGTGTGGCAATGGACTGCCGATTCTTCGTTTACATATTGAATATTAATGAGCAAAAACAAGAAACATTCCACCCGCAGATATTTCGCATAACAAATAAAAACCCTTTACTTCGGAGAGTTTACTAACGTAATGCAGTGGTTTTTGTCAATTTAAATAGACATTTTCCCAGAAGTTAAACAGGACCGCAACAGTGCTCTGTTTTAAAATGTAACAAGTAATTTCATTGACTGAGATTCCACGATGAAATATTACTGGAACCGATAAAAGAACGTAACTTATTATTCATGAGTACGAAATTTCTGCAACCAATTGTCCCTCGGTCGTTGAATAGAGTGAAACGGAATGGATAGAAGGTGGGATTCCTACGATGATTAGAGTCTGATACACCACTTTCATACCACTTGTCTTCTTTAACGTTTCATAGGGAGAAATAATCACATTTAAACAGTCTGAAAATCACATATGTAACAGATTGTTCACGAATGTTACATTCGTAACAAATAAAATATATTACAAATGTGTTTGTCCCAAATTGGCGTTAACATTAAAAGCACATATGTAACAGGTTTAGTTCTTGACTGACAATGTTCAGTTCGTTGATAGTAATAGAAACAGCATTACATATCTGCCATTATTACCACTGCAAGTTACCATCACTATCATGATTATTACTTCTACATATTCATAGCCGCCTGTTCGAGTCCGGTAGGTTACAAGTCCTTACATTCAAGTGGTTTTCTTTCACTATCTACGTCTGTTTCAAGTAGTCAGGTAACCATAAAAAAGTTGGCATTGCCTCGATTCATTACGTACAAGGGCATGTCCGTTGGCCAGGGAATCAGGGATCGGCCTTATGCAGTGGTCCATAACATTCCATTAACCGAAGTTGGACCCACCTATGCTGCTATAGGTGGTGGTGGTAACAACGCCTTAAAAAGAGACAAGGACACCACCATCGCCACCATCAACAACAACACTAATAATACCACCACAGTTGGTACTGCTGCTGCTGCTGCTTTGTCTGTTGCTGTCGCTGCTTTTAATATCAAACGACGTGTCACACATGTAACAATTGTTACAAATTTGTCTTACAATGCTAACCTTTATTCTTGACTATCATAGTATGCCCTTTTTCAGGAACGTTAAACTAATTACACGCGTATCAAGCTACATTCTTTATTGCAACAACGGAACATATTTAGTTTAAAATCCTTTTAAACGGTCGTGATCTGTGCCTGCACTTTTGTCTTGACATGTACATAACAAATTGACCGTAAAATTTCTGGTTAAGTGACAACTGTTACCTCAATCCGGAATGAACAGCCCTGAAAATTGTCACTAGTAAGATGAATGTTTAGACTTGTTCATGCGAAGCTTACATGATATTTTGTTAGAATCTTCTACAGGTCTTCATGTAGTGAGCCTTTTAAGTTTAAACAAAGCCATCTAGCTGTATTGATAAATAACTGTTTTGTCAACATAATTTAAAGAAACTGAATGTTATTTAATGTAACAAAGAGGCAATTGATTAATATTAATATGATAATATTATACGAAGCAGTGTCAGTTCATAAAAAAATGTTACATTTAAGAACAATGCAGGAGAAAATATTATTTGCAAAAAGTTTGAGTTACTTGGTTGCTCTATCCAGTCATAATAACATCATTCTTCCTAAAAGGTAAACATACAAGGTTATGTGAGTATTAAAATATGTTGCGATAATGATAATTTAAGTGTCATCAGGTGCTTTTTTAACTCATTAATGACATGTGAATGTAAAGATTTTATATACATATGAATGTCCTTCAAGAAATACCACGAATTATGTATAATTTTTACTGTCTTTATTTTTTCTGCAAATCAGTCTTATGCTTTTTAAAATACGTTTGCGTTCTTCTTACCTCCTTTGGGGAAACAATAATTGTACCGTAAGGTGAAGGACAAAGCCAGGTTTATGTTATGCATTCCATATTTTTTGTTACATGTATTTTTATATAGACCAATACTTCAGATTTAGAAACACCTCAACCTTTTTTTAATATACTTTGAAAATGTAAACGAGAACTTTACTATATGAAATAATATAATACAAAATGTACTGTCGCCTTGTCTGTTGCTAATATTTATTGTACTAAACTATCCAGACATCTTGATGCAGACAATCTAATCATAGCTATTATGCTATGGTATACGCGACATCTGTAATGAAATAATGAATTTCCGTTTGTATCATTTGTAATTATCTAGAAATTTTTGATTGAAAAGCAATATATTGAATGTCTTTTTTTCTCTCCGTACCTTTTATTCACAAGTAGACTGAAATCGATTTGTGTATTCTTATTGAAACTTTAGAAAATATTGTGAAACTTGAGGAAAATCTTGTAGATAAGGAAAGAATACAACAATAGCGCAAATCTTGAAGAAACTATAAAAATATGAAATAGAAAGAAATATTTTTGGGGGGAATTTTCAGAGACGAAAAGTAAAGGAACATTTACTTGTTCTACCTTCGACGATTGCTTCGACCGTACTAATTAATTACCGAGTAACACTTTTGCTTAACTTAAAAACTGATAACAACGAACTTTAAGCGAATACTTGCTTCCTTATGAAAACAACAAACCACTGAATGCTTTAATAATACACTATCGAACACATTTTGAAACCATACAAGGGGGGGGGGGGGGGGGGGGCAGTTAGAGAGAAATTTGTGTTATACGTCTCTAAAAATGCGTAATAAAGATCTTCAGAAATGTTACTAGTTCATTTTTTATCACAACTGAATATATCACTAACTTATGCAACAACCTGACAGAGAAATGAAATCTAATTTACGAAGTAACAAATAAAATCATTTTACAAAGATTACTTATCATCGGTAAATATCTATCGATATAAGTCTTAATATCAGATCTGTAAAAGTGTCATGTCCATATGTTGTGAAATCATCCACCTTCAAGTTGGTGAAGTTGAATAATGAGGTCTATAAATGTGCTTTATGTTGCAACAGATTTCTTTCTTCGGTGCAAATTAGTTCACAAGGTTACCTTATATTTTGAAGTTCTGCGTTACAATCATTTAGCTGAAACAAACATGTATAATTATAGAGAAAAGGTATGTGCACTTTTTAGATGAACATCATCCGGTTATTGCGTCTCCCTATTCCATAATCCACTGAATGGAGATGTATTTTATATTGTTGATATCTTTTCGTCCACCTGTCCGACTCTCAGTCCTTCGTCCATATGTCTCTTTAATATATTATTTCCTTGAAAACCATGATTTGTTCCTATTTATTGATATGCAAAATTAGGAAATCCTTACTTTGTAGTTATTAGCAAACAGATTTCCAGCATACGTGTTGATGTTTACATTAAGTATTGCAGCCTTTTTTAACAATTGATTGACATTTGTCTGATAGAAATATTTCCCGGTGATTTAAGTGCTTGAAATGAAAGGATCGGGTATCATATGTTGTTAGTAATTATATCTTTTGTCTAACGTTAAATGACAATGGCATAAACATTAACGTAAACAAAGGAAAATGTTGACACCATAACAGATACTATGGATCCCTCTGATGAGATGATGATACAAGGTACCCAACCATTCTAATGAACCAATGTAGCACAGGTACAAAACAAATAATTCATCTAGTAAATCCTCATCACTTCATATTTTACAGTTGTTCGTCGCAAAAGGTTTTGGTTTCTTTATTCTATCTCTTGACAAGAGTATTTTTTTATAATAAAACGTTCCATTATCTTATTGTTGTCTAACGTTTCATACGTAAGCGAAAAGTGAATTATCCTTTTTAGCCACACTCTAATAAGTGGAAAGGGATATGAGACTGCTCTCATTCCTTCCGTCCGCCTTTCCGTGACACTTTTATACAAATCATAACTCCAAAACTATTCAAGGGAATTTGTCTAAACAGCATAAAATAATTAAATAGCATTAAAGGAAAATGCAGTGTTAAAGGGTCATAACTCTACCACACCCCACTCGTAATGTCCTTCCTTTGTTATAATTTTTTTCCGTTACGAACGTAACTCAAAAAGTTATTGAAGGACTAATTTCACATTTCATACAATGATAGAAGACATCAATGGGCGTGCAGTATATAATAACCATAACTCTTTTATTACTCTTTCTTGAATTGTGTCAATTTTTAATATTGCAATAAAAATGTCCCGAACCCAAGTTTAAAACTCCTTAAGGAATTTTGTTGATATTTCATACAATGAAAATGAGTACACTGAGTGGATGTGTCGTTTGCAGGAACCTGTTTTTCTTTATAAATAATTGTTCGGAAGATAATTTGAAAACTATAAAAGTTTTAATTACTATTTCACATACTATCAAAGAGCATTTAGAGGAAGTGCATTTTGTAAGAAATGCAACTCTGCTAAGGTTCTACTTGTCCAGAACATAACTCAGACGCTACTGAATTGATCCAGTTTACATTTTTTTACACAATGATGAGTGGTAATAAGGTTGAGAGCAGTGTGTCGGAATAATAACTTTACCTTGCAACGTTTTAATTGCCTCAATTTGTTGTCTTTCTATCTGTCTGTGACAGTTCTGCTCACTGCCTAACGCCATAACTTTGTAGGAGATTTCTTTAAACGTTAGCATGCAGTGATAGAAGGCTAAACAGCATATAGCTTCAGGGTGGAGGCCTTCGTTATCTAGAGAAGCGATTAAATTTGAGATTTTTTTTTTTATTCATTAGCAGGTAGGTTTTTTCCTCTTTTGTTTTCCGGTGTTTTTGAAAAGTTGTTCAAGAAAGGTACCAATGACACAGTTGACACATCGACGTCACATCTCACTTGAGTCCAAAAACAATAACAAGAACACTAACAACAACAAAACAGCAACAAAAATCAATACGGTAACAAGTAAAGAATATTTTAATGTATTGTTTAAACTATGTTCCAAGGTATATCATAAATTCAGTTCGTGATGATTCAATAGCTTAACAGTTTTTTGTAATCAGAAAACGGTTATTTATGATAATATTTTATATTTTATAACAGGTTTCTCTGCAATTAGGATTATTATGCGACGGAAATATCAGCTGGCTTTAAACAGGCATTAATCTAACGATTTATAAACACCTTGACTAGAACGTTGAACAGACAAATATGTCATTTTATGCAGGTATATGCTAATAAGATAAACTGATATCCTTTAGAATATGAACTAAGTTTGTGTTATTCAGTCAAACGTCTTTGTTAAACAGTAACACGTTTTATTGTGTGTTTTAGTGTACTTTAGTGTAATTTACTATGGCTCATAAGTTGCAGGCTTAAATGGTTAAAAATATCAGAAAATGGACTTTTTAGAAATATAGTTCTGTTAAGTGCTTGAGCATGTCGGCCGTTTTCTTCATAAAAAATATTTTTGCAAGCTTTGGTGACATCAGTCTGATACTTTGGAACAAATTAACTTTTCAGTTCTTATTTTCGTGTCTGAATTTCCTTCGTAACTCTTACCATGCTAAATATCTAAAATGGATTTGTCCATCTTTCAATTTTGACGGATCCATTAGCTGTTTATGGGGGTGCTTATTGAATATTTACTGACTGAATGGCGAATAGTGCAGACCATGATGAAACTGCACGGATGTGCAGGATGGTCTTGGTCTGCACTGGTAGCAACGGCAGAGCCAATTGTCTCTAGCAGGATAAGTTTTAAGGTTTACAGTGCTATATAAGCCAGTGCAGTCCAAGTCATTGGTTATACACAATGTATACATTGAATTACGTGTTTTCTATAGCACACGGAACAATGCGGATTATAAACACACAATAACGTGTCTTAATATATTTAAATGTTCAGGTAAATGAAATAATACACGTTTGTCATTTATTGCCAAAGGATTATATTGTACTTAATTATAACATTATCATCTGTCGATACTTCCAGGAAGGTCTTCTATAATGATGAAAACGATGGTGAACGTAATGACGAATTTCCGCTTGTCTCATCCAAATTGCCTATGTAATTGGAAAAATCTTTAAAGAAATGGGTTATCCGCATTTATTTTCTTCTGCCATAATAGTTCTCTGGAAGAGACGAAAAACATGGCGGTGAATCCAAGTACTATTTTGTATATTGTTAAAAATCTATTAATTAAAACAGAAGAACAGCAAACAACCCTGAAAAATACGACATCGAGTGTTTACAAAACAAAGTACATTACCAGTATTACTTAGTTTTCGAGAAAGACAGTAGTCGTGTCTGAAAGAATTTCATTGAAAACAGAAAGTGGCAGGTTTGTATATTTACATGGCTGAGTCTGTTTAGGACTTCAGGAATGTCAAAACTTAGCAATTCATGTTTCTTTATTTTTGTTTTAATATTTGAAAGCCGATTAACATACAATTTATGATTCAACGATTAGATTTGAAATATTTCTATATATGATTATGTTGGCAAAATCGTGTCAATTAGAGCGGAGTTATTAATAAATGACTATTTAACTTACTTGAAACACTTGGTTTATTTGTAATATCGTGATACATATCAAATGTCTTATTATGTTCTGGATTCCTTTTAACGTCAGCTGCAAGCGAAACTATTCCTGAAATTACACTTTACAAATATATACAATATTTTTTCAAACAATGATCCTCTATTTAACAACACCTTGAAGCTTGTGAGAGACCACAAATATTTGCTATATCAAATACATTTATCACGAGCGTCTATTTAATATTCCAAGCTTATTGAATCGGTTATTGCTTAATAAATCTTCTGTCATAATAGTGGACGTCGATGTAAAAATTGGTTTTACATGGAAATATGGAAGTTGTAACGCTAGTGTATTAAGCTGTTCGTTGTTAATACATTGTAGGTCGTTCAAGCTAACCCATTTGAGTTTTCTAAGCCTCAGCTAATCTCCTTCACAAACATTGTAGTCATTTCTGTTTGTCCTAATACAATTAATTTTTAAATGTCTGATGCCTTTGTTGAGAGAAACATTTTTTGTTAGATTCAGAAGATTAGTTATGATCCACTTCTTAACATCAACATTAATCCTATAAAATGAACGTAACTATGTCTTCAGAACTTCATACCTAAATTTTAAGAAGAGTTTTGCTGCTGTACACTCGTTTATCAACTAATCGACATGTTTTAGAATAATATAAGAGAATACGAAAACATTAAGTTTGAATATACTTATAACTGATTAAAAATGTACTTCTTTGACAGCTTGACAATATGAGAAATAGAAAATGTGTTTATAAAATATTCATTTCTTAATAATTAATGACCCTCGGTCGAACAGAACTCCTGGCCTTAAAATTTCAATAACAAATGTCTCTTCAGTTGATAAAACAGCTTTGACAGATAACGCATCACATAATAATTATGCTCACTGTTTTCAGCTGAATTTTCACAGTTAGGAATAGGTCTTCTAAAAATAATAAGAGAAATGACACCAAATGATATCTGTTGTTTAAATCTGTTTAATGTATGTTGATATTCCATTAATTTCTTTCTCTTTTTTGACTGTTTACCTTTAAGATGAAGATATCCTTAACAAGAGCTTTTATAACTAAAACTAACTATTACTACAACTTTTCGTATAACGAATATTTAATTTTATAGTTGACACAAGACATTCGTGAGGTTTGCGTGTGTTAATTATGTTGTTGTGTTTTTTACTATATTTCATCTGTATAAGCGAATCATGCCCTTTAAGTGAGGACGTTTTTTTAGATGACCTGTCATCATGTTAGAATATTTTTAGAGTGATTTTATTTATTCAATTTTAGTTTAGTGTTACATGCAACAATACTTTTAAAATTATATTTAGTACATTTTCTACCATATTAATAAATAATAAATAAACCAAAGTCAATGAGCAGGCGACTGATTTAAGAGTTATGTCGCCTATAAATAGATGTCTTTATTGCTTTATAACTTGGATTTGCTTGTCTGAAACCTCCATTCGATTTTACTTCAACATTTTAGACTTAGTAAAAACTTTTGCGTATAATTGTGATTTATAATTATCGTATGATGAGTTATTTTTTCATATCGTACAATGAGTGTTTCTACACCATGTCCAGTTTTAGAAAACAAAAGTATTATATGCAAAAAAACTCACGTGTTTGCGCCATCGTTCTCTTCAATAGCAGCCAAATACTATTTAGGGCCTTACACTTTTTTGTCCCTGGATAATGACCATCAATTCTAAAGATATATTGAGTTTCATTATCCTGCAGAATTAAAAAAGGAGACGTGAATGCAAAAGAAGCTTAAGAAATGCTATTTTACTTTTGCACAACAATTTAATGCATTTCGTAAAAGGAAGAAACGAAGAATAGAACAGTATTCCTCAACCACGCAATATTGTAAAACAATACAAAGAGTGATTAACATAAGATGTTTGTACTATGTATTTGGCAACTTGCACATTAAATAAACGACCTTTAAATCGTGACAAGGAAACGTTTCATGCAATACTTTATTTGTTTGATTAACCAAGTCAATGCAATTTCGATAGTTTTCTCGAAATGTATCTGGGCTTGGTAATACAAGTTCTTAGTGCTAGACAACTGTCAATACGTGCGTTTCAGACTAAGAGGTTGTCCATCTATGGTACATGTGGATTTCTTACGGCTACACTGAACATACAACTATTAATAATCCTCAGGGCAACATATTTAAAACTGTACAATAAAATATTACAACAAAGGAACACTTATCAGTCTTAACGGCACTAAATTCACCTATTAAACAATTTAATGCCGTGCAGTAGACAAATCAGTGATCATGGAATAAACCGAACTCTATCGATTACGACACTTTCAAATGAGAGAATCGTGTTAACAGGTGACAGGTTCCGGAATCAACGAGCGGAAAAACAAACTCTACAAGACAACTATTTTCTCCGGAACAAAATAATTATGACTGTCTCTTGTGCATTAGATCATTATTATGCAGCCAAAACTGATCTTTTTTTCTAGAGATGACTTTTATGTTATGTCATTTACAGACAATAGTTGATTTCCATTTTCAAATTCATCATTTTCAACTTTCTATAATTTTGTCATTGAGGAAAACTGTTTATTAAGCGCTAACGAAATAGTAAAATGGCTGCATTTTTTAAACGCTTTTAAGTATTTGAGTTGTCAAATAATTTACATTTTAAAGTATAATTTTCAGAAACCATAGTTATATATAAAAGATACGTACTGCTTGTTTATAATGTCCGTATATATCTTCTTGAATTATATTAAGCTTAAGAAAGCTATGTATGCAAAAAAGCAAAAGTTTCTTATGCCATGCAATAATGAAATATTTTTGTTTTGTTATACACTCATGATGCAGAGCGAATAAATTCTTTGAAATCAATCTGTTTCCGTTGAGATTAGCACATGTAGGTTGTTTACAGAGCTCTCAAATGACAGATTCGTGTGTACAGGTTCCGTATTTGACCAACTTGAAAAATGTCGATGTAAAAACATACAGATTAGTGTATAACTCCTGATCAATCGGTAAAATGCAAAAATGTCTTAAAATCTTCTTTTTTTTCTGTATTTGTTACTGTTGAAATCTGTTTTCGTTGCCAGACAGCTGAAGTTTGCCTATTTTCTTTAGATCCACAAAATCAACACTGTAAAGAGAAACAATCATAACATATCAAACATTGTCTGTAATAAGGGGGTTCTGGGCCCCGTTTAGGAGTTATTTATCTAAATTCATAATCAAATGAATAATTTTGGTCTCCTTGATATATATATGTAAATGATAAACAGGGGAATTTCTTTTAGGGACTTTGTTTTTTTTTTTTTTTGATTGGCTAAAATTTCCTTAAATATTTCAGATGGTCAATTGATGAATTTAAACAACTGAAGAAAATGTAGCTATATATACGAAGAATTCGAGAGGAATTCTAAGAAGGTAACGTGGTGTAGTAAAGGTAGAGGTATGATACGGAACTTCTACCCTCTTGCCTATCTTATACGGTGATGTGGTATGGTGCTTTTTCTGTTGCTGCCGCTGTCTTAACATGGACATAACATATTGACCATAAAATTTCTAGTTAAGTGACAATAGTACCTCAATCCGGAATGAACAGCCCGGAAAATTGTCACTAGTATGACGAATGCTCCATGCTTGTTTATGTGAAGCTAACATGATATTTTGTTTGTATCTTTCAGGGGTCTTCGTATAGTGAGCCTTTTAAGTTTGTCACACGTTAGTTTTACCAAAGCCATCTAGCCTTATTGATAAATAAATGTTCTTTCAACATAACTAAAAGAAATTGAATGTTATTTAATGTTATAAAGAGGCAATTGATTTTTTTAGATATTACACGAAGCAGTGTCAGTTCATAAAAAATATTACAAAACATATTATCAAGAACTATGCAAGAAAACAATTATTCTTTTGAAAACGTTTTACTAATTTGTCTGCTCTCTCCAGTTATAATAATATTACTGTTCCAGAAAAGATCTGAGTATTAATATAATTTTTATGTTGCGATGATGATAATTTAAGTGTCATCGTGTGTTTTTATAATTCATTAACTTGCCATGGCATGTGAATATAAATGTTCTAATACATACATTTGATTGTCGTTGAAGATATACCACGAATTATACATTGGTCATTTGGTCTTTAACATACGTTTGCCGTCTTCTTAAGTCCTCAGTGAAACAATAAATGTACCGTCAGGTGAAGGACAAAGTTAAGTTTATGTTATGTATTCCATTTATTCTGGTTATTTTGTTTATCTATAGACCTATACTTCAGATTTAGAAACACCTCAACCCTTTTTGATATACTTCGAAAATGTTACTAGATTAAATAATACAATACAAAATGTACTATCATCTTGTCTATTGCGCTGAACTATGCAGACCTTTTATATTTTTTGAAGACAATCTAATCATAGCTATTATGCTATGGCACAAACGACATATAAAATAAAATATTGAATTTCCGTTTGTATCATTTGTAATTATCTAGAAAAGCAATATGTATTGGATGCCTTTTCTTCTCTCCGTACCTTTTATTCCTACGGAGAGTGAAATGGATTTGTGTAATCTTATTGAAACTTAAGAAAATGTTATTAAATTTGAGGAAAATCTTGTAAATAAGGAAAGAATACACCAATAGCGCAACTCTGGAAGAAACTATAAAGATATGAAAAAAGAAAGAAATATTTTTGGGGGTAATTTTCAGGAGTAAAGGAACATTTACTTGTTCTACCTTTGACGATTGCTTCGACCGTACTAATTAATTACCGAGTAACACTTTTGCTTAAGTTAAAAACTGATTACAACGAACTTTTAGCGAACACTTGCTTCCTTATGAAAACAACAAACCACTGAATGCTTTAATAATACACTATCGAACACATTTTTAAGCCATACAGGGGAAAGTTGAAAGAGAAATTTGTGTTACATGTTTCTAAAAATGCGTAATAAAGATCTTCAGAAATGTTACTAATTCAATATTTTATCACAACTGAATATATCACTAACTTATGCAAATACCTGTAGGAAAGAGAAATGAAATCTACGTTACGAAAGTAACACAAACATTGTATAAAGGATACTTGTAATCAGATAATATCAAATTATATAATAAATTGACATAAGTCTTAAAATCAGATGTGTAAAAGTGTCATGTCCATATGATGTGAAATCATCCACCTTGGTGAAGTTGAATAATGGGGTTTATTAGTGTGCCTTGTGTTGCAGCAGATTTCTTTCTTCTGTACAAATTAGTTCACAAGGTTACCCTATATTTTCAAGTTCTGCGTTACAATCAATTAGCTTAAACAAAAATGTATAATTATAGAGAAAAGGTATGTGCACTTTTTAGATTAAAAACATCCGGTAATTGCGCCTACCTATTCCATAATCCCCTGAATGGAGATGTATTTTATATTGTTGATATCTTTTCGTCCACCTGTCCGACTCGCAGTCCTTCGTCCATATGTCTCTTTAATATATTCTTTCCTTAAAAACCATGATTTGTTCCTCTATATTGATATACAAAATCAAGAAATCCTTACTTTGTAGTTATTAGCAAACAGATTTCCAGCATACGTGTTGATGTTTACATTAAGTATTGCAGCCTTTTTTAACAATTGATTGACATTTGTCTGATAGAAATATTTCCCGGTGGTTTAAGTGCTTGAAATGAAAGGATCCTTAAAAAAAGCACAGAAAACATACATCTGATCGGGTATCATATGTCGTTAGTAATTATATCTTTTGTCTAACGTTAAAAGACAATGGCCTAAACATTAACGTAAACAAAGGAAAATGTTGCCACCATAACAGATTCCATGGATCATACTGATGAGTTGATTACACATGGCACCAAACATTCTAATTAACAAATGTAGCACAGGTACAACAAATAATTCATCTAGTAAATCCTCATCACTTAATATTTTAGGGTTGTCCGTCACAGTAGAAAAAGGTTTTTGTTTCTTTATTCTATCTCTTTACAAGAGTATTTTTTATAATAAAACGTTCTATTATCTTCTTGTAGTCTAACGTTTGATACGTACGCTGAAGTGAATTATCCTTTTTATCTCCACTGTAATAGGTGGAAAGGGATATGAAACTGCTCTCATTCCTTCAGTCCGCCTTTCCGTGACACTTTTATACAAAACAATTCAAGGGAATTCGTCTAAACAGCACAAAATAATTTAATAGCTTTAAAGGAAAATGCAGTGTAAAAGGGTCATATCACTACTTCGCCCAACTCGTAAGGTCCTTCCTTTGTTATCATTTTTTGTCACGAACGTAACTCAAAAAGTTTTTGAAGGAATGATTTAACATGCCATACAATGATAGAAGACATCAATGGGCGTGCAGTATATAATAACCATAACTCTATTTGTGTTCTTTCTTGAATTATGTCCCTTTTTGATATTGCAATGAAAATGTCCCGCACCCAACTTTAAAACTCCTTAAGGCATTTTTTTTATATTTCATACAATGAAAATCAGTACACTGAGTGGATGTGTCGTTTGAAGGAACCTGTTTTTCTTTATAAATAATTGTTCAGAAGATAATTCGAAAACTATCATAGTTTTAATTAATATTTCACATACTGACAGAGAACATTTAGAGGAAGTGCATTTTGTAAGAAATGTAACTCTGCTAAGGTTCTTGAATGCTTGTCCAGAACATGACTCAGAAGTTATTGAACTGATTCAGTTTACATTTTTTTACACAATGATGAGTGATATTAAGGCGGAGAGCAGTGTGTAGGAACAAGAACTTTACCTTGCAACATTTTTAATTGCCTCCCTTTGTTGTCTATTATATGTCTGTGACACGTTTGTTCACTGCCTAAAGCCATAACTTTGTAGGAGATTTGTTTAAACGTCAGCATGCTAAGTTGATTCTAAACAAAAAGAACAACAACAAAAACAACAACAAAAACAAACAACAACAACAACAATAAGAAACATTCACCAAACAATACGGTAACAAGAATTATTTAATGTATTATTTAAACGATGTTTCAATATATGTCATAAATTCAGTTCGTGATGATTTTATAGCTAGTAAATAGTTTCTTGTAATCAGTAAACTGTTATCGACATTTTATAACAGATTATGATTATTATGCGATGGAAATATCGGTTGGCTTGAAACAGGCATCAAGCTAAAGATTTATAAACATCTTGACTAGAACATTGGTCAGACAAATATGTAATTTTATGCTGATAAGATAAACTGGTATCCTTTAGAATATGAACTAAGTTGTGTTATTCAGTCAAATTTCTTTGTTTAACAGTAACAAGTTTTATTGTGTGTTTTAGTGTAAACGTACCATATTTTCAAGAAACATATGTCTTCTTGACACATTTTACTAATGTACTATGACTCATAAGTCGCAGTCTAAAATGGTGAAAAATATCAGAAAATGGGCTCTTTAAAAATATAGTACAGTTCAGTGCTTGAGCATGCCGGCCGTTATCTTCATAAAACATTGTTTTGTAAGCTTTGTTGACATCAGTCTGATAATTTTTTAACAAACTGACATTTAAGTTCTCATTATATTGGTTGATTTTCCTTCGTAACTCTTAAGATGCTAAATATCTAAAATGAACGTGTTCATCTTTCAATTTGGACGGATCCATTAGCTGTTTCTGGGGGTGCTTATTGAAAATTTACTGACTGTATTGCGAATAGTGCAGACCATGATCAGACTGCACGGATGTGCAGGCTGATCTTTGTCTGCACTGGTCGCAACGGCGGATCCAATTGTCCAGCAGGATAAGTTTTAAGGTTTACAGTGCTATATAAACCAGTGTAGTCAAAGTCATGGTTTATACACAATGTATACATAGAATTACATTTTTACAGCACATTGAACCTTACGGAGGATAAACACACAATAACTCGTCTTAATGCATTTCTACATTGTCATTTATTGCTCTTAATTATAATATTATCATCTTGTGATACTTCCGGAAAGGTCTTCCATAATGATGAAAAAGATGCTGTACTTAATGACGAATTTCCGCTTGTCTCATCCAAATTGTCTTTGTAATAGGAAAACTTTTTATAGAAAAGGGATATCCACATTTATTTTCTTCTGCCGTAATAGTTCTCTAGTACAGACGAAAAAACATGGCGATGAATCCAAAGACTATTTTGTATATTGTTAAAAATTCTATTAATTAAAATAGAAAACGAGCAATGAACCCTGAAAAATACGACATCAAGTATTTACAAAAAAAAGTACATTACCAGTATTACTTCGTTTTCGAGGAAGACAGTCGTCGTTTCTGAAAGAACTACATTGAGAACGAAAGGTAGCACGTTTGTATATTTACATGGCTGAGTCTGTTTCGGGCTTCAGGAATGTCAAAACTGTAGCAATTTATGTTACTTTATTTTTTTTTTTGATATTTGAAATCCGATTAACATACAATTTATGATTCAACGATTAGAAAGGGTCACAATCGTTTGAAATATTGCTTTATATGATTGACTATTTTGGCAAAATCGTGTCAATTAGAGCGGAGTTATTAATAAATGACTATTTAACTAACTTGAAACACTTGCTTTATTTGTAATATCGTGACACATATCAAATGTCTTATGTTCTGGATCCCTTTAAACGTCAGCTGCAAGCGAAACTATTCTTGAAATTACACTTTACAAATATATACAATATTTTTTCAAACAATGATCCTCTATTTAACAACACATTGAAGCTTGTGAGAAACCACTAATATTTGCTCTATCAAATACATTTATCACAAGCGTTTATTTAATATTCCAAGCTTATTGAATCGGTTATTGCTTAATAAATCTTCTGTCATGATAGTGGACGTCGATGTAAAAATTGGTTTTATTAATACATGGAAATATGGAAATTGTAACCATAGTGTATTAAGCTGTTGATTATTAATACATTGTAGGTCGTTCAAGCTTACCCATTTGAGTTTTCTAAGCCTCAGATAATCTCCTTCACAAACATTGTAATCATTTCTGTTTGTCCTAACACAATTAATTTTAAAAATGTCTGATGCCTTTGTTGAGAGAACCATTTTTTTGTTAGATTCAGGTGATTAGTTATGACCTAAAAGCAACATTAATCCTATAAAATGAACGTAACTATGTCTTCAGAACTTCATACCAAAATTTTAAGAAGAGCTTTGCTGCTGTACACTCGTTAATCAACTAATCGAGATGTCTTTCAGAATAAAATAAGAGAATACTAAAACACTGAGTTTAAATATACTTATAACTGATTAAAAATGTATTTCTTTGACAGCTTGACAGTATGAGAAATAGAAAATGTGTAACTAATTGAAATATTCATTTCTTAATAATTAATGACCCTCGGTCGAACAGAAATCCTGTTCTTAAAATTTCAATGACTAACGTCTCTTCTGTTGATAAAACAGCTTTGACAGATAACGCTTCACATATGCTCACTGTTTTCAGCTGAATTTTCACAGTTAGGAATAGGTCTTCTAAAAATAATAAGAGAAATGGCACCAAATGATATCGGTTGTTTAAATCTGTTTAATGTATGTTGATATTCCATTAATTTCTTTCTTTTTTTTAACTGTTTACCTTTAAGATGAAGATATCTTTACTTAAACTATTCTATAACGAATATTTAATTTTATAGCTGACACAAGACATTCGTGAGGTTTGCGTGTACAAATTATGTTTTTTTAGTATTTTTCATCTGTATAAGTGAATCATACCCTTTAAGTGAGAACGTTTTTAGACGACCTATTATCATTTTAGAATATTTTTAGAGTGATTTAATTTATCCAGTTTTAGTTAAGTGTTACATGCAACGATTCTTTTAAAACTATGTTCAACACCTTTTTCTGCCATATTAATAAGTTAATTAATAAAGTCAATGAGCAGGCGACTGATTTAAGACTTTTGTCGCCTAAAGATAGATGTCTTTATTGCTTTGTAACCTAGACCAGCTTATCTGAAACCTCCATTTGATTTTACTTTTATTAGCATTTTAGACTTAGTAAATACTGTCTCTGCGTATTATTGTGACTGATATCGTATGATGAGTTATTTTTTCTTTATATCGTATGATGCGTTTTTCTAGACCATGTTCAGTCTGAGAAAACATTATATGATGTGCAAAAAAAAAATTAAAAAATAACAACACGTGTATGCTCCATCGTTTTCTTAAATAACGGCCAAATACTTTTTAGGTCCTTACACTTTTTCTTCCCTAAATAATAACTATCAGTTCTAAATATATATTGAGTTTCATTATCCTGCAGAATTAAAAAGGCGGCGTGAATGCAAAAGAAGCTTAAGAAATGCTATTTTACTTTTACACAACAATTTAACGCATTTTGTTAATGGAAAAACCGAAGAAAAGAACAGTATTCCTCAACCACGCAATATTGTAAAACAATACAAAGAGTGATTAAAATGTGATGTTTGTACTATGTATTTGCCGACTTGAATATTAAGTAAACGACTTTTAAATCGTGACAAGGAAACGTTACATGCAATACTTTATTTGCTTGATTTAACAAGTCAATGCAATTTCGATAGTTTTCTCGAAATGTATCTGTGTTTGACAACTATAAATTGGACATACATGCGCTTAAGAAATGTCGATTTACCATCTGTGGTATCTGTGGATTTCTTACGGCTACACTTAAGATACAATTATTAATAATCCACACGGCAATATATTTACAACAATAAAATATAACACAACGAAACACTCATCAGTCTTTACAGCACTTGTCTATTCACGTATCAAATAATTTAATGCCGTGCAGTAGACAAATCAGTGACCATGGAATAAACCGAACTCTATCGATAACGACACTTTCAAATGAGAGAATCGTGTTAACAGGTGACAGGTTCCGGAATCAACGAGCGGAAAAACAAACTCTACAAGACAATCATTTTCTCCGGAACAAGATAATTATGGCTGTCTCTTGTGCATTAGATCATTATTATAAGCCAAGACTGCTTTTTTTTCTAGAGATGACTTTTATGTTATGACATTTACAGACAATAGTTGATTTCCATTTTCAAATTCATCATTTTTAACTTTCTATATTGTTTTGTCATTGAGGAAAACTGATTTATTAAGCGCTAACGAAATAGTAAAATGGCTGCATTTTTTAAACGCTTTAAGTATTTGAATTGTCAAATAATTTACATTTTAAAGTATAATTTTCAGAAACCATAATTATATATAAAAGATACGTACTGCTTGTTTATCATGTCCGTATATATCTTCTTGAGTTATATTCTTAAGAAAGTTCTGTATGCAAAAAGCAAAAGTTTCTTATGCCATGCAATAATGAAATATTTGTGTTGTTGTTTTACACTCAAGATGCGAAGCGAATAAATGATTTGAAATCAATCTGTTTCCGTTGAGATAAGCACTT
Organism: Cyclina sinensis; assembly: GCA_012932295.1. Classification (NCBI taxonomy): domain Eukaryota; kingdom Metazoa; phylum Mollusca; class Bivalvia; order Venerida; family Veneridae; genus Cyclina; species Cyclina sinensis. Next base: position 27,283,748 of record JAAONU010000018.1, on the reverse strand, counting down.
GTAGGTTGTTTACAGAGCTCTCAAATGACAGATTCGTGTGTACAGGTTCCGTATTTGACCAACTTGAAAAATGTCCATGTAAAAACAAACAGATTAGTGTATAACTCCTGATCAATCGGTAAAATGCAAACATGTCTTGATATTTTCTTTTTTTTCTGCATTTGTTACTGTTGAAATCTGTTTTCGTTGCCAGACAGCTGAGGTTTGCCTGTTTTCTTTAGATCCTCAAAATCAACACTGTAAAGAGAAACATTCATAACATATCAAAACCTGTCTGTAATAAGGGGGTTCTGGGCCCCGTTTAGGAGTTTTATATCTAAATTCAAAATCATGAAGTTAGATTTATGACAAATACTTTTTCGTACGATCAAATGAATAATTTTGGTCTCCTTGATACATATGTAAATGATAAACAGGGGAAATTCTTTAAAAGACTTTGTTTTTCTGATAGGCTAAAATGTCCTTAAATATTTCACATGGCAAATTGATGAATTTAAACTATTTCTTCGATTTAGCAATTGTACAAAATGTAGCTATATATACGAAGAATTCGAGAGGAATTCTAAGAAGGTAAGGTGGTGTAGTAAAGGTAGAGGTATGATACGGAACTTCTACTCCCTTGCCTATCCGCTATCTTATACGGTGATGTGGTATAGTGTTCGATTTGTGACTTAAAACCCAGCTCAGGGAAAGTGGATTTTTTCCGGTTACATGTTCATATAACGACTGCTCATATAAGAGTCTATCGTCGGTTACCCACGGTACACATTCCGTACAACTACCATAAAAATTTTGGCATTGACTCGATTCATTACGTACAAGGGCATATCCGTTGCCCAGGGTGATCGACCATATGCAGTGTTCCATGTCATTCCATTAACCGCCGCAGGATCCGCCTATGGTGCTATAGGTGCTTGTGGAAACAAAGCCTTAAAAAGAGGCAAGGACAACACCACCACCATCAACAACAACAGATACTAATAATATCACCACAGTTGGTACTGCTGCAGCTCCTGCTTTTTTCTGTTGCTGCCGCTGTCTTAACACGGACATAATATATTGACCATAAAATTTCCAGTTAAGTGACAATTGTACTTCAATCCGGAATGATTAGCCCGGAAAATTGTCACTAGCATGACGAATGCTCCAGACTTGTTTATGTGAAGCTAACATGATATTTTGTTTGTATCTTTAAGGGGTCTTCGTATAGTGAGCCTTTTAAGTTTGTCACACGTTGGTTTTACCAAAGCTATCTAGCTTTATTGATAAATAAATGTTCTTTGAACACAACTAAAAGAAATTGAATGTTATTTAATGTAATAAAGACGCAATTGATTTTTTTAAAATATTTTTCGAAGCAGTGTCAGTTCATGAAAAATATTACAAAACATATTATCAAGAACTATGCTAGAAAATAATTATTCTTTTGAAAACGTTTTAGTAACTTGTCTGCTCTCTCCAGTCATAGTAATATTACTGTTCCAGAAAAGATCTGAATATTAATATATGTTGCGATGATGATAATTTAAGTGTCATCGTGTGTTTTTATAATTCATTAACTTGCCATGGCATGTGAATATAAATGTTCTAATATATACATCTGAATGTCGTTCAAGATATACCACGAATTAAACATTGGTCATTTGGTCTTTAACATACGTTTGCCTTCTTCTTAAGTCCTCAGTGAAACAATAAATGTACCGTAAGGTGAAATACAAAGTTAAGTTTATGTTATGTATTCCATTTATTCTGGTTATTTTTTTATCTTTAGACCTATACATTTAGAATTAGAAACACCTCAACCCTTTTTTGATATACTTAGAAAATGTTACTAGATGAAATAATACAATACAAAATGTACTATCGTCTTGTCTATTGCTAATATTTATTGTGCTGAACTATGCAGAACTCTTGTATCTTATGCAGGCAATCTAATCATAGCTATTATGCTATGGTACAAACGACATATATAATGAAATAATGAATTTCCGTTTGTATCATTTGTAATTATCTAGAAAATTCTTGATTGAAAAGCAATATGTATTGGATGCCTTTTTTTTCTCTCAGTACCTTTTATTCCTACGGAGAGTGAAATGGATTTGTGTAATCTTATTGAAACTTAAGAAAAGATTGTGAAATTTGAGCAAAATCTTGTAAATAAGGAAAGAATACAACAATAGCGCATATCTTGAAGAAACTATAAAGATATGAAAAAAGAAAGAAATATTTTTTTGGGGAAATTTTCAAAGACGAAAAGTAAAGGAACATTTACTTGTTCTACCTTTGACGATTACATCGACCGTACTTATTAATAACCGAGTAACACTTTTGCTTAACTTAAAAACTGATTACAACGAACTCTTAGCGAACACTTGCTTCCTTATGAAAACAACAAACCACTGAATGCTTTAATAATACACTATCGAACACAGTTTTAAGCCATACAGGGGGAAGTTGAAAGAGAAATTTGTGTTACATGTTTCTAAAAATGCGTTATAAAGATCTTCAGAAATGTTACTAGCTCATATTTTATCACAACTGAATATATCTCTAACTTATGCAACAACCTAGAAATGAAATCTACGTTACGAAAGTAACAAATAAAAACATTGTCTAATCGATAATCAGATAATATCTATCGACATAAGTCTTAACATCAGATCTGTAAAAGTGTCATGGCCATATGATGTGAAAGGATATTGCTTGACGAAGTTGAATAATAGGCTCTATTAGTGTGCCTTGTGTTGCAACATACAATCATTTAGCTGAAACAAAGTATAATTATATAGAAAAGGTATGTGCACTTTTTAGATCAAAATCATCCGGTAATTGTGTCTGCCTATTCCATAATCCCCTGAATGGAGGTGTATTTTATATTGTTGATATCTTTTCGTCCACCTGTCCGACTCTCAGTCCTTTGTCCATTTGTCTCTATAACATAATGATTCTTTCCTTAAAAATCATGATTTATTCCTCTATATTGATATGCAAAATCAAGAAATCCTTACTTTGTAGTTATTAGCAAACAGTTTTCCAGCATACGTGTTGATGTTTGCATTAAGTATTGCAGCCTTTTTTAACAATTGATTGACAAATGTCTGATAGAAATATTTCCCGGTGGTTAAAGTGTTTGAAATGAAAGGATCCTTTAAAAAAGCACAGAAAACATACATCAGATCGGGTATCATATGTCGTTAGTAATTATGTCTTTTGCCTAACGTTAAATGACAATGGTCTAAACATAACCATAAACAAAGGAAAATGTTTCCACCATAATAGATACTATGGATCCCTCTGATGAGATGATGACAAATGGCACCCTACCATTCTAATTAACAAATGTAGCACAGGTACAACAAATAATTCATCTAGTAAATCCTCATCACTTCATATTTTACAGTTGTTCTTTACTGTAGCAAAATGTTTTAGTTTCTTTATTACACGTCGCCCTGGAATGCAGTAAGTAAAATTTCCATGGGGTGACGTAACTCCCTTTAGACTGTAAACTGATTTTTGATTTGAGATCGCGAACCAGTCTAAATTTTTTGGAAATAGCCTATTTTAAACGAATGACTACTAACAATGTTATTTTTAGTAAGGACTCGACAGTCAAACATGTAGTTTCAAGCATGGGTTCGAATTAATTTTTTTTCGAAATAATATTTTTCGTGCGTGAACTGTAATAATAAGCAAATTTATATTTTAGAATTATACAGGTAGGAATATTCTGTTTAATTCCACTCCCTTAATCAAAAACAGCATAATGTGACAGCAGCCAATTTTCGTACAGAGGAAACAATGCTTATAGACTTGACGTAGAATCATCTTTTTTAGCATAATACATTAACAAATGTCAGCCATATACAAAGTTAGAGTGCAAAAAGATTAGATTTGGTTAACCACCATACATTTAATCCAACATTACTAATTCTCGCAACCCCCACTCCATTTGGCGGCGTTCAAACATTGGACTTGTTCTATCTCTTTAAGGGTATTTTATGATAAAACGTTCCATTATCTTCTTGTAGCCTAACGTTTCATAAGTACGCTTAAGTGAATTATCCTTTTCATCTCCATTGTAATAGGTGGAAAGGGTTATGAGACTGCTCTCCGTCCTTCCGCCCCCTGTCTGTGACAGTTTTGTACAAATCATAACTCCAAAACTATTCAAGGGAATTTGTCTAAACAGCATAAAATAATTAAAGAGCATTAACGGAAAATGCAGTGTAGAAGGGTCATAACATTACCTCGCCCCACTTGTAAGCTCTTTCCTTTGTTATCTTTGTTTTTTGTCACGAACGTAACTTTATAAGTTATTGAAGGAATTATTTCACATTGTACACAATGATAAAGGACATCAATGGGCGTGTATTGTATAACAACCATAACTCTATTTATGTTCTTCGATGTGCAGGCTGATCTTGGTCTGCACTGGTCGCAACGGCAGAGCCAATTGTCTCCAGCAAGATAAGTTTTAAGGTTTATAGTGCTATATAAACCAGTGCAGTCAAAGTCATGGGTAATACACAATGTATACATTGATTTACATTTTTCTATAGCACACGGAACCTTGCGGAGGATAAACAAATAATCATTCGTCTTAATGTATTTATACAATGTCAATTAAATGTTCAGGTAAATGAAATAATACACGTTTGACATTTATTGCCAAAGCATTATATTGTACTTGATTATAACATTATCATCTGTCGATACTTCCGGGAAGGTCTTCCATACTGATGAAAACGATGCTGTGCGTAATGACGAATTTCCGCTTGTCTCAACCAAATTGTCTTGGTAATACAAGAACTCTTTATAGAAAGGGGATATCCACAATTTATTTTCTTCTGCCATAATAGTTCTCTGGTGAGTACAATGACTATTTTTGTATCTTGCTAAAAATCCATTAGTTAAAATAGAAGAAGAGCAAACAATCCTGAAAAATACGACATCAAGTATTTACAAAACAAAGTACATTACCAGTATTACTTAGTTTTCGAGAAAGAGGAGTAGGAATAGGTCTTTTAAAAAATAATAAGAGAAATGGCACCAAATGATATCGTGGACACTTTTGTTTAAATCATTTTAATGTATATTGATATTCCATTAATTTCTTTCACTTGTTTTAATTGTTTAACTATCTCTATAGCCATACCTTTAAGATGAAGATATTTTGAAACAATAGCTTTGATATTATTTACTACAAATATTCTTATAATGAACAGTTAATTTTAAAGCTGATCCTAGACATTCGTTAGGTTTGTGTGCGCAAATTATGTTGTTGCGTTTTTTAGTATATTTCATTCGTATAAGGGAATCATGCCTTTTCAGTGAGGACGGTTTTAAGACGACCTATTATCATGTTAGAATTTTTAAAGTGATTTTATTTATCCAGTTTTAGTTTAGTGTTACATGCAACAATACTTTAAAAACTATATTCAGCACCTTTTCTGCCATATTAATAAGTTAATTAATAAAGTCAATGAGCAGGGAAGTGATTTAAGACTTATGTCGCCTAAAGATAGATGTCTTTATTGCTTTGTAACCTAGATCTGCTTATCCGAAACCTCCATTTAATTTTACTTTTACTAGCATTTTAGACTCAGTAAATACTGTCTCTGGGTATTATAGTGACTGATATCGTATGATGAGTTTTTCTAGACCATGTTCTGTTTGAGAAAACAATAGTATGATGTGCAAAAAAAAAAAAGCAACAACATGTGTATGCTCCATCGTTCTTTAAATAGCAGCCAAATACTATTAAGTTTCATTATCCTTCAGAATTAAAAAAGGCGACGTGAATGCAAAAGAAGCTTAAAAAATGCTATTTTACTTTTGCACAACAATTTAATGCATTTCGTAACAGGAAGAAACGAAGAAAAGAACAGTATTCCTCAACCACGCAATATTGTAAAACAATACAAAGAGTGATTAACATATGATGTTTGTACTATGTATTTGGCAACTTGCACATTAAGTAAACGACCTTTAAATCGTGACAAAAAAACGTTTCACGCAATACTTTATTTGCTTGATTAACCAAGTCAATGCAATTTCGATAGTTTTCTCGAAATGTATCTGAGCTTGGGAATGCAAGTTCTTGGTGTTTGACAACTATCAATATAACATACATGCGCTTAAGACTAAGAGATTAACCGTCACGGGTATCTGTGGATTTCTTACGGCTTCACTTAAGATACTATTATTAATAATCCACACGGCAACATATTTACAATAAACTATAAAACAACGAAATACTCATCAGTCTTAACGGCACTAAATTCACCTATTAAATAATTCAATGCCGTGCAGTAGACAAATCAGTGACCATGGAATAAACCGAACTCTATCGATTACGACACTTTCAAATGAGAGAATTGTGTTAACAGGTGACAGGTTCCGGAATCAACGAGCGGAAAAACAAACTCTACAAGACAACCATTTTCTCCGGAACAAGATAATTATGGCTGTCTCTTGTGCATTAGATCATTATTATACAGCCAAGACTGCTTTTTTTTCTAGAGATAACTTTTATGATATGACATTCATAGACAATAGTTGATTTCCATTTTAAATTCATCATTTTTAACTTTCTATATATTTTTTGTCATTGAGGAAAACTTGTTTATTAAACACTTACGAAATAGTAAAGTTGCTGCATTTTTTAAACGCTTTAAGTGTTTGAATTGTCAAATAATTTACATTTAAAAGTATAATTTTCAGAAACCATAATTATATATTAAAGATACGTACTGCTTATTTATCATGTATATATCTTCTTCTGAGTTATATTAAGCTTAAGAAAGCTCTGTATGCAAACAGCAAAAATTTTTTTATGCCATGCAATAATGAAATATTTTTGTTGTTGTTTTACACTCATGATGCGGAGCGAATAAATTCTTTGAAATCAATCTGTTTCCGTTGAGATTAGCACATGTAGGTTGTTTACAGAGCTCTCAAATGACAGATTCGTGTGTACAGGTTCCGCATTTGACCAACTTGAAAAATTTCCATGTAAAAACATACAGATTAGTGTATAACTCCTGATCAATCGGTAAAATGCAAAAATGTCTTAATATTTTCTTTTTTGGGGTAAACTCATTATAAACATACCAAATATCCAGCCGTGTGAGAGAATGAATTTTTATTTTTTTATTGCTGTCTTTTCAAAGCCTCAAATCAACTTAAAAAGAAAACATCATTTAAAAAAGAAAATACATTTAAATAATTTATTTCTTGTGTCAGACAAGGAAATTGGACTATATTCTAAAACTTAAGAAATGAATTATTCCCACAGACAGGCGTAGTCTATCAATGTCATAGATACCGCTCTCCCTAGTGAAATGTTTGATGTATGACTGGCTGCAGGTAATTTCAACATGAACGAAAAAGCCTTGGGTTCTTAGGTTAAAATGAATTTGAAATAGAAACTATATTGACTGTTAAATACCTCATCCCTCTAATTTCATATAAATGTAATATAAACGCTAGAAAAAAAGTATTCGCTGCCTGAGTCTGTTATAATTATCAAGCCACTAAGGCATGTACGGCAAAATTCTTTTTAAATGATTGCTTTTTAAGATATTTCGCACCTGTGACTGTTGCAGGGACTTGTGCCTTCATGACTAAATTGAAAACCGATATACCACATTGCAAATGTTTAAAAAAAACTGCCATGTTAATAAATAGAAAGAAAAGTTAAACTTAAGGTTAAATTAATCTATTATCGATTGTCGACTAATTGCCAGAAAGGGTTCGATGGACGTTCTCCTCGATGGAAATGAACCAGCCTGGTAATTTGATAATGATACAGTATCGTATACGACGACAATTCTATCAACTTTGATGAACAGAAGGATTTCTCGTTTCTAATGAAGCATTCTTGCAATCGTGAGATTGATGAGATACAGAATCGTGCACGACAAATTCTGTAAAAGCCTAGTTTTGATAGACACACTTAGCATTTGATTTCATTATATAGCAAATCAGTTGAATCTTTTATATTTCAGAGTACAAGCATGCCAGTACCCAGTTGCATTTATTTGTAGCGCAGATTATTATTAAGTTATAAACATAGATTGAAAAAAACTGGATGAAGAACACATACTTTCAATCTACTTACAAATAAGATTGAAGTTTGAATTTTAAATTATGAAGCTGACTTAAGTATGACTTTCTTTATCAATTCAAATTTCAAATATTACAATCGTTCATATTCGGACATGTTTCAAGTTCGAAAGTGTTTCTGTCACAACAGATCTTATCTTCCTTGCAGTAGACGTAGATAAAAGCTGCTGTATTGATATTTGTATTAACATAACCGGTTAGATTATATTTCTGCTCTAAGATAACGAACAAAAAAGAACTAACTAACTAACAAACAAAACAAAACTAAATATGTTTTTGGTCGTAGTCAACCAGAAAAAACAACAAAGTCAAGTCAAATTAATTATTTTGGTATTTTTCAATTCAGTGACTGATCGGTTGCTTGAAACATGACACTATTGATCACAAGAATGTCAGTCATGGAACGATGTTTTCCTGTTTCGGAGAGAGCGGAAAGGCACATGTCAACATAAAAGACAAACAAACTCAGAATCGTACCATATGCAAAGCATGCAATAACATTTTGTTTCTGACGTAACGGTAGCCTTCCATATTTTGTTTTGCATTTTCGTTTCTGGGATTCTAACGATACCTCTCATTAATACTGGTTAGACTTTAGACAATTTCTGCAATAATATTTTTTTTTCTAGAAATATTCGGAACTATTTTTTATGCGTATTCACGCCTGTGAGCTGCATAACCAACTTTCCAGTACACACTATTCAACACGTTTCACCGATTCACGTAAAAATGGACTAAAAATAAACGTATTACATAGGTTTAAACATCAGGAATGAGTAAAGTTGAAGGATTAAAGTGATTTAAATGCAAAGTGAAAAGAGAACATGTGATTTAAAGTGTAAACACAGATAAATTTAAAATGTTGACACTCGAAATAAACTGTAATAATACAAAAAGTAGTTCGCATTCTTAAGGTGTCACTCCGGTAACTTTTTTGCACATAGAACATATAGTAAAATAGGCACTTTTCTGTCATTCCTAGGAGGCATTCTAATATTCCAACTGAATTTTGGCCTATTAATCCATCAAGTTCATTCATTGATCATTCAGAAACTCCTCTGAAAGTGGCAGCATTAGGGTTTTGTTTCTCCGACATATTGATTTGAAACCAGTTACTAGGTCAATTTCAACTTCTCGGACGACCAACAATTTGGATGGCCTCTACTTCTGGATTCATCCACTCTCAGAAAAAAACTCCTTTAAAATACAAAGCAAATACTGCAAACACATCAAGAAAGCATTGCAGTTAAATAGAAAACAAACTGTTTGGCAATTCAATCAACTTTTCCTTGCAGAAATGCAAATACAATCTTCAAGCTGTAAATTCTACTTCGCACTATTTTAGCACCTTACGACCCGGAAATGATTCCATTCTGGAGTGACCCCTTAAGCCATTCGAGATAAGCAGATGTGAGATAAGATTTCCACCACGGCTATTTTAAGTAATATTTTCGGATTTTTCTGTCTAGTTAGTGAGAAATACCTTTTAAATGCTGGCACACATTTTTGTCCCTGTCATTTCATTTATATTCCCAGATTCAAACATAATTTTAATTAGTAAACCATGGTTACTCTTCCGGAACCAACTGATCAGAAAATGTCAATATAATGACTATGTCTGCTCTGTAGTCAGTAAAAATTACAAATCGTTAAAGACTAAAATAATCAAATATAACAGATAGACTAATTAAACCTAAAACAGTTTCGCTTGAAATGTAATCAAGTAACAGACGCACGAGTAGAAAACATATCATATTGTGACATGTTGCTATAATGAGGCTGTATAGGTCCACGTCGCACAATTGGTGAACATAATTATTCATTACTAGTAGGACAATGACATGGTTTGTATTTATGATGAAAGCATTTATCATATTAAGCGTCTTTTCAAATAGTCCAGACTTCTATAATTCAAAAGTTATTATTTGAAATATTTCACAGACAAATACTTTCACTTATCATCAAGACAGTCATGATGAAGTTGAATAGAGCACACTCATTTAAAAGAAATGACTCTTAGAACAAGCTGTTGATTTCTGTCTCTTTGGGGTGTAGTGTTTAAATGCTGCTGGGACACATTTGTTTGAAATTGTTTTTAGATGTTGACACATAACCATATCCGTTAGCATTCTTCACTTTAAAAACTTGTTACATTTAACTGCTCAAAAAATATTTATGGCTGTTTCAATATACTTATACAAGCCTTGTATACGACTCTATCAAAACTTGAACTGCCCGTATAAAAATGTTAATTTAATGTTAAACATTTTCATTCGTAAGTTTATTCAAACTCTGTAACATTTGCTCTGATCTCTGACAAAAAAGAAAGAAATAATGACAAACGAACAAAAATGAAATAATTATGAAATAATTGATTACTGTAGGGATAATTGAAGCAAGTCCTATATTAGTGTTGAAAAAAATGTTTAGCAGTCAACAATGATTTAAATCTTCACCTAGCTTTCAATTGATTTCATCTGATGCTCATGATTGATTAATCAGTTCCCGTGAAATGGATACGATATTATTGATCAGAAACGTTTCAATGACGAAGCCTTGTTAACAAGTTCCGGAGCAGATAGACTGGAAAACGCCAATGAAAAGGCGTAAAAGCAGGCGTTTATAACACTTGTAATTTAATCTGTCGTTGAAAGAGCCAAAATGGCATTTAGAACATCGGCTCAACTTTGCCTGGATTTTTTTATAGATTGTGTGTTCATTCATCTGAATGTATTATGGAAAAATACTGTGTATAATTTTTTTTTCCATAGTGGATACTTTTAATGTGAATAAATGAATGCAGTAAATATATGTTATAAAACTATCTTTCACCCCTCTAATATCTATTGCTGATCTAGGTTATGATCCTCAGGAGGGCTCATAACTATAATCCGTCCTATAATTAGTTACTAAAACAAATTAGGTAACAAAACTTGTACACACTTAATATTCTCATGGAATTATCAGTTAACTATTTTACTGTTCTATTTTGCAGTTTAATGGTTTATTAATTAAGGGCAGTTTCTGTATTGTTTTCAAATTAATTTTCGTTGTCCCGAAGCCTTTGTCATCAAACGAACGATCTTTTTAAAATCGAAAACAAGGTCAATTTGTACGCTCGATCTTCCACCGCTAGGATTCACGACATCTTCATAAAATGGTATATACTTTTTAATAGTCATTCATTTACAAAACTGGCAATAAACCTAGCCATATATACAACATCTATCATGAGTTTGAGACAAAGGTGGATTAACAAATAAATTACAAAATGAATACAGAAATGAGTGATGTTTAGGTATGATTTTGTACAAGAAATAGCTAATTTGAAACAGTTTTGGATGGTATCACTAAAGAAAACCATAATAATCTAGAGACGTACCACTGAGGCGGATGAGGGGGTAGCTTTCATGTCACATTTACTAGGTAAGAGCAGTACTAGACCAGACATCTATCCTGTGTAAAAAATATTGATTGATGTATAAAAGAGATTCATTGTTCTGGTGGTTTCTTACAAATATTTTTGCTGAATGCATTCAAATACCATACATAACAAATAACATGAAAGGCGTTGATAAAAACTATAAACAAGATTGATACAAAAGATAAATAATTTAAAGAAACTACCATGAAATTAAATGCATTTGCCTAACTTTTTCAGGTTGGAATTTAACATCATGTATTCAATTTTAATATTGTAAATTATAAGGGCATTGTATTTGCTGACTACATAACGGTGAGGGACAATCGAGAACACTATTCGTCCTGTCAATTGCGGTTCTTCCGCTTTGACACACCCTGTATAAGCAACTGCAGACCGAATTACTCGTCAGCTGTGTAGTTGTTTGTGCAATATATGCCATATCAAAAATAAGACATTGAAAAAATTGCTACTCTTACACATAGTTAACCAACAGGTTATTAAAGCATCAAAGTGTTGCACAACAGCATTGCAGACAGTAGCCCGTTACCTCGACTTATATCATTTGTTTTCTTAAAACGTTTTCAGCAGGTTACCTTTCCTTGGCTTATTCGCGAATATATAAGGCATCTGTGCTATGCAAGTTACCTAAAGGCTAGACTGTGCTTATGATTTTGATGTTCAAGTACTGTGCTTTATGTCTTTATTCGTCTTAAATATTGTTATGTGTAATGAACAGATAAGATTTAATGAAATTAACGAATATAAAAAATTGAATACACTCTTCCTTATAGTAGCGATGCCGATTAGTTAAAAATAAATAATAGGAATGGTTTATACTTCGGGAAAAGTTATTTCATATTAGTTTGCAAACTGTTGAATGTGTAAGATTTTTTTTTTCGAAGGGATGTCCACAATTAACTTGAAATTGAAATCGGATAAGGCGCGTTTAACATTTTAGTGCTAAACTAAAGTTCACATTTATTATATTAATTATTAGTAGTTATTTCATCGGAATGAAACTGCTAATCCCTCACGGATACAGAAACTACGAGAAACTTATTGATAATGTATTGGTTATGTGAGACCAGCGCGTTAATAATGCAATTCCTTTGGGGTTGTTCTTAATACTGATTACAAACGTAATAAGAATGAGAAATTTAATGTTCTACCTGCGTTCGTATTGATGGATTTTGTTGGCTTTTACATTGATCAATTCACCGCAGTTCCGTTTTATTCGAATGGAAATAATGACAATAGTTAAATTGTTTGATATTATATTGTGTTTTTTTTCCCAGTTCATTGCTACATGGCCGTGTATAGTCGCATAAAAGTGCTAAAGCTTCCAGAAACTCAGCACGTTATAGAATGTAAATGTGAAATTGTTATGCAAGCGTTATGTAAAACGAATGTTTCATTGTGTTCTTATCAAGAAGTTTGTAATCAATTATAATGATAATTAAGATAATAATAATAATAATAATAATAATAAAAATAATAAACAAGAATACTCTCCTATCAAACATTTTAATAAAAAGTATGGGTGATCATCAAAACAGACATATACACAAACTAAAAACAACAACAACAAACCCCAAACAACAACAACAACAACAACAGCAACACAAAACATGCATTCAGTGGAAACAGGATTATCTCATACAAATAATTTATAAATCTATTAATTTCCCTTTAACCAGAGAACCAGAGAACAATCTTAACTTGCAGATGTTGATGATAGTACGAGTTTTATGAGAATGTTTTGTTATGTCCTTTTTTGTTGGTATAAAAAAACCCTCCAAATTTATATGTAGTAAAATTTTTGTTTATGAAAATAATTTTCTTCTAACTGGTTATATAAATAGAGCTTTAATGTTGAAACTGGTGATTTTTTAAATAAATAGTAAGAAAATATCAAAGCCATTTTTCTTTCAGTATAACAGCCCCAAGAAGGGTTACGATTTAAAACTTCTGGGTTGCTTCAGCAAAGAAGGTATTTCGAAATTAGTGATTTCTTAACCTAATTTGTGCATGCATTCTTTATGTAATTTGATTCACTTTTAAAAATGCCTATTTCTAAATGCAGTTACAAAACGCTGTTTGACATAAGTTCCAATATTAGATGTAAACGGCAGGAATTTACTGGACAGACTGTGTGAGACCTCCACTAATATAACGGACAAAATAGATCTATTCCCAGGCGTGTTCCTGTAGCCAATGACAGACTATCGTTCCGACAGGCCACGATATGATGCTGCAGAGAACACACGCGATATGTTCACAACAAATCATCATTCTTCGTTAAAAGATTGAAACACGTTAAGAATTGGCGTGCAACACATAAAAAAGAAAATATTTGTTTTCCCATGAAAATGGAATTTGAAAAAGAAATCGCTTAAAAGAGCAATTTATTGAAACCTCAAGAAGCAGTGTTAAAATGTTTCAATGACAGAACTGTTAAATATTTAATTCAAACATTAATCTCCGGAATAACTGGGATTAGGATTCTAGGAAAAGCTTAACAGAATCGTAAAATTTTAATTTTGGAATCAATTGGAAATATTAGACCAGTTCTGAAAACGTGAATTTAGACGTTAGCGTTTTGGATCTGTTAAAAAAGTGAGGACGGAGTTATAAAGTCATGCAAAATGCTACTGTCGGATTACTCAAGCAAGTCTGTGATAGTATTCTTGTTTCAAGCCGCTGTTCTATCGTGTGTCTTTACGATCGTATACTCTGCCGAACTTGAAACGTGTAAGTTTTAACACGATGATGAATATATATATGAAACATTAAAAGGGATATTTTCTGCGAAAAAAGCAGCATATATATTCAGCAAGGAAAATATGAAACTTAGTTTTTTCTTTAGAAATAAAATTAATGACACTCTCTTGGTAGTGACACAGCTTTTTTTAAACTACTGACATTGATCATGTGTCATGCATTATGAATCACATTTATTTTATTAAAAAAGCCTTAACTCATGAAATAAATTTTAATTTTAAAAAGAAGTTTTAATTTTGAACTAGTAAGATTAACTTTAATCTTCAGTTGATTCCATTTCTTTCTTGTAACAGCTCTGAATGCATGTCTTAAACAACCATTAAAGGAAAAGTAAAATGAAATAAAAATGATTTAAAGAACTGATCTGATGAACAATTTATAGCTTAGAAAGTTATCAACTTATATTTTTCCTAATCAGATTTTTCATTTATTAAGATATAGCGGCAAATATAAAATATTTTATTACATCCCTTAAGTATTATGTTAGCAAATAATGATGAGTTTTAGATTCAGTAATAAAAAATGATAAATAATTAATTGGCGTACTTGAATAACATGTTATAATCTTACGAATATGAAGATGAATGCATCTTAGAATACACTACCCAGAGTGAGATTCGAACTCCAATCTTAGCACATCGAAGGCCAACACTGTAACCACTGAGCCAAAGAATCGTTTCCTTGACGCAGTTGTCAGAGGTTGTATTTATACAATTATAGGAAGGTTTGCACTAGACCGTAACAATACAGCAAGCACTGAAACGTCAAACTGTTGAAAAGATCAGATTTTAACCATAATTGTAACTGAATGCTTTTAAGCGTCCGATGAAATTCATTTTAGAATGATCCTTTTCTGATGCTGTCGCGCGAAATATACAGCTAAATCAATCTTGTGTCTATTTTTGAACAATTCCTCCAGGACGGATTTGTTTTAAAACAATTATTTGAGTATCAATTAACGGACAGCGTAGGAAAGAAATTCAATAATACGATTTACTTTGTCTTTTTGTGAGATATTTGCTTGAAACACAAAGATCTTGGATAATATTTAACAGCTTTCAAAGCTTATCTCCTTAATGCTGCAGAGATTGGGTAAACAGACGAGGCACTTGAAACAACTGTTAAGTTTGCTTTGGACAATCACGTGTAGAGCATTTAAGAAAAGACCTATAACCATTAACTAGAACTTGTTAGGAAGACATCAACAGGTCTACGCTTTTAAGAGATGTAATTCACAGCTAACAAAAACATATTTGTACATTCTATGAATCTCCAATTCTGTAAAAAATATCGAACCGAAGTAATTAACGAAAGAAACTTTGTAATAGATTAAAAATGTAAAAAATATCGAGAAGGTAACAATGTCTTCTAATAAAAATTAAAAATATATATATAACATAAAGTTGTTATGTTAGTCAATTATTTTTTTAACACTCTATCTGAAACCTTAAAAAATTGAGTTAAACGTAACATGAATGCTCGTAATAAAGCGTTTTACATAACATGAATGCTCGTAATAAAGCGTTATACGTAACATAAATGCTAGTAATAAACATTATACGTAACATGAATGCTAGTAATAAAGCGTTTTACGTAACATGAATGCTAGTACTTGCATATTTTTCAAGCTATTTGGTGTATTTGGTGTATTACAACATGCTTTTTTTATTTTCCGTTTGTGATGTAATTGCTATTTGTTTTTCTTTTTTAGTCACAAGTTGCAACAATGTGATTGATATGGACGAAAGAGCTATAAATCAAGGCGAACTGTCGTTAGCAATAAAAGATGTTGAAAGTAGTGGTGCACGTGTATCATGTGACTTCACAGTCAAGGCAGGGGCTGGTAGACAGGTGATGTTCTATTTCACAGACATGTATCTAGGTGCCCCAAACAGGACGGAACGCGTAGATAAGGCATGCATCGAGCCAAAAGATGTAACCGGTCCATATGAAATAGTGCCTACAGGTATAATGTTGCTACTTTACATAATTAACAATGTAGTGAGAGAAAAACCAGTTTCTTGACAGAGTAACTTATTTTGAAGTTTAATTGTCAAAGTAACCTCAGTCATATGTCTACTTTGCTAATATTTGCACATGGTTAATTGGATATTGTTTGACTGAAGGTCGTAGGTTCAAAAGGACTTTAAATATGATAGCGATTCGATACAAATTGTTCAGACACTAGTATTTGTTATTAAAACAAAGCTTTTGCCAAATTGTTTCGAATACGATAGCGTCTTGATTAATTATTGAATAATTTCATGCATCAAAGTTTAAAACCAATAACATTTTAAGAATCTCTTTCTAAGGATAAAGGCACAAAAGCAACACGTGCAAAATCTACTGTAAGCGGTATTTTAAAAAAACTAAATATTCTCAGACCATGACAGCTATATTTAATAAACCCGTCGGCGTAGCTTCGCCGTTGAATCTAATATAGGCACAAGTAAATAATTTACTCCAATTTTCTTTCTTCAGATTGAACCTAACGTCTTAACCATATATGTTAACTAGATATGTAAACCATATATATTAACCATCTATAACTTTCAAAACACATAATGACGAAACTGTTGTTTGTATTTGTATTCTAGCCCGTTTGTTCTGTAACAATCAGAATTATTTTAGAATCGTAAATGCTATCAACGGAACTTAAAATGAATTAAATTATATGTGGATTTGAACGTAATTGATAGAATGAAAGAGTCATAGATTTAAAAATACTGTCTTGACTTAATTTCTGAAAACAGCGTTAACGTTTAAACCATGTGATGTACGGAATTAATTTTCCTGATTTTTTTTCTCCGCATGAAAAATGACAATATTTTGATGTTTAAAGTGTCTGTCGTTCTGTTTATTTATATTTACTTCGATTGTAATCCAGTGTCTTTTTTGCTTACTTGCTATATATTTGAATAGAGGCAATGACAAAGAATGCAATAAGTAACTATGCCTCATATATTCTCTATTTGGTAGGAAGGACACATATCGAAAGAAAAAAAGAAATAACACGAAATTAATGCTTTGCTTCTTACATACACCAATGTTGCCCATAACAGTCAAATATTAAACACAACCATTTGCGTAAAAAGATTCACTTATTGTTGCTAAATTGTGACTTTTTCAGGAGAAGGGGTGCATAAACGCTTTAAAAGAAATACCATTTTTTTCAGAACAAAAACACAGTTCAAATACTAGCATTGGAATTATTAGACTTTTTTACGACGTATCCTTTTCGTTTGAATATAGCGATGGAATAATTATTTCTGAGCCGGCAGCAAGTAGGATGAATAGCCATTTATTTAACCACAACGGATTTGAATAATCAATGCCGAATCAATCACGTCCTGATATCATTAAATGATCATTTCATGCCCATAAATGCCTGACGTTCCATTACCGTGGCATATAAAATTACCTTCGAAATAAGACCCATTCATTGCTTGACAATAATGACACATCTAAGAAGAGAAATTGCTTTATGATTCTCATCTGTTTTCACTATTGTTATATGTTTCGAAGGGACATACCCTTGAATTAACAGATGCTATGCCTGTGTAAGAAAAAAACATATAGCCACTAGAAAAAATATTCATCAGTAAATAATGGATATCCACAAAATATAAAAGACTGCCACCCGTATTTTTATTATCCTCCGCCAATGGAATCGGCAGATTATATCAATTTGGCGTTGTCCGTCCATCCGTCATTCCGTCCGTCCTTCCGTCCGAATTTCGTTTCCGCGCTATTTCTTGGCAACTTCTAGCTAAAGGAGATGAGCATATAAATGGCTTGTTTCGGTTTGACACTTCAGCGCAGAGTTAAGGCCCTTGATTAGTTATTCAGTATTTAATCAGAGTAACATTTATTTCCGCGCTATTTTCGGCAACTGCTTACTGGATTTAAATGAAATTTTATGGGAATCACCACTACCAAATGGAGATTTGCATGTCATTGGAATGTCCCGGTCATACCATTTAACACAGAGTTATGGTCCGTGAATAGTTATTCACTATGTATAAAGAATAACATTTTTTCTTGAAGCTGAAGATGAAAATTTAGTGTGTGAATGGCATTATAACTCCTGATCAGTGGTATGACCAAAATTTGAAAAGTAAGAAACAAGAGTGTGTTATTCATCATCGAGAGGGTTGTTATCAAAATTGGAATGTTTTGATGAAACTTGGATGTTGAGTTCTATTTGCCATTGCTGTATCGAAAAATAACAGTCTTGACAAAAATTAAAGATTTAGATATATAAAAAAGAGCTGTTTCTAAAAGTTGTGCCATGATTTTCTGAGAATTGTATAAATTTCTTGCATAAAGAAAGCTCGTTTTACCTACAAATGCTTCTGTTCGCAACTCCTCCTACATTTTGCATGCAACTCTCACCACATTTTCACAAATGATAACATCATTTGCTGCAGCGCATATTGTCAGGATTTTGTGATGGTATTATTTTTGAAGGAGTAATTGCTCTTCAATGATTTTGATAGTTATTGTATAAATGTTTCTGTGCACAACTCCTCCTACATGTTGTATGCAATTTCCACCAAACTTTCACAGAATGTTTATCAACATGAACTGCAGCGCATATCTTCACTTTTTGCGATTGCACACTTTTTGAAGGAGTTATTGCTCTGGTCAAGATGATAACTTCAAACTTTAAGTTATTCTTAGGAAACACTATTTCTGATTTTGTTCCAATTTTCTTTATATGCAAATTCTAAGTTTACCCTTTCTTCAAACCAATCGGCGGGGGATATACTGTCTGTGACAGAGTCTTGTTCTATTTATTTCTAATTTACTTCATAATTTTGAAGACAATATGATGCTGAACAGTTAAGTAGATACCAGTCAGTTCTTGGCCATCTTTTTCAAAAATGACATTTTTCTTATGAATTATATCTTTCTGTTTATGGCATATAAACTAAAGTTCACGAGAAAAACAATAGAAGTTAAACAGAATCAAGAAATTGGCTGACATACTCCTTAAAAACTTTTCAGTTTTGTTCTGTCCTTTGCTGTTCTGTAGCATATTTTTTTAGCTATTACAACAATTATAAATTATGATGATTTTGATATAGACTTCTAGATCACGAGTAACTGTTTTAAAAAACAACAACAACAAACAAACTACTATACGCGTTTTATTTTCGTATGTTTGTAATCGTTATTTCGTTTTGTATTAATACTTTGTTTAAACAAAAAACAATTAAAGTCAAATTGTCTATTCCATTCCTTGGGCAATTGATTTTCATATTTACTTTGAATAAATAACAACGCCAATATTTCCCGACTCTTCATAAAGGATCGGATATCAAATATATGAGAGACAATACCTGGGATTGAAAAGAAAAAAGCACATCTGTGTTTGCAAACCTGACTGATTGACTGCCAAGATAATACTAAATCAACCAGAAAGATTAATGACATCAAGGATCAGACACGAGGTTACTCGTTATTTCTTTCAAAGTAAAACAAATATAAAAGAAAAATAGAAACATTTGAAAATCGAATAATATATCACAAAAGTAATATTTTGCACCATGTGCTTTTCTGGAAAGTAAAATAATCAACTTCAGCCAAAGTTACTGTTTCCGTACACAAGTGAAGTATATAGGACATATTTGAAGGATGATGTTGGCTTTTTCACAGACAAAAATATCATTCAGTTTGACAGGAAACACATCGTTTGAAAAAGATACATATGTTTGCGACCTGGTAAACTTCATTGTAAGTCCGAACATCTATATATATTTCAAATATCTTCAGACATACAGATTCATTATACTTTGTTTTCTTTTTTTTCAGGTATGCGAGCCATGATTTGCTCACGGACAGAAGTAGAAATTGGAGACAGAGTTTACACAACAGCTGGAAGTGCCTTGTCGATAAGGTTTTACCGAAACAGGGGCTACAAGATCACTGTTTATTTTAAATTGGTTTTCACCGCCTTTAGGTCAGGTAAATTGTCTTACTCCATCTTACTACTTACTGACAAAGTTGGTGAACCTTAGATTCATTTCAGATAAAGTGACCCTTAATAATGTTTAAAATATATGCACTGAAGTGTATCTTTTGAAAGACAAACATTACCAATCTATTTACATATCTGAATTCATTGAGAACAGTGTTTTACTTCCATTGCATTGTGTTAAACACGGTACAGATCTTTAATTATTGTCTAATCATGAAGTTAATTTACAACTAAACGGAAAAGCACTTCTAATTAACATATGGCCTTTGAACTCTTTATGCAGAATCTTTCCTTTATATTATTTACGTTGATTGCATCTGATAAGAACTTCAGGTTCAAAGAGAAAAATGTTAAATCTTTTCACACTGCAAAATGCTTTCGTTTATCTAATAGAATAAAAACTTAAAATCGTTTCGAAAAGAATGTAAAATATGAATAATTGCGATATACTTTGTTGAATCTCTTTAGAATATATCACACTGCTTTTGTGCTTGCAAAATATTGTTCTTCATTTCAGGTTCTTGTCGAACTTCTGAGAGAAAATGCAGCAATACAAGGTGTATCTCACACGACATTGTTTGCAATGGACATAACCCATGCGGTGACAACTCGGACTGCCCAACTGGACTTGAACATCTGTCTAGCTGGGCAATGAGCGGTATAGTGGTTCTAGCTTTATTGACAGGAGGCATTATTATCATAATGGCTGGAATTTGTCTACAAAGGGTCGGAAGTAAGAGATATGACTTTGTAAGTGTCAATATTTATATACACATGCGATATTATTTTGACAAACAGTTTTTCATTCAAATCCGATTCTTGACGAAATAAACGTTTTCCACTTCAAATAATTTGCTAAAATTGTTTTATTTTCTTCGACCGTTTTTTTCGAAGCAACCATTATCAAATTAAATCAACACATGATTCCTTATGGAATACCAATGTTCAATGTAAATCGTTTAGTTTGATGCGATATTTGTAAGGATTACACAAGCAATAACAAATGAATTATCAGGATTCGCAGAGGAGTGTAAGAAATATTTAAGATGTATAAAACACTTATTAAGATATCAAAATACACATCTTTAGAAAATTCTGTGTCCGTCTGTTTTATATGAACAGAACAGAACAGATATTTTATTAAGACTTGTACATAGTACATTGTCTAGATATATAACAACTGTCACTGTTATAATATTGTACAGGTTTTATTAAAAAATTTAGATCTGTGGTTGAAGGACAACAAGTGAATTTAAATATCAATACAATTGTTCTATGAAAGCAAGCAATTAATTGCAGCTGTTCTGTTGACCTAGAACATCAATTATTTAAGAATCTATGAACAATGGTGAAATGAATCATGTTGGTCCTGCAGGGAGAATTATTCCAATTCACAATATAAAGTATATGTTGCACTTGCATGTTATTGTTTGCTTTCATTTTTCTGATCGGTAACTTCAGGAGTAAGTGACACAGTTTCTTACGTCGAAAAGTAAACTGTAAATGTCACACACAAATTATGTATTTCATTTTGTAACTTACAGAATTGAATTTAGATGCACGTAATACAAAACTAGTGCTTATTCAAAGTCAAAGAAAAGCTACTACTTAAAATTCCTTTAATTCAAAGGTTTACATACCTGTCTAAATAAAGTGATTTTTTAATTCAATTTAAAACATGCTTGAATATACAATGATTCCTGAGCAATTTCCTTACCTTGATGATCGATATTACTATATTATATATCTTATAAACATCGATTCCATTTATTCGATTTTCAGGACGATATCGTAATACCCGCCAATGGTTCTATTTGTAACGATCATCATCACGTCGAATTGAATGAAGTTGCTAAACAGACTCACAAGTCACTGTCAGAGAAACATGAACACGGTCCGTACAAGGACACAAAGTATGAAACTTGTGATAGAAGCG
Organism: Cyclina sinensis; assembly: GCA_012932295.1. Lineage (NCBI taxonomy): Eukaryota > Metazoa > Mollusca > Bivalvia > Venerida > Veneridae > Cyclina > Cyclina sinensis. Next base: position 27,261,497 of record JAAONU010000018.1, on the reverse strand, counting down.
ACAGCCGGCTGTTGCTTCAGGACTATAATCACTCTTTACTGGAACCACAGGCAGAAAACGATAGGGAAAAACTTATTCAGTCAAAACGATCAAGTTCTGAAAACTGCTCGGAAGAAGCACCATACAACCAGTACCCTGATTTTGAAGACAGAAATATATCCAACACATCTTATGAACAAAAACAGTATCTCCGCTGTCCTGGATTTACATCTTATCAAACAAGTGATCTTCTTGTTCCCGGGGCTGTTGCAGAATCTTTAGGTCATAACAATTCTTCACAAGATGGCTTCTTCTTGTCCGGTAACTCCTTATTGCATTCCGACAGCGACAGTGAAAATGAAGACAATACATTTAAAACAACGAGTTTAGATAGAAAACGGCCAGGGCCTTCGAATCTGACATCGTCCAGCTCACATAATAGTGCGATTAATAAAGAAACTCATTCATTTAAAAACTTCAAACCTCCTCCGCCTTATTGTTCCGTGAGAAATAAGACACTTGTAGTAAATGCTACATCAAACAAAAGCGAGATGGTATAGTCTGTTTGATTTATAAATAAATATTTATTTATGTTCAGCTGAAGAATAAAATTTCTTGTTGCTGATAACCAATTTTGATTGAGTCCTTGTGCTTGAGAAAATGAAAAGACGTTAGAAAATTATGAGTTTCAATCGCTGCAATGAACGCCATTGTGTCTTGTGCTTCTGTCGACATTTCTGGAGTAATCATTACATCTAGTTACGCTAACGCTCATTAAGCGTGTACATGAAATATTATCAGTATGAGACGGAAATAAAATGTTTGATAAAAAAGAAGATCTTAATTTGTTACTTGATTCTAAGTTACATAACATAGTGAAACTAAAACTACTGTCCATGAGATAGAATTGTTTTAATACGTCATGCTTACCTATTCTAAGTCACAACTATGCGCAAAGATATTGACACAATTTCACACATTTGATTATTAATAATGCCATCAGATCTATTAATGCAATGAGTCATCAGATGAAGCCTGTATTAAACTTATAAGGACCTGTTTATTTTAGACATTGCATAACCACTGTCACATGCTTTAGTAAATTTGTGTTTAAAACAGGGAAAATAATATTTTAGTCGAAAAGACCACGAATGAATGTAGCTTGTACGCAGACTGTTTTTCCTTATATTTTCATATTTTCATATTTTCCTTGCAAATGGAATAAAATACGTGTACGTGTTTTTCCATTTTTCTTTGGTATTTTCATAGTCAGAGTGGATTATTTACACCATGTTTGCGCATGTGTCAAGGCTGCTCACGTGAACAGGTGATCCTTAAACTGTTTGCAATGAGCCCGCTAATGAAAGCAGTTTAGTTGTTGCAAAAAGTTGTTTAAAAATTTATTTTCGTTGTAAGATAGGGCACTCATCCTTTAGTAAACAAAAACCAGTATCAATTTGATTTGTTTGATTGTAAACATTTATTATTGGATCAATTCCGAATGATTTTCGGGCTGACGTCCATTTGGAGGATCATTCGATCAAAATCATCATATTTGCATATATCGTTCTGTTCCGATCACTTATTTTCAAGTATCAAACAATGAGTGTAGATTATATTACTGGTTTGACGTAATTAGTGGACACTATTTGGGACAATATCATAATAACGGCATTACTAAAATCACAGAGGTATTGTTATTACAGGGCAATAGGTCTCAAAGGGCTTCTTGACAAGAGAATAATGATTACTGAATGATCTTAAATGATAATTCATTCAAGAAATTGTCAATGTATGGACTAGTGATAATTTGGTTTGAGATTAACATAGCCGTGCAGATATTCAGCCATACAGCTGGGGTATACCAGGCTTTCTTTCAAGAAAGTTATATCTAAAATGAATTAAAAAAAAACAAAAGTTATCCGCATTTATTGATAATCGTCTCTACATCTCTCTCTCTCTCTCTCTCTCTCTCTATATATATATATATATATACATCTGCCCTTTTTTACATTTTTATAGAAGGATCTTGATAGCGCACTAAAAACATGAGAATAAGTGGTCTAAAACGAAAGGTTTAAACAGGTGAAAATCGCGTTAAATGATTCCTGTAATTTGAGTGGCTTTGTTTGGTTCCAAAATGCAAAACAGAAAAAAAGAGCACATCCGACGTTTTGTAACCGAGTTAATTACTTGTAAACTTTTAGAAAACGCTTAAAAACAATGGTAAATCAATGTAAACAAAATATTTTTATTCTAAGGGGACATATCCCTACAATTAACTGATGATTTACTTCATATGTATTTTACTAGGTCATCGACTATAAAACAGGGAAAAAACATATGTTCAAAACTTTTTCTTTAAGCATTTAGACACCAAGAAAGTTTTCATTTGGAATAAATGGCTATCAAACCAAAAGGTTAAACAGCAAGATTCTATAAAAAGACACATCAATGCATTAAGTGTACCTGAAGTACTTTGGTCTTTTGTCTGACACGACACCTAACATCGGGTAAGAATTCATTAAATATCTTTCACATTTACACGACTTAAAAGGAAATAGAATACTCTAGGTAATCACGACGTTTGGAAACAAGATAATTGAGATATTCTCCTTACCATCAGTTTACCGATCAAACTGGTTAAATTTTGAGTTTAGAGCAGAATGTCATTTTAAGCAGTCAGTTGTATTATCGTCAGAAAAAACCTAGTGGAGCAATTGTATTCATTGTCAAGTATATTTTACTGATTTAAAATTAACCATCTCAGCTGGATTATTTACAACTTCCATATAATACATTGAAAACATTTTAAACAAAAAAAATCCGTGTGGCCGTTCAATGCTAATGTAACTTCCGATTGGTAGAGCGATGTAAACAACTTAAGCTGTTTTACATGTTTAAAATAAAAGCAATATAAAACGGTTAACAAATATGATGATCACTAATAAATTAAAAAAAAATGATAGCAGACATGATTTCTTATCAAAATTGACTTAAAATTATCGCGTTTTTATAATATACTACAACAGTTATTGAAACAAAACTGCACCAAATATAAAGTGTTAAAGATTTAAAGAATATAATATAATATAATATATATATTCTAGTTAACTTTTGTATTATAATTTAACTTTTATGTTATTATACTATAAGAGTGATATAACAATTACATTCTTGGACGCCACTGTTATCATTATTATCGCTACTACCTCACTTACCTTTCTATAAGCTTTCTAATAATACGTTTAGTAAGCAATTGTTAAAATAAAAATTGCTGTAAATAACAGTATGACATCGATAATTTTGTAATACATTTACTTTTGATAGGACTGGTATCATTTAATAAATCATTTTATCGTTGTTTTTTTTCGATTCAGTTGGCCAGAACTCAACGCGTATGTTCTTCTTTGTATATGCCGTCCGCTTCGTAGTGTTGTAGCTGGCAATACTAACCAACTGTGATACAACATTTCCAGTCCGTTTTGAGTTACGACGGAATAATTATTTCTGAGCCTGCGGCAAATCTATAGGAACACCATCATTTTACCACAAAATTTAAATAATCAATGCAAAAACTAATCATGATTTTTATATCATTAGATTCTCATTTCTTGCCGTTAATAACTGACGTTTGATTACTGTGTCATGCAAAGGTACCTTCGAAATTGGACACTTTCATTACATGACATGGCTTTGTATTTTGTTATTTTACTTCGCCATATTATATATACATTAAAAATATTGCTTTTTGCATGAACGTAATGAAAGATCTGCACTTTGCGTTCTTGCGTCATTGCGTTTAGTTATTGATCAGAAACTACATGTATTTTGCTATTCAAGGACACTGTGACCATGGCCTGGTGACCTGAAAAATGGGCTCATTTACAAGTCATGAACACCTTACATACAAAGTTTGAAGAACATGGACCCAAGTGTTCTACATTTATTCATCGGAAACCATTATGCTTTTCATGGTCACTGTGACCCTTGACCTTGACCTGAGAAACGATAGTTGTTTTTTACTGATCAAGACAAACCTATGTACTAAGTCTGACAAATATGGGCCCAAGGATTCCCTAGATATTCGGCAGAAACTGCTTTGCTTTTCAAGGTTACTGTGAGCTTGAACTTTGTCCTAATAATCCTACAAATTACACGGGTCATTTAATTGTCATGACCAACTTACCTATGAGGTTTTGAGAAGCTGGGCCCAAGCGTTCTATAGTAATTGATCGGAAACTATTTTGCTATACAATGTCACTGTGACCTTGACCTTTGACCTGTAAAGCTACACGAATCATCTGGTAGTCTGGGCCAACCTATATATCAAGTTTGAGGAACCTGGGCCTAAGCGTTCTATAGTCATTAATTGGAAATCATTTTGCTTTTCTAGGTCACTGCGACCTTGACCTTTGATCTGGTGACCTGAAAAACTATAGGGGTTGTTTACTTGTCACGACCAACCTACGTACTAAGATTGAACAATCTGGGACCAAAGGTTCTATAATTATTCATCGAAAACCGTTTTGCTATTCAAGGTCACTGTGACCTTTACTTTTGATCTGGGGTTATCTAATGGTGATGACCAACCTACACACTTAGTTTGAACAACTTGGAACCAAGGGTTCTATAGTTATTGATAGGAAACTTTTTTGCTTTTCAAGGTCACTCTGGCCTTGACCTTTGACCTGGTGATGTAAAAAACTACAGGAGTCATCTACCAGTCATGGCCAATTTTTTGAAAAAAAGAAAATTGAAGCAACATAAAATTGCTAATTATTCCACTGGAGAAAAACAGTTTAAAGTATTAGGAAAATACATATTATCATATTAATGTTCACTTCCTTCCCAGCAGGTCTGCTTATATAAATTCTATGTAAATCGAGACAATTAAAGGCAATCTGAGTTGCTTTAATTCTTTTGTTCTTTTGATATTGATGTAAAATACGTAAGCAACAGTGCATTATTGTAAAGGTTCAGACATTTCAACCGACTGAGAGAAAATTCCCTGGGAAGAAAAACACATGTGTTTACTCACCTGATTAATAATCTTGTTGATTTATAGACCTTATTACAGTCTATCAACAGGCCAGCTTCTTATTCCCTGTGAGCAATTTTCTTGCAGTCAGTATAAAACAGAAGTCGACATTATTAAGAGATCTTAATATAGTATGCAGTATGGGTTGATATCTTCCTCTCGTGAACTGGACAGGGTAAGGATACCGTGCTTTTTTTCTTCATTTATTTTTTTTATTGGAGGACGGGTTACTTTTCCCCCTAATCAATTTAAACAAGAACTGTATTCTAAAAAAAGAGATTTTTTTTCAACAGTATAAAATTATATTGTAAAAGAAACTTAGATCTGTTGGCAGGTGTAAAATATCTGGTTTAACAGAAATTTTTACAGTTTAATTTTCCTTTTATATGATTATTTAAGCTTACTTTTGCTAAAGAAAATACTAAATCTGTATTTTGTAAGGCTAATAATAGCATACAAGATTTTTATATATTTTTTTAAAATTTTGTTTTGTGCGTTTTTTTATTTTTTATTTTTATTTTGTTTGTTTGTGTGTGTTTGTTTAATAGAAAAAGTAGAAAACCTCAAACGATATCTAGACAAACATGAAATATAATTTCTTAAAAAATTATTCACAAACGTTTAAGAAAATGATGTTTTTTTGTTGTATTGTATGTATTAAATGTTATATATGCTTGGGAAAAATAAATGGGCATCCTTGTGTTGCCGAAATTAAAATAAAAAGAAGGGTACGGTGCTTGTAGTCACATTTCATTAGTTCCCATGTTGGATGTATTGTTATATAATTTTATTTCTCTTATAGTGAACTGTCATTAGGTTTCATTATTGTGAACGATCATGATTTTTATTCCGGGTGCGGTGATGTGTAGACGAAAAGAATGAATATTTTTGAAATCTGTTCCCAGACATAAAAGGTTTGATTTTGATATTTGCCATATCTCCTAAATTTATAATAAAACATCTGCTGATAACTTTATTTTGTTATAAAACGTTTTTTTTCTTATCACAGATAAAATCAGCAAAATCTGTGTCGAAAACAAAACATAGGTCCAGTATTTTTTTTCAAAATGTTCTACCAAACTGTTTGCACAACCAAACTTACATACAGAAAATTATTAACACTAACATTTACTTTTTATACAAACTAAAATTCCTTTTTCTTTTGCATAAATATACCAAATGAACACGCTTCATTTAAACTAAACATCTTTGAAATCGAAAACAAAGCGCAGGGCTTTTTCCTTGCAACACATGTGATAACAAAATATCTGGAATGTAATGTCGTTGATACAGATTTCCAAGGAGGTGGACCATATCAACTTTGACGTAATGCATTTCACAGAAACGTTACGTTAAAGTCGCCATTAAATAATAATGTTATGTTAATGCATAGCAGTTTTTTCGATGTACCTGTATTGAAATCGATTTTGACCTACATTTGTAACGAATGAAATTGTTAGATACAAATTCTTCAGCTGAAAAAGGAAGTTTGCCATTGGGTAAAAGTGTTGCCGTTATGAAATTTTAGGACAAAATTCGTAATTGTTAGTTTAATTGCATCTGAAAATAATGCAATAATTATAACATTAATACAACCGTACATTAATTATCAAAACGTCTTCACCATGAAAAAATTATACTAAATGGAATGATTTTATAACAAATATGACTAAATATTTAATTTATTTCACTAAAAATCATACTGACACTTTTAGGATGAAACTCAGCGTTTTTTGTTTACAGCCTAAACCGCTTTCGATTGCTATGCACGTTCAATAATGTCCAAAAACTTTACACTTATGAGGCATTAATTTTGTACTGTATCTAGGCGATCATCTTTTTTTGAAGATATTTCTTGTTTCATTAAAAAAACTGAATGAATGTTCATTCTATATGTCATGATATCACACAAGGCCTCATATATATGTTGCGTTACCAATCAAACGTTAATATGTGTCAAAATACTTCAGCTTTCTTGATATGTTGACTGAAATAACATAGGATTTAGAACTTTATCAAATTTATACATATATTACAACTAGTTGAACGTTTATATCACCAGCCTTAGACAACTGCAATATTTTACAGACCTCATGTTTATATACAATACAATATGAATTGATATTGCTGCCACAATATAATATACGAAGGATTTTAACAGACTTAAGATAAAAGGCATTAGCAAAGTTGAGTGGAGTTAAATCCAATATATCATTTACTTAATAGAATGTGATCAATAACCTGATATTGATCGTAAAGAATAACGATTTCGTAAATATTTCTTTTAAAGTTAAATTAATTCACTTTAAACAGTCTCAAAGTGCAACGGACTGACAGTTTTAAAGTAACAAGTTCTTCATGATATTTCAGAATAAAAATGAAGCTGCGCAGTTAAGTAATTAAATGACAGTTTCATGTTCTGAAGAAAATGGAAATATTAACTGGAGGCTAAAGGTAATGTTGTTTATCATTGGCAGTGCCACATGCATCAATCTACTTAGTCCTCACTTGGCTTCCAGCTATAATTAACGTTGGAGATCTCCATATTTATGGCTCCAGTGAAATGGCTTAAAATATTGTTTTCATGTAGTTCCTCATATATCTAGTTTTACCTGTCAATGCGTCACTTTAAGGTCTCACTTTGGTTGAACGCGCTTTAATACGTAAATAATGTGTGTTGTGTATGTGCACATCGTTCCTTTAGTATGGTGGCTGATTCACGTCTAAAATATTGTTTTCATGTAGTTCCTCATATATCTAGTTTTACCTGTCAATGCCTCACTTTAAGGTCTCACTTCGGTTGAACGCGCTTTAATATGTAAATAATGTGTGTTGTGTATGTGCACATCGTTCCTTTAGTATGGTGGCTGATTCACGCCATATCGTATTTTCGCTTTTTCGCCAGGAAAATGCGAAAATTCGATAATACAAAGATACGACAAAGCAACTTTGTCGTCCTTTCGTGTTTTCGCATTGTTGCATTGTCGCCTTTTCGCATTTTTGCATTGTTACATTTTCGCTTTTTTGCATTGTTGCGTTGTCGCATTTTCGCTTTTTCGCATTGTTGTATTGTCGCATTTTCGCGTTCTGGTTGTTTAAGCGCATGCGCACATCAATTACACATATGCTTAGAAAACAATCACGGTATGGATATAGTGATCGCGGTATCCTTTTTAATTAATACTTTTGTTATTGTTTTCCTACTGGTTTGTATTTTATAAACAAAGCGAGAGCCCAGTACGTTTCAACACATTCAATATATATATAATAAATCTGCGCGAAAAATGCAAAAAGCAAAAATGTGAAAAAGCTAAAATACGAAAAAGCAAATATGCGAAAATGCAAAGACACGAGAAATAGGAGGCGAAAACACGACAAATTTAATTTGTCGTATTTTTCCTTAATTTTTTCGTCCTTTTGCTTTTTCGCCACGAAAATGCGAAAGCACAAAGATACGACAAAATTTGACTTTGTTGTGTCTTCGTGTTTTCACAATTTTGCATTGTCGTGTCAAAAAGCAAAAATACGACATGGCGTAAATCAGCCACCACATCGAAGCCCATGCTGGTTATTAAACCCCAAAACAAGAAAATTATATTAAGACCTTTATTATTCAAATTTCACCATACTTTGTATCACAGAGGTAAGTCCGACAAATGGCTTTAATTACTGCAGTCTTATTAAGCAAGGCCTAGTGAGCATGACTGCTCAGCCATGAAGAAATATGGAGCGAGGCAAATGCATTTCAAAACGAAATTGGGCTTATAGAAAGTTTCTCGACTAGTTCGAAACTGCATGTGTAAAAAGCCATAAAGAAGCGGCAGAATTATATCATGCAGAACAATTACAAGCAATGCCATTTAACAAATCTCGACCCATCTGCATCAACATTGTGTCAAATGAAGAAAAGGAGTCAGATAACAGACTTTAACTAGGAAAAAAATTAACTCATAACATTAATTGACCATGATCTTTTAACGGAAGTTTTATATTCTGTTGACAAGGCTAACGGCGGCATTTCAAATATAACAAATGAATTTAACTCAGTTTCTATAGTAGAATCTATTACGATGTAACAAAATTACTATCTGTTGTTTCATAACAAAATGGGAGACAATGGGAATCAATTTACTATGTCTAATCCCTTAAGAGATTAATCGTTCCAATCGATTTTAATAACTAATCTATACACATGACACTATTTGATTTTTGCTTAAGCCTTGCATTTTTATCGAATAAAGGAAATTTATAGGAGAAGAGTACATAAAAGTTTGCTCCTTCAAATGTTGACTCTGTACCTATACAACAGTCGTAAGGGAAAGAATATCATTTTATCAAAGGATTCCTTTGCCAGGCAAATGCGTACCTATATATTTCTAAGAACGCCATTTTTGTTTTGGAATTTGACGATAACTGCGAAAGTTTCATACCTTTCCGATGCTTGTACGCTTGCATGATGATGCAGAAGAGCCACGTTTGTTTGTTTGTTTTTTTCTAAAAAAAACCCAAAAAACAAACAAACAACAACAACAAACAAACAACAACAAAAATAAATAAAGAACACGGCGTATAGAATTTTTAGTTATGTCGTATACCATATCAGCACACAGGTCCATCAGGTGGAGCGAAATGTACTGAGGCAATGTCATGCTGGAAAATGTCAGTGATTAGGATGGCTGATGTTAATTCATTCTGGAAAAAAGTGCTTAGTCTTTCTTTTTGTTCAGGGACCTTTTTACAGTTCACTAAGAGAACAAAATGGTGCGTAAAGAAATCTAAATTTTGTTAGCTAGTCATTTGAGTTATATCTATTTAAACCACGAACATGCTGTTAAAAGATCAACCATCCTTTTTAAAGCTTCTACTAAATAGCTTTCATCCCGAAAATCTCTATTTCAGTTTTACAGACAAAACATTGGTTCCAGGCAAAAGTATTTTCACAACGTCAGCATTCACTACTTATAATAATTGAATTAAAGTGCTTCTTTTAAAAAATCTAATCTCTCCGTCAGTTTGATACCATTACCATGGTTGAATCCCTTAACTGTGAACAAATTAGGTCTTCAGACAATTAGTTTTAAATTAGTTCTTTACATATAGAAAACAACTGTTTCTTTTAAATTATACTAAATGTTTTTCAGTAATTATGCACCAATAAGGAAATCTACAATTAAAATGTTTTAAATCTTTGTTTTCCTAATTAGAACCATGCGGATTGTGAGAAAAGGCTGATTTATCTTAGATAAATAAATATAGATCTTTAACTAAATATGTTTTGTGGAAAAATAGAACGTTAAGTCTTAAGGCAATAGTAAGTACTTGTTTTTGTATTTGTATTTGAGACGATTGGCCGATGGGCTTAAGTCTATAATAAAGCATATGTTCTGTTCTGTTCTGTTTAATTTTTATCTCACTGAAGAGTTTTTCCCTTTTATCTTAACAATTCTGTATTTTCAAATTGCTTTATTTGTTTAATTACTACTGTGTCGTAATTATAAACATGCCTTCCACTTTGATAAATGTAGCAGTAAATCATAAACAGAATACTAACTTATATAATAGTGTAGACGATTTTTGTGGATTCTGTCTAAATTTGTACTACTTTAAGTAAAAAATGTACATGAAGTAATAAAGTTGATGATGTAAATACATTTTCACACATTCTCAAATTATTTAGGAAAATGCGGATCTACATTATACAGTTGCCGTTAACACGTACTTGATCCATATTTTGTTACCAACTCCCGAGTAAGTACGAAAGCTTTCATTGAGGGTGGTTGAAGGCTCCAGAATACCAAAAAATAAAAATTCCAGCTTACAAAGTCCTAATATTGTAACATTCGATACTGTCGCCGTTTCCGTTTCTTTTCTCTATGACGTAATTCAACGTATATGATATTCATTACAACAATGAAATATACGTTATATTAAATGGTAAGTATTATATTTCTTTCACAAACAACATTCGATTGAATATATCTCTGCTGATAAGAAAAATTTGATTTGATATTTATGTCGCCAAGATTACAGAAATAAAATTAATGAAATCATCGAGACCGTCCCATTTGACACAAGTTTTCTCTTTGTTTACTGACGTCTCTAGAAATATGGATATTGAATTATAAAAGAAATAGTGTTATAGTTGCTAAGTCTATTGACTTAAAAGCAAGATGTGTTTCTAATTTTAAGTAGCAACATGAATTTATAAACAAGTACAGAAAAGAATGATTTTTCCGTAATGTTCGATACCATAACGGTATTGTCTCTGCACGGGGTTCTTATCATCTGAACATTCCTCTGAAGAAATAGCTCCCTGAAGAGTTAAGAAACATATCAGTAATATAATAAAGGTTTCAGTCATGAAAATAACATTAGTTTCACATACGTTCTGAAATATACGAGATTGTAATATCCGATACGCGATTGAATTAATAACCAATTAAAGTCTGTCAGTCACTTGTTAATCCGTCACTGCGGGTATGACGTGGTTTTATAACACGCGAAGACCTTCCAGCAGCATTCGTCTGTAACATTTAGACATTGTGATCTTCAAAATTCAGAGAGAAAATATTTTGTTGAGTACTGTTTTGTAAGTATGTTAGTTCCATATCTCTATTTGTTGTATTTTTATAATTTTTCCCATAATAAAGTAAAATGATAAACAAATGATTATGCATGGTGTGTCAATGAATCAAGCAGATAAATCATTTTAACTCAGCAATGTAATATTCGCGATATCTAGTATCGAATATTATATGTTTTATTATCACGCCGTCGGTAAATTTGTGAATCATTTAATGCCACATGTGTTTATAAAATATTTAAAGATCAAGTACATAGGCCGAAGAACAATTTGTCTCGTTTAAGCATAGAATAGAGTTCTGTTTCAATAGTTAAAAGAATCAGTACTCAAAATTTGATAGGGATCACTTTTTATTTCTTAAATATCGTTTTAATGATAACCTCAAGATAACTGATTTTTTTCTCATACATGTAGTTTATTCACATGGCAAAGCCGACCTGTCCAGCAGATTTTGACTGTTTACCTGTACATTGCTCGAGATGCACGGGAACAGCGATACCCCTGGAAAAGTGGTGCACCGCGGGCATGTACCTTCATGTACACATCCGTTTTATTCAGACTTCGCTTGTGCGTGGTAACGTTTATATCAAACCAAGCACTGGTCATGGCAAATCTACGTCAAAGACGGCGTATTGACGATGAGGAGTTGAATAGGGGGGTAGGGATGCTTGAGGCTGGGCGTTCCCAACGGCACGTTGCAGGTTTTCTTGGGGTGTCCCAGAGCACCGTTGCCAAGATATGGCGACGGTTTCAAACTTACGGGCATGTCACGCATAGGCATGGCGGAGGGCGTCAGAGGTCCACAACTCAGCGTGAGGACCGGTTTATTGTCGTTCAAGCGCGATGTCAGCGCTTTGTTACCGCTACTGCCCTCCAAAATGACTTCCAGAATGCTACTGGTGTAAGACTTATCACTCAACCCACCAGGAACCGTCTTTATACAGCTGGCATGAGGACTAGAAGGCCAGCAATCTGAATCCCATTGACGCGAAACCACATCCAGGCACGTCTTCAATGGGCCCGCGATCACGCCAGGTGGACGCTGCATGACTGGACCCCAGTGCTGTCCACTGACGAGTTTAGCTTTTGTGTGGACTTCACTGATAGGCGAGTGCGGGTATGGAGATCCGCCAATGAGCGTTTGGCACCCGTATGTGTTGCTACCCATGACCGTCATGGAGGGGGCTCGGTCATGGTGTTGGCGGGCATTAGCATGCAGGGAAGAACGGACCTTCACATTGTTCAAAACGGCACATTGACGGCTGTACGATACGTCAATGAGATCTTAGATGTGTACGTTCGTCCGTACGCTGGTGCTATAGGCCCTGGGTTCATTTGAATGAACGACAACGCCCGGCCTCACAGGGCAAGGGTCACCGACGAGTACCTGGAGGCAGCAGCCATAGAGAGAATGGACTGGCCAGCAAAGTCTCCACACCTCAATCCAACAGAGCAAAAAAGCAAATTTTGTTAACCATGTCACAGTTCAGTCTGAAGACTTTAAATCACACGTTAGTCGTGTTAAAACTCAGTACGAGAAAATCCGCGAATAAAAGGAGAATTTACCACTGAACCAAGCTATTCTACACATGGATTTTGCGGAAAATTATTCTTGCAGAAGCCATGATGAAATTCAATCTGCATATTTTAATCAGACCGGTGTCACACTACACCCAGTGGTAGTGTATTATAGGAATCCACAAACAAATGATCTGCAACACAAAAGTTTTGTAATTGTGTCTGATACCCAGTCTCATAATAGTCACGCGGTGCTCTGTTTCCTTGATTTAGTTATACCCGAGGTGAAAACCCTTGTATCTCGCTTAAAAGTGTGTCATTTTTGGACAGATAATCCAACATCTCAGTATCGGAACAAGCTTAATTTCGATACAGTCGCAAATCATACAGATTCTTATGGCTGTTTCGGTGTTTGGAATTACTTTGAGGCCGGCCACGGTAAAGGTCCGTGTGATGGTTTAGGTGTAACTGTTAAACGCTTGGCCGATATAGCTGTAAAAAGTGGTCGAGTGATTATACAAGATGCCAAAGATTTCTTTTCTTGGGCAACGTCTTCTAGTTTTACGAACGTTGCATTCAAATTTGTTTCAGACGAAACTATTTTAGACAAGGTAAGTTCGCTAGAAAGCACAATTGGCCAGTTTAGACCTGTAAAGGGTACAATGAAGGTGCACGCAGTTTATAGCAAAGGTAAGTCGACAGCGCTTGTTCGTGAAACGAGTTGTTATTGTCAGGTATGTATGTCTAATGAGGGTCATTGCGATGGCTGGAGAAACGTGTCTACAAGGAAAGTAATACCATCATCAGGTATTCCGCAAAAACCTCAACATGCTGGGTCTTCTGAAATGAAGTTGAATCTGGTTGCAAACAACTTTGTAGATGCATTTTACGTAAATAAGTGGTATATCGGTAAGGTATTAAACATCGATTTAGAGGACGAAGATGTAGAAATATCATTTATGGAACGCAGGAAACAGTTGTTTCAATTGTCGTCAAGACCAGATACACTTTGGATTGATTACACGGATATATTATGCAAAGTGCAGAAGCCAGTTGAAACCGGTAAATATAGGTGATTGTTTAAAATCTCTGAGACAGAAGAGGGTATTATCAACTCGCATTACAGTGCTCCTAAAAAATAATGTCTGCCATGCGTAACCGTCACATGAGTCTTTATCGGGGCCACTTCAAGTATTGTGTTGTAATATTCGATACTTCATTGTATAAAGTGTGAGACTTTGAGAGACAAGTTCACTGAGGATCTGTTAAAAGTGGATACATTTAAAGATATAATCATGTAGCAACAGAAAAAAAACAACTTCTGTTTAATTCCATGACTCAGGAGTATTTGTTAGGCAGTTGTCTATTCTGGAAATGTTCCGTAATATTCGATACAATATGTTTTATCAAGATTTTCTTCGTTGTTCATGATTTTGTTATTTTATGAGTTGCCAGATATAATTTTGAGGTATTGCAAATTCTTCATGAATGTAAGCAAAGTTTAACATCAGTTTTGGTTCTGCCATAGTATCAGAGAAAACCTGACATATTCGCTACATTTTATTGTCAATAAAAATTCGGACATGTTACTCTCAGCAATTTGCAAAAAGTGTTACAGTCATCAATATTTTACCTTTAGCAAATTGCTTATTTTTTTTTGTTATAATTACTTTTGGTCATGTATGCATAAAGGTATACTTAAACCTGAGATTGGAATCAGGTTCGTTTCTCAATGTCCGAGAAATATATTTCTAGTTAAATAATACTACATTTTCAATGGCAGTTATATATCACAAAACGAGTTATGCAGGAAAATATTTTCTCCTTTTTATTGATTTAATATAACATAAATAGAATTCCAAAACAATATTTGAGTAATGCGTAGTCATATTTAACAAATGCTTGTATATATAATATCAGCGGTGTCTTGTCTCGTATATTACATTGTATATATTTTAGCTCATGTCCAAGTGATTAAGAAATATTAGTACGGACAAAGTATTTCTTTGATGTTCAAAATATTTTGGAACCACGTACTGGTGTATGTATGCTAAATTTAAAGACAGAAGTAAACTAGTTTGTGCATCCTTACTTTGTTTTCATATTTTACTATTAAAAATCCCAAATAATTTGAGAATGAGTGTTTATTGTCATATCAAGGAGGGAAATGACTTTGTAACAGATATAAATATTCATCAGACGACTGTTGTATACGTTATTGTGGATTATCAGATCGGTAATATCGTTCATGCAAAACAGTTCATTTCAGGTTCGGATTTGAAACGTACGCAAGGTGTGTAAAATATTTATTCCCTCAGAGATTAATGATAAAATCGTTAAAAGTACAAGCCTTCAGACCATGGCACAAACCGATTGAATGCGTTGAAAAACCGCTATCAAAGTAATATATCAGGTTTTTTTGGTTATACTTACCAACAATTACAACACTGTGCAACATTTTTTTTCCATTGTAAGAAACAAGCAAAATACAGACTTTAATTTTTGAAATGTCCTTCAGCCCCAGTATCAATACCATCACCACGTAAGAAAATGACGTCACTACTAGGAAAGCAATCGGTCAAAAAAACGCATAGAAACGTTAACATTCTCATTTTTAAAGGTTTTTTTTTCGGAAGCCTTAAAACTGAAAACTTTCGTGAAAAACTCATTCAATCAAAATGAGCGTGACTTGAACATCTAATCGAATGTACTTAACGTTCACAAACATTAACAACTCTGAAGAATGAAAAAGATCAAGTTTCATGGCCGATTACTAAATTTTTGTAAGAAGCTCAACAAAGATAACACAAATATATCGGTCCCCAAAATAAAAATCTTTAGCATGGCAGTAAATATTTAGGCAACACTTTTTTTTCTTTATTAAGAGGTAATTGGTTCTTGATTTATTTCAACATAAAAATTAGTTTTCAATATTTCACTTGACTTTTGTTATTGTTTTTGTTTAATTCGGACACAAAACTACTAACACGATATCACTTGAATTCATATATTAAGCCGATACATTGTAATATCTGTAGTGAACGTTTAAAGTATTTCTTTATATTTTCTCTTCACTGATCCAGGAGAACATTGTCAGTTTGAGCCAAATATCTAGTCACATTACACTGGCCTTTCATTGATCTCGAGTCTTTTGTCACAGGAACGAGAAATATAAATGCAACAAAGCTGTGTATGACAGCTACAAGGAAAAAGTAATTTTGTTCCTAGTCTCTGAATCTCAATTTATAAGTCCAAATTTCCGCTAATAATACGCCAGACTTTTAACAAAGCTTGCAGATCTGCAGATGTCATGCTTAATATGATTAAATCTAGTCACATCTTTACTAGATGAAGACAAGACAATGTTCCATGCTGTCTCAAAAAATTGTTAACAGTTGTCATTATGTTTTCCTAATGGTTTCCTCTTTTTAAAGACAAAATAAAATAAATCACACACGCACGCACGCGTCGAGTACAATTATCAAGCGCATGTAGTTTTTATTTAAAAAAAGAACGAACAGATGTTATTTTTCACCTCAGATTTGTCATCTGTAATCACACACACACACACACACACACACACGCACGCACACACACACAAGAAAACAAGAATTTTAATAATACAGTTACTAAATCTGTAAGCTAACATTCATTTATTCACATTCTGATCACATGCCTAAAAAGAAAACAAATCCTTTAAAAATTTGACGAACGGTTTTACAAATAACTAATTTAAAAGTTGTCGGTTGTGTAACGTTAAATGGTTCTGGAATCTAATTAAACAGCATAGATACTGAAAAACGTTTAAGTTGAATTAAATCAGTGGATGTGTATTAGTAGGTAACACATAGTTAATGTCTTGTCTTCTCCGGAATAAAGATGTTGCAGTAATTGTCAATTTAATGTTGTCTGAGAAATGGAATATTTTACTCCAGGCTAAAGGCACTGAATATAATGATTGATTTGTAATGACTTGGCGTGGTAACGTCTAACAAGGAGTATACATTAAAAGACACATTCAATAAACATGTCTTCCAGTCATGCTATGTGACAGCTCATAACATTACATAAAAAGTCTTACATTTAAAAAAATGACAAACTTTAGATTGTACGTGTATATTACCTCATTATAATCTTATCTTATATTCTTCATTTCTTCAAGTCATAAGCTTATCATAAAATTTGGATACTGGTACACCAGATATATAACTCAATATCAGTGAATTTCAAACGGAGATGTAGAAGCAGCAAATACCTTCAGTTCTGTCAAAATGTTTTCATTACATGTACTTTACATGAATTACGTAAACTGCCTTTCTTTGAACGTGTTCGTTCTGTAATAAGAAGTTTTATCGCAACAAAACAAAACAGAAATCTCAACTGGATCTATGACGCTATTTTCAAGAAAACTGTGACGCCTAAGCATTATTAATACACGTCTTATTGTGTAAAGTTTTAATACATTTTACATTTTTTTTGTTCAATTTGAAAAAGAACAACACAAAAATACAGATATGGAGACGAAAAGCGACACTGGTCTTAGAAAATTCCTAAGCTTTTTACCTTATTACAAAAGGTTTGTTTTGAAACAATTTCAAAAAGCCTGTGAATACTGATTTTACTATTTGTTCCATGCAGGAAAAAGAACCGCATACTTGTAAATCAAACTTTTTTTTCTTTTTATCTGTTTGAATATTATTGTCTGTCTCCATAGTCTAATGGTTGCGGTGCTTGCCTTCAGAGCGGAAGTTAAAAGGATCAAGGTCCGTCAGGGCTCTGTTCTGACAAGCTCCAATTGGTAAGTCCCAAGCAAAGCTTTACATCACTAAAAAATGTTTACAATTTATAAAAAAGAAACAAATCATTAATGTTTTTTTTTTCATTTAAAAACGTCCTTTAGCCCAAATGGTGACGAATGTAATGACCATGGACTTATAAAAATGACCGGTCTATAGAAAAATTCGAAAGAGACAGAAGAATAAGCAAAATGAAAGAACTAATTATTAAGATGTCAGTACAAATAGTAATGATCGCCTTCTCGTGAATCAATACTTTGATCATTTGTTTGTAGAACCCCAAATAGTGAGACAAATATTCAGCCAAAAGTAAGCTTACAATTTTCGAACGAATAGGTCTAATATCTCCACGATGTCTATGTTTTGTACAATAGATATCCTTAGTAAGTACTCAATTCTTTTCAAAAAGCATATTCTACAGACGTAACAAACTGTCTGCTACTCTCAGAATATAACAAACATCTTCCTGTCTCTTTATTAAGTTTGAAATATGTTTTTGGTTACAGACTAAATATATATCATTTTGCCAAAGAGAATACAACTGTCTTTTATTATAAAGAACTAACTAAATTATCTTCGTTATATTAAACAAACGAAAAGAAAAGCAATTTAAAAATTGATCTATTCACCTTTCAAATTCTCTCTCGTCTTTCTTGTAACAGTCATAACTCCTACCATTATTATTATCATTACATTATTACTATGGCACTAAGTAATTGTTACAGTAAAAATACCATAAAATGGTTTATACTGCCTGTAGAATTTTGTCTTTAATACAAATGTTCTCAACATTTCGAAGCAAACGACAATAAATTGGATTGAGGGGTATCACATTAAAATTGTGGAAACGAAAAGAAAAAAATAATTTTCTCTGAGACTCATAAAGTGGAAAGCTCATGAATAATTGCACTTGATTTGCCTAATCATTTCATTAATCTCTGTCGATGAGAGATATTGTATGTGACCCTAATACCAGTGCTTTAGCTACAAGCCAGTTCATTTTTCCACATGTGATTTGTCTGTGTCATTGATGTCTCGTTTGGCACTTTTAAAAGAGCATTTTGTCACATATATTTAATTTAATACCATTTAATATGGTCTTCTAATAAACAACTTCAGTACACATTCTGTTCAATTTGACGCGAGTTTTCTAACCAATAAAAAGACAAGTTTTCAAAGAAGGAAAACAAGAACACGAAATTTTTAGATGGGAACAATTATGATGTGTAAATGATAGAATACGTTTAGACAATACGAATGAATATTGTAAATGCGTACAAAATATACTACATCGTATCTGTCTTAATAGATGATATTTTTTGTAGTTCTGAAGGTTAAATATTAGTTATCACCTTCAAATTAAATACCTATCAGTTTGATTGACAGGGTTGTTTGTTTTATAAATGTCTCTTTTATGTGATATAGAATGGGTATTATTACTGGAATCTAGATGTAAAATATTTTCTGAATATAAATTAACGTGACGATATGTTTTTTAACAACCTTCATTTGTTGCCTTGCAGATACATCTGCATTTAGAATAACAGATAATTAAATGACATTTTCATGTTGTTGAAAAAAATGGAAATATTTCCTCGAGGCTAAATAAAATTAACTGTTTGACAAGTCAATCAAGACTTCTTCCCTCTCCACTATATAAGCTTGCTTGGCTACAGGGTGTATAATTTATAATGTTGATGTATTTTGTTGGCAAACATTGCCATATTGCTATTTCAGCTGAAACTAGCTTTCAACTGTTTTTTTTTTGCCCGTTACTTTTATTATCTGTTAATCAATAATGGTATATTTTTTCATTCTGTCATAAAGTTAGTTTAAACCATTTGACCATGCAACATGTCAGTTTCTACCGATGAGTGATAAAACAGTTTGTTTATGTACACGAATAAGGATAAGAAATATAAAAGTGTTATGTACTTAACACACTCAAAGAAAAACAAAACAAGAGCTGTCACTGGAAATTGACATATGTCCCCGAATTGTAACTTTGAAATGAAACTGGTGTAAATATATAATTGAATATGCCTTTGGAAAAGAGATCAGACAAAAAATAGAGCATGAACTGAAGGAAAATGGTAAAGTAATTTTTTTTCTGCTTCAGATTCTTATATGAAGGTTGAAGACATAATTATTCAATGAAATAGAAAGCTGTGAGTTTGGCTTGAATACGAACAATATTGTTTTATTCCCAAACCCTTCTGATGTTTTATATATAACAAGGCTTGGTGACAAATATTCTGGTTTCAGTAAAATCCTTCAAGCGGTTTTTGAGATGTAGCTTGGAAAAGATTTTAATATAGAAGTTATAGTCAAAAATGACTAAGGACCCATACCAGTGCCAAAAATAATCCGACCATATATACACAGCTAGGTTTGGTGACAAACATTCCTGTGTAGTTTAATGAAATCCTCCACAGTGGTTTTGGAGATGAAGCGTGGACAAGATTTTGATATAGCAGTAGGAGTAAGAATGACTAAGTGCCAATAACTCTGCCGAAAATAAATCGAGCGGAAACTCCTGACGATTTGCACAACTATACTTGATGACAAACATTCCTGTGAAGTTTCAATGAAATCCCTCAAGCAGTTTTGGATATGAAGCGAGGGCAAGATTTTAGAGTAAAAAAATGACTAAGTGCCTATCACTCTGCCAAAAATAAATCGAGCGGAATCCTTTGACGGTATGGACAACTAGGCTTGGTGACAAACACTACTTTTCAGTTTCAATGAAATCCCTCAAGTGTTTTTGGAGATGAAGCGAGGACAAGACTTTACAGGACGGATGGACGGGCGGACAGACAGTGCGATTACTATATGCCTCCCTTCGGGGGCATAAAATAAAACATGCTGACGGAATACGCTAACAAGGTGACGCACTTTCAGACTATCAGTTTGTCAAAATCGAGCTTGTATTATACAATATTGAAGTAAAAAAACGTGTAGCATAAGTGACTTGCAGACAATGACACTCTAATGAAGGCAAAATGAGTTACATCTACTTAGAATCATATCATACATATATAATGATTTATAGGATCATAAATATTTCAAATTAAGGAAAACACAGGTATAATAGGCGTATGTTCCTGAAATTTATGCCATATGACAGATATTTCATATCAATTCTTTACTGAGCTTATGATCTGTTGAAATTCTGAGTGCTGATCCTTTAGCAAATAAACAATAGCAACACAAGATTTTTAAAAACTATTTTAATAGTCTGCTTTAAATCATTCACGTACTGATATCATTAAACTTACATTTTATTACGATAACGTAATAAAACGTAACCGCGAAGATGGCACCTTTAGGCTTCCGTAGATTCCGCATTAACTTCCCAAATATGGATGCGGCCCCAACATTGAAAAATATATATGCCAAAATACGGGATGTCACGTGATAAAGGTCAAGGACGAATTTTGGACACCGCTGTATCCATTTAAAAACGTATGTCCGTGCAAATTCGACAAAATAGAAAATTTGACTTCTACCGCCAAATATGTTTCTGAGCAGCTGCGTGTAACGTGACCTTTCCTGCCAAATGTTGTATTTTTCGAAAAGATGAACATTCAAGGTAAACGAGAGAGACAAAGTTATACATGCTGGATTCACTGAAAATGGGTCATTCCTTCCATTTTTTTTAAAAGTTTTTTTTTAAGTTGGCCGAACATACATTGCCATGACCCCCTGCGCATGACGTCACTTCCTAGAATCACGAGCTCTTACGCGCGAATTTATGTCACACACCACTAAATCACATTTTCATAAGGTTAAAATATCCCAGTTTAGTGCCCAATCGGACTGAGAGACTAAAGTTGGAGGTAGGGGGTCTCTGGGAAAATACTTGCAAAAGTGTCAGTCGTTCGAAGGATATAATGCACAAAAAGTTCTACGTTTGATGGTCCTGAGCTAAATTATTCTTGAATTGAAAACATAACCATTTTCAAGTAAGGCTCTATAGAATTTGATTTTTTAATCCAGAAAGCCTGTGAATCAAAAGCGATATTCTCATTATGCTAAACTCATCCTTAGAATTTGAGAGTCCTGGTTTTGTTTTTATGATGTTATAAATAAGCAACTGCTTTCAAAATGCAGGCCCCTATCAGCTTCAGTTTTTAACCAAACGAGCCAGTAAATAAATAGGGATCATTTGTTAATCATGTCCAACCATCCATTGAAAGTTTTAGAGTCGGGAGCTAAAAAAATGTTTTCGAGTAATTGATTTAATAAATAAGAAGAAGAAAAGAAAAAGAAAACAAAAAGAACTAACCGTTTTTTACGAATAAAGATATTGCGCACGAGTACTTTTGTGTGAAATCACATGTAAGAGAATATGGTGTCCCAGTAGAACAAGCATTTATATAAAGGAACGTGATGATAGGCTACTGTATGTCTGCAATTTAAGACAATGATAAAATGTAATTTTTCTGTAAAAACAATTAATAGTCAATGCGCATGGACTTATACTTTTCTCGAATTCAGAGGACTACGTGTGTTGCAAATAAGGGGGAAAAGCATAACATTAATTCTATTTAGTGCCATCGAAGATCGATAACTGCGTTCCATTACTGAAAGCAATTCATTCCATTCTTTGATTTAAAAACCTTATGCATTAATTATTTAAAACGTCGGCCATTAATGGTGAAATGATTGATAAGGTATGCTGCTAAATAAAGAGACAGCCAGACGCTTTAATCAATATATGTATTTTTTGGTTCTGCGGTTCTAAAATGTAAAATTAATCAAGGTATATAAATACTTTTTATAAGTTACAGATATGGTAATAGCTGAATGCAATGTTATAAAATTAGTCTTTGATTTTTTAAAGTTAAATCCAAATGTTTAAGTTTGTATTACTTTGTGAATGTTTCAAATCAACTTTTGATATTGACGATGTTTAAATCGTATACGAAGATAAAACA
Source organism: Cyclina sinensis (assembly GCA_012932295.1). Taxonomy (NCBI): domain Eukaryota; kingdom Metazoa; phylum Mollusca; class Bivalvia; order Venerida; family Veneridae; genus Cyclina; species Cyclina sinensis. The sequence continues at coordinate 27,238,640 of JAAONU010000018.1, read as the reverse complement.
TCTATTATTCCTTTATTGCGATAAATAATAATATTTTGCTGTATTGCTATCTATCTATCTATATATCTATCTATCTACCATATCCATCAAGGGATTAATGAATTTGTTAAGCAAACCACCAAAATCATTGTCAAACAATTTATTGTAAGCGTACATGAAAATATTGTATTCTTCAATCTTCTTCGCAATATTTTCCTTATGATGGTGATGCAGGAGTTGATGGCATATGTCTTTACTCTTTAAGCAGGTTGGCGGTTTCTATCAAGAAGACAAAGCGAACTGAATTCGCCACCTAACTGCAACTTTTATTCTAGAAGTTAATGCTTCTTGTTGTTTTTATAAGTATCCACAAAAAATAAATCTCGTCTGACGATGTTTTGTGTGTGTGTATCATCAGTTACAAATACTTTAAACTCTTCAGAGAGGTTTCTTTCGTTTTACAGCTCCAACTAATCTTAATTTCCTCTACATTAATATAATCAAAGCATTGCCATTGTAATAATGCATTAGAAAATCTTCAAGCTTTCATAGTCCCGTGAGATGCTATATTGAATTCTTGAAATCTTTTTGTAATCTTATGAAGATAACACACAAGAGTATAATACTGAGCAAAAACACCAGCAACATCGGATATACTTCAGCTTATGCCTTGGTCATATTTGCAGCTCACAAAGGCACTGGACGAGCTCTGCAAGGGCCCTGTAGAGGATATGTGAACGAGGCATTTGTAAATTATACTCAGGGAAAGGCATTTTATATTTTTCAAATTATAAACGTCCGTGTAACGATATATAAAAGATATTTATCAAATATGTTATGGGAAAAAATAATTTAGATTTAAATTTGTTCATCATCACATCTTGTATATTAGTAAGTCTTGATTATCTACAAAACAAAGACGATTGTCGTTGCAAATTACTCTTGAACATCACTGTGCAATTTATTTATTATAAATAATATTTGAATGTGCGACACTTTGTTTAAGTCGTAAAAGACATTTCTGGTTTGTTTTGCGTATTATGCATATTTAACAAACTATAGTTCTGTCAGCTTTCGCATGTTTCGAAGTCGATACCAACATTAATTTAGAGTAAGTAGTGAATCGCAGACTTTGATTTGAAATGTATAGGTGCATTAATTATTCATCTGTTCTGTAATTAGTAATGGCATCAATGTGTACTCGTAGATATACTACAGTATCACGGCACAATCAATAAAAGTTAAGAAAATACTATTTTAAGCCACAGAGTTAGGCCTGACCTGTATTAACTTGTCTTCTTCTTTTTGTTCGTTTTTTAAATTGTGATGTCATGACATCAAGTTAGTTTGAAGCCCTACATGCATTGAAACGAGCTGTGTTCTGATGAAATAAGGCTATCGTATGTCATTGTTACATATGCTTACAGAATTGGTTCGTCCGATCTTTCTATAAAAGTCGTTCTACAGAAACTAAGACATTTGTTAACACATTTCGTAACGGTCATATGAATTCATTTTTTATTAATTAGGAACATGCTACAGCTAAATTACACAGGATTTGTAGGATTATCAACAATCTATTAGAACAGTCTTTCTCTTAAACATTTTTCTAATAATATGAGTAAAATTGAAAGACTGGAAAAAGTTGTTGTTAAAATACAACAGCTGTGTTGAGGAAGGTCTAAAGATGTTGTAGACTTATTGTTTTTAAAAAGTACTCGGTGTTATCGATAGAATCACGGACTCCGTCGTAGTTTCTTCTGTGAGTTTAAAATTAATTTGACCAGATGTTTTCTAAATACGTACGCCATTGTCGCTTGACACTTTCTATGAACTCGGGTCTTAATGCCTATTATACTATTTGGAGGAAATCGACAGCGTTTGCTATGACAGTTTCTAAGAAATGTTATTATGTGCCCTATTTTGTACATGCTATCTGACAAATCCAGAGATGTCCTTGTAGCCCACCATTTATTTTAACTGGCATTCGTATGATTTAAAAAAATCTTAGATTTTCTCAAAGAAGTTTATTGAAACCAATTGCTCAAATCAGATCATTTCATCTGTGTTAAGTATTGTTCATGGCAAAGTTCGAAAAATAAATAAGCATTATCACGTAAGTATATTCCCAACTGCATCAATTTCGATTTACAAATTTTATATACGTGTCTGGCCCATAAAGTGCTAATAAAGGTTTCAAATATCTCACTTAGACAAGTTCATACAGAAATTATATAACCAATAAATATCTTAGCAATTCCAACTCAATCTGACTTAAGGTTAACCTCAGCAGACATGCACATGAATAAAATATATTTCTTTTCTATCATTTCAGGCCAAAAAGAGAAAAGTAAAGCTATGATCAATGTAAAACATGCATTTATACAATTTTGGTGATAAGTTAAAGTTGTAATATTTACTCAGATGATAGGAAAATGTCTTAATATGTACTCAGATATTAAAGCATCATAGTTAAAACACCAAAAACAGTAGTGCAGATTTATATCACTTCAAATGGATTTTTTTAAACAAGTACGCAGTATTGGCCTCGCAACTTTTTAACCGCAGTCACAGAGCCAAAACCAATAACCTCTCAGCTCCATGAAATAAAATATTTTTTCTTACATTTATAAATATACAATAATCATTTAGGTATTTGAATTTGAAGAGAAAAGTGAATACACATATGCAAAAGAAAAAAATCATAACATTTCAGTCTCTTTTTGAAATGTTTTGAGACTTCACGTTGTTCTGTAAGGTTACAAATTATTGAGTATGTATAGGCAATAAAACAACAAAACGAATCGTTTGAAAATCTATTAGATTATTAAGGCAAAAAGTAAGGAATAGATTAATTTCAAAGATAATTATTACATATAAAAGAATGCCAGGATTTTACCAGACACTTTTCTTATCTTCGTGCATAATGTGCATTTTACAATATAACAAAATATTATGTGTAAGTTGTTTACAATTCCTTGCCGTTCATACTGAAACAATAAGAAACAACACATTTTAAATAAGAGAAACACAAAACTCTCAAACTGGAGTTCTGACTTTGTAAGAAAAAAAATCTTATTTTGTTTTTGGAATAAAGTGATTTTTTAAAAAGTTATTATCATCACTAGACATATTGTGGAGGTACCATTCGTTTCCGCATACTTATCATTATTATTATATACCACATTTGTATAGCACTCTTATCATACAATAATGTACGCTCCAAAGGCGCTTCACATAAAAAAATAAAATAAAACAGATACAATTAAGCATTTACAAACAAATGCATAAAATATTTAATATGAGTAAAATATCGTAAGTGAGATAAAGATGCTAATGAGATAGTTAAACAGTAGGCTACATAAAGTAAACTAACATATCTTTTAAGTCGAAGTAACTACATGTATTTCAAAACATCGACAGGCAATTTATAACTCAGTCAATCAGTCATACATTGTACCTTTGATGATTAACTCAGTTCCCATAAAACTGTAGAAATAAATGAGTCTTTTAAGATTTCTTAAAAGACGCCAATATTCTTGAGTCTCTTTTTCCTGCAGGTAAAGAATTCTATAGCTTCGGTGCAACAGTCATAAAGCTACGATCACCATATGTATCAGTGCGGCTTCTTGGAACAATAAGTGTCAGGCTATTTGATTGTCGTCTGAGTTCACGCCGTGGTTGGTAAACCTCTAACACTGAACTGACGTACTCTGGCGATTGTCCATGTAGAGCTTTGTATGTGTGAGTCAAAACCTTAAAATGGAGCTCTTTCAGGACTGGAGCGATGTGGCTCCTGCGGGACTTCCTCGTGATGATGCGAGCTGCTGTGTTCTGCACAATCTGCAGCTTGTTTAAAACTGTCTTGGGGAGCCCATTTAGTAATGAGTTGCAGTAGTCCAGTCAGGAAGTAACAATTGAATTAATGAGAGATGTTGTTGCATCAATAGTCAGGTATTGTCTTATACGCCCTATTTGGCGAAGCTGGGAATAACAGGATTTGCAAACAGTGTTCAGGTGATGTCCCATTTACATCTTTTATTCAAATATTGTACCTTGTGGTGAAAACCTCCAGTCTACTTACAGGTATAACAACATCTCAAAATACATAATTATCAAACTAGAAAGATTCAGGTCTCTGTGAAGATCAGTGGGGTTACATAATGCTTTACTTAAATCTGCAAATTATCTAATACACATGAAAGAGCAAAACTAATTGAACAAACAACAATCTCTTCTAAACAGTTGTAACATTTGCTCAAATCTTGGAAGCTATGCAACGTATTTTGTTTTTAAATATGACGGCCTTTGTGTTATTTTCACTCCCATGATAGCAGTGATACAGATAGCTGAATGTGTATATATTCTTCCTGTGCTCATACTGAGTTGTCATTTATCATAGGTTGCTACGTTAAATATCACGCTACTTAAGCTGGACCATGTTATCATTGACGATGACAAAAAGTAATTTTCTCGTATATCCTCCGGAGAAAGCTTGGAAAGCCGAAGATAATACATTATTCTATTCATCACTGATATTTATTCCTCCGCTTGTCACAGTTTTCCTAGAGACCTGTATTAATTCGCTGCTTAAACTACCAGAATTACCATGCACTTATTCATGTTTTCAGCTACAATTCATTACAAAGTCCACATAAACTTTTGAAAAAAAAAGCGTTTTATTTGTTTTGATCTTTTCGAAAATGTCGCGCAATGAAATAAAGCTGGTAAAATTATTTACTTTTTTTCTTCCGCAGTTCATGTTACAGACATTTTTTTGTTTTAATTACGTTAAGATACATTTTCAAAGAAAGGTAAAACAAAAACAAAAAATCCCAGTTTTAAAACCCCAAAGCCTTTTAATTAACCATTTAAGTCTTATTTTTGATCTAATTGAAATTTATTTTTTTTTCTTCGATTCTTACATGATTAAACCTTATTAGTGTTTGAAATTATTTTTTGTCCAATGAGATGGGAGCATTTTTCAAATTTTGAAAAAAAATATTTTAGTAAATCAGCTTAAAACAACCAGTGCTACTAACCAGGTAAATCGAATTAAATGATTTACCGACGTTATTCCGCATGTGTGCCTTGGAGGCAGAGCTACAGGGATATCGGTTTTTTGTTTACATTCATGCGATACACAAGAGAACAGCTGTTAGTTAAGACGCTATTCTAACAATATCGTGTTGAAACTAACAAGGACATTTTTTCATAAAAATACATAGGGTTCAAGAGAAAGTAGCCGTGAAAACAAACATATTTATTAATTACATTTTCTCTCCAGGAACAAAATATATATATATATATATATGTAATTGATGGTGAACAGTTTTTTTAATCCCAGTTTTTAATCACAGACATTGGGGTGTGGAGCTTAAAACGCTAAAAGTACCACAACAACTGAAGCACCTACCGACAGTACTGCCACACCACTGTCACGTGCATGTAGAAGTTCTTAGGTTTTTATTCCAAGCAGTTAATTTTCGGTGTTTCGGGGTGTCAATCAATGTCGCGTGACGAAAGAGGGCGGAGACATGTAGAGAGTGTACAAAAATAATTTAAAACACTAAGCTGGTTAAAATTTATTAGTACGTATAAACATTTACCTATACTTAAAATAGTCACTAAGTTAAACTTGAAAAATACAAAACTTGCAGATAATAATTAAAAAAGTAGACTGCGAAGTATTTTCAATATTTTTTGCAAATCATACACTTTAATAAAATTGTTTCTCGTTAATTTGATTAACTTTACTTATAGGCAACCCTTTTAGTATTTAAACTTATATATAACCCGTAAATGTGCGTTAATACCACTGACCAGAACACTAACCTGACGTCTGCTTTCTACTCGTACAAGTGTTATAAATACTTCAAGGTACATATATCACCTTTGCGAGTAGGTGATATAACTCATTTAAGGTTTGAGGTTTGTTTCGTTCTGCAGACTGTCTCGGGAACATTAGTGCAAACAATTTCAAAAACTTTTCGTGTTGAAGAAGTTATGGTCCTGACCACGAAATGGACCCTATTTTTGAAATTTCACCTTTCATTTACAATTAAATACGTCCAGATTTTACCTTAAGCAATGCATCTGTATTCAGCTTTCAGTGCTGTGGACGAGAGTAACTATGATGATGTAATTCCTCACTTATTTTGAACATATATCTTGCTGTTTTTATTATTATATAATAGTAATATAAAGGATGAAAACGTGAACATTTTTCACTTTGTGGTATAAAATTACACGTGCTGTATTATATTAACGGTATTCATTTGCCGCGTGAGCAAATAATAAATGAAACTCTGGAAATTTTTTGTATTTTAAACCAAGCCCTTAATTTCGATTGAAATTTATTAATATATGAAGATTATATATCTATAAGCCTCCATAAATAAGTAAAGTCTTTTCTTTATAACGACAAGAAATTTGAATAATCAATATTGTCCAATCACATTCTGATATCATTAAATAATCATTTCATGCCCGAATATGTCTGATATTCCATTATCACGGAATGCAAGATTTCTCCGTAAAATAGGAGGTTTTTGTCATCAATTGACAATTATGTGACAATCATGTGACATTGCGTGGTTAGAAAATTGCTTGACAATATTGTTTGTGCAGACCGGTTTAACAGCAATACATTTTCTAAAAAACAGAATATGTACTTTGAAAATACATCTGAAGCAAAAACAAGACCAAGGTTTTGCCTAAGGTAAATAGGTCTTAAGTATTTTGTTGCTCTACCGACCTGATTGGTTTATTGAAGACGGAATGTATTTTATCTAGGTAAAACTAATGATGCCAGACTTTGATTTGGAACTTCTTGAAGGTGCATTAATTATTCAAAACGTTAGCCATTAATGGCGCAGTGAATGATGTGATACAGTATATTGTCACGATACGGTTCGAGGCTTTACCTAGGAAAACCTAATGACAATATAGATGTACTCCAAACAAATAAAGTTTTATTTTATTTGCTGGTTTTATTTTTAAATTCTGTTTAAAGGGTTGGCTATTGTAATCGTAATTCATTAGTAAATGTATAACTAATGTGACTTAATTAAACATCGTTTTCCAAAAGAAACTCAAACTTACACTTCACGACCAAAATGGCGGTGTGCCTGGATTAAGGTATAAGACCTCCACTCTGATGAGTATTCAGTTCCAATACAAATTGGGTATCAGTTTTCTCCAAAAACATGGTCAATTACCATGATATTTTGCTTATTAGTTCGGAACAGCAAATGGACAAAAATATTTGTTTTTTGTTCTTATTGTAGTTCTTTTTTAATTGGCCTATATAGTCTTTTTGTCATACAAAACATGTGTCAAGGAAAAGCTCTGTTCATTGAAGGATGAAAAAAGTTACGAGAACGACTGGGAAGTTTTAATAAAACAGTACCTGTGGTCTAAATTACAATTCAGACTTGTTCATTTGGCCTCGATTTCGATCCTTGAATGTTATTTATTTGAAAAAGGTGTATTTCTATATTTTGTCAGTATCTAATATTTATAGTTATAATTACTGTAAAAGTAACCATTTTGCAATTTAAAATAAATGAAGCATTTAAACGACATAATCAGTGGCTGCATCGGTATAAAATGTCGTCTGCTCTAAACAAATGCTGGAGGTCTCAAGCAATTTATTTTTCGGTAACTTTTGTTCCATACAGTCAAGATAAGTTCTAAAACTGACGCTAAATAGAAAGACTAAAGAGATAATTAGAAAAAAATGTGGTCTGAATCAGAAATTTTCAATTAAGTTTGCAAAAATCTAACTTGAAGACAATTAAATGTTTCTTAAAATATTCACTTTTTCTTTGGTTAATTATTTAACTTCCGCGGCTTTGTTCGCTGTTAATAGCTTTCCATACGCTTTTGTTGTTTTCAGTTAATGGTCATGGTTTCTATAACAAACTGTGTTTAGAAAAAATCGACTAGGCATTTCAATGCTCTATATTATAGAACATCTGTTCGCTGTAAAGAACAATTTTAGATATAATTATATAGAACAACATATCAAAACAAAAGATTTTTAGCACATTTTGGAAAACATTGGAAAGTACTCTGACATCCTAATAGTACTTACAATTGAATGCAATCACTTAGATAGAAATAAATACTTAAGGAACAAAACGCTTTATAACGTTAACTATATATCAAACGTTATTTAGATGACTTTGTGTTCTTCTGCAGAAACAGCCTTATTTTATGACAGCGAAAAAGAAAATTCTGAATTAGGACCACAGATAGGAAATGCTTTGAATAGAAATATCCGTAATAAATAAGTTATCTGAAGACTTACTGGAGTTATTAAGATTTTTCGCACATGATCTCGAATAGCTCTCAGAGATGAAAAAAAAAAGAAAAAAAAACATTAATCATATCTTTACTGAATGCGTTTCATATCCAATATCTTGCTTCTTGAATAATGAATTGGAAAACGAATATTGAATATATTTGGATAAAAATGGTTATAGTATAAAATGGAATTTGGTTTGTGCACTGAAATGTGAACGCAGAAACATTTCATGCACAATGTAAGACAACTCTGAGACTCTTATTTTATGAAGGACAATTGCAATTCAACTCGTTTAAAGGCGATTTCAATTTTTGTTTGTTACTGAATGTGGTGAAACAGAAATCTATATAGCAATGTTTTAATAATTATAAAACCGTATATCAACTTAACAGAGTTGATTCGTGTATTTCTTTTAACATGTGCTATGATGTCTGAAGAGTTAGTTACTTTCATTACCTCGCATAACAATTGTTATTTACCAAGATACCACGCATTCTCAAAGTGAGGTCAAATATCTCAAGTAACATTCGAAACAGATAAAATATCATTCTTCGGAACCACATAGTAAGATGATCTTTTCTCTACTCTTAGCATATAACATATCATTACATGAAAGTTAATGGTTAATTTTAGAAGGAAAAACAAAATGAACACACTCTTTTGGGTAACGCCAGTGTTAATTAGTATAAAAAACATTAATTTTTTATCGTAACAATAATTTTTTTTCCAAAATGGAATAGGAAATCAATAGTAATATGTTGGTATTTATATTTGTATTTATGTGTTTTTCGTAGAATCATTAAATATTTCATCATTTTACGTCAATCGAATGTGTGACAATAACAAATGTTACCAATCTCAGTATTACTATTATCAGCTTCACAACCATTCTCTCCTAATTTACGTCACTCTATACATTTATTGATATGGCCAGCTTTTAAACTATATTTAAACTATGTTACACCAAATACACGCGCAAATCTATACAACAATTAACACACACACACATTTTTTCTTTACGTTTGAAACAGACACATTTTACACCAAATTCAATCCTTTGCACAACAATTAACATACAAATGTTTTCTTTAAATGATACGTTAAAATAGACACGATCTCAGTATGTTAAGTAAGCAATTTTCTCAGGTCAAAGTAAACTGTAAACTACAAGAAAATCGGCATCAAATGAGCGTTAACTGTCTGGGTTGTTAAGGTTAACAGTAATCAGCAGCCTCTGTCCACAAATATTGTCAGAGTGTTATTGAAGAACTCCTTATCACCGGAGATTTCACTGCAGTAATTTCGGGATATTGTATTCTCGAGTCTGAACCGGGTCAAATAGATAAATGAATGGTAAATAATCTCTAAATACTGCATAATTGCTCAATTGATCTTCAATTTACCAGTTTGTAATGTTGATGAATATATAAAAAATAATTTATACCTACGAACACTTGATATGCCAGATAGATAAGTTCAAGTAATTCTGCTAGAATCTTTCATCTAAAAGATAAGAAAAAGCTAGGATAAGCATTTGTGTAGTCAGGTTAAATGTAAAATAAGACATTCTGTCCTATAGACAGGCGTCAAATTTCTCTAAATATCTCATTTATGTAATAAAAGCAACATTGTTGTTAACCGAGTGTTGACAATCATCAGGTACTTTATTAAATATAGTATTGAATTGGTAGTTTAAGTACCGAATGTGAAACGTTGCAATATTCAATGTTTACATTTGTCTTCTATATTGTTTCGTTTGTTTTGTAAATTATATCAATTTGTATTTTTTCATTAGTATTTGATAATGTTTTGATTAATTTTCAATAAATTTGAAATTGTATTGTATCATCTTCATTTCTATTCAATACCGTCAATTTGTACTCTATATCACATATTTGTATTCTCTACTGAATAATATGTATTCTAACTATATCTCATATTTGTATTCTATACCGATAATTTCATATCGTTAAATTCCTATTAGTATTTCATTCCTTTCATTAGTATTGCAAAATTCCATTTTTCTATCAAATATCTGAATACTCAAATGTTTTAATAAAGAAACAACAGCTTCCTTTTAAATTGGCCTTATCCTATATGAAAATCCAAATAAAGATAATTTACTGAATTATAAACGTAACGTAAGAATTTTCGTAGGAAAAAAGGGAATTTGTCCGAAGCCTAAAAGGACACTATTAGGTAATCAAGTATTTGAGTGGTCAGTCCTAAACAATCACGTATTAATATTGTTAAATGACCATTACTTTGAGTGTCTGACGTTCAATTACCTTGAGAAACTCATTATATCATACTCTTTTCCATTGGCTGTATTTACAAGGCCATATACAAACTTCAAACTCGTTGCTAAGGAACATTTGATCAATTTAATTGATTTCTAATTTTATAATGTACTTTTAGTACTATAAGGGATATGTTTAAGACAGTATTCAAAACTAGTATTTGTATTGTAAAATATTTTTGTAACAAACTTACTTAGTCTTTCAATTATGAGATATTTTTTGTGATAAGTCCTGTGATAACTTTATGTCTTCTTATGCTACACAATACTACACTTCAAGAACCACACTGGAAATAAGAGTTTCACATACTCTTTTCTGTGTTATCCTTGATATATAATGTTGGTTGACATGGCTGAATATGATTAATTCACACATGCTCTTGTTTATTGTTAAGTTCATTTATGTTTTATTTGTATTATAATGCCATGTTGTCTGACATTTTATACTGAAATTAATCTAATTAATCTATCTATCTACAAACTGGCATGGTATGTAAAATATTTTTAATCGTTTGTCCGTAAGGCAAATACAACCATTTCATACCGTACAAGAAAATACGATTGACTTCTTATCCAAAGTTTGCATGTAGACAATAAAAGCAAAGCCTTTTATCCAGAGGGAGATAAACTGTTCAATTTGTTGTATGCTACGAAACTTTGTAGACAATAAATCACATTGAATTGATATTTTATAATGGTCTAGACATCAGAGATATGAATTATAACATAAAGGGAAAGTAACAGGTATGTTTCTTATCTATTACTTGATACAAGTAAAATGTTTGCCTGTTCATACTAAATCAACATTGATTTTGAACAGACAATTTTGAGGAACTATTGGAACCACTCAAAAGAAGTGTTTTCCTTGCCTTTGCCAACAATAAGATACATAACCAAGTACATCAAAATGGATGTAGCTGCCAAACTGGTCATAAATCACTGGAAAAATGTCTTGTGATTTTGTTAAAACAACTTAAGTGAAAGAGAAGCAACACGTAAGGAAATATAAAGTCACTAGGCTTAACATCATCGTTTTCCAATAATGATATATTTTTATTCAAATACTTGAAAGAGAGAAGCAATTTGCTTTTGCTTTGTGAAAGGTAAAGCACTTGTAATAACATCATAATTGTATAAATTGTAATAAGTTTCTCTTGACAAATGATTGAATAGTAACATCGAAAACGAAATTTAATATAGGTACATTTGCATCGTAAAACTTTAATTTTCATGTGTTAGGGTGTCTTTAGATGTTATGAAAATAACCTATAATTATAACTTTAAAATGGAACTGCAATTAGCTGAAATAAATCGTCGAAACAAATGTTTTCAAAGAGACAAAGAGATATGAATTGTTGGGGGTTTCAAAAGTAAATGAAAAGGATGAATTAGTGGTTCAGATCGTCTCGTGGACATTAGTGCAAACAATTTCAAAATCTTTTCATGTTGAAGAAGTTATGGTCCGGACAACGAAATGGACCCTATTTTTAAAATTTCACCTTTCATTTACAATTAAATACGTCCAGAATTTACCTTAAGCAATGAAGTGCTGAGGACGAGAGTAACGATGATGAAGTCATTCCTCGCTTATTTTGAACATATTTCTAGCTGGTTTTAATAACTAGATAATAGTAATATAATGGATGAAAACGTGAACATTTTTCACTTTGTGGTATAAAATTACACGTGCTTTATTATATTAACGGTATTCATTTACCACGTGAGCAAATAATGAATGAAACTCTGGAACGTTATCGTAGTTTAAACCAAATTGAAATCTACTATTTATAAAGATTATATATCTATAAACCTCCATAAATTAAGTCTTTTCTTTATAACGACAATAAATTTGAATAATCAATACTGTCCAATCACATTCTGATATAATTTAACAATTATTTCATGCCCGTATATGTCTGATACTCCATTATCACGGAATGCAAGATTTCTCCGTAAATAGGAGTTGTTTTCATCACTTGACAATTATGTGACAATCATGTGACATTGCGTGGCTAGAAAATTGCTTGATAATATTATTTGTGTTGATCGGTTTAACAGCTATACTTCATTTTCTAAATAAAAAACAACAAAAAAAAAAACAAAACAAAAAACAACAACAACAACAGAATGTGTACTTTGAAAATGAAAATACATCTAAAGCAAAAATAAGACAAAGGTTAAATAAATCTTAAGCATTTTGTTTGCTCTACCGACCTGATTGGTCTATTGAAATAGAGAACCTTTTATCTAGGTAAAACAAATGATGCCAGACTTTGATTGGGAATTTCCTGAAGATGCATTAATTATTCAGACGTTGGCGCAGTGAATGATGTGATACAGTATATTGTCACGACACGGTTCGAGGATTTACATAGGAAATGATTGAAAAGTAACATCGAAAACCAAATTTAATATAGGTACATTTGCATTGTAAAACTTTAATTTTAATGGGTGTTTTTAGGGTGTCTTTAGATGTTAATTAAAATAACCTGTAATTATAACTTTAAAATGGAACTGCATTTAGCAGAAAAAATCGTTGAAACAAATGTTTTCAAAGAGCCAAAGAGATATGAATTGTTGGGGGTTTCAGAAGTAAATAAAAAGGATGAATTAGTTTTTTTATTTTGATATTCTATAGGTTCAAGCTTTATAAAAATTATTATATATATATTTAGTTGTAAGATCATTTTAGTATAATAGGTCTTTAATAATACCTAAAGTTAAACGGTTCTGTCATAGAAACATACCACTTAGAAAAAAGGAAGAAAAAAAAGAAAAACGTTGAACTTCGCAATACATCCTCAATAAAAAAGGAATCACTCTTGTTTCTCTTGATGGCAAGGATTATTTAATTCTTTGTCGCAAGGGTGTCAAATGCGCTTAGCGATACTGTAACATTTTTCAATGTAACATTATTGTTGTTGACAGTTACAAAGGGGTACTTACTACCGCTTGCAAAACTGATTAGAGTTTACACTGTTAGGTAAAGAACGAGACTCCTCGGTACATTTGTCAAAAGTCATTTAAAGCGCCGCCCAATGTGTTTCTTTCAAACTTCGCCTTTTACCCGTCAACAGTGTCATTCTAGTGTACGAACTAGAATAGCGGTTAGGAAAAAAATATTGAGTAAAGATTTCCGGTAGCAACACAGCAACAATTATGACACAGCAACACATTTTTCTGGCTGCGGGTAGTTTGCAAGACGCATTTTATTGACAGGTATACCTGAGAAAACTGCCTCGCTATGATTGGATGATCAGTAAAGTGACAGTTTAAGCTACTGAAATTAACATCGTAACGTCACTTTTACTGCGTTCCGAATGCGTGAAACTCTAATCAGTTTTGCTAGCGGTTTTCTTTCATTTTAAAATAAGTATACTTCTAAATCAAATTTTCTGCAAATAACATATATTTTTTTCTGCGATAAACTGAAGCTGGCACAATTAATATGCTCAAATTATATCAGCGGTCCATATAGGATTCTTAAAGAGAACATTGAATTTGTCCAAACACTAGTTCTGAAGCTCTTTTTTCAAATAAGTGAAAACTGTAAAGTACAAGTATTAGTATTTCCAAAAATGCTTGAAATCGCCGTTCAGCCATGCATTTCGTCTTATCCATAGATGAATGTATTTCATGTTCTTCATTCATTAATTTGATAATCTAACAACATGCTTTGCACTGAAAAGCGAAGTTATATTTGATAATTTTCACACAGAAATTATAAAGTAGATTAAATATACATTGTAATTTTTATTGTAGCTGGACTATTTTTGAAAGCAGACGATTTGGCTTCTTAATGAAAAACATATCGCCCTAACCCTAATGAAGCATATATAAAACACGGAAAATCCTGATCAAACTCCTCGCACCGGTTAAGTCACGCTTTGCTGCTTTTACTGTACTAATCAGGGGAAGTAACCCCTGCGGGGAGTTTGTATCCTGATTAGAACCGCCCGGAAGCAAGCATTTATTTTTTTTCTTTAAGTGCAAGTTTTGGAAAAACAAACAAACCATACTCTTATTTAGACTACATTCTCTAGTTAAAAATGACATTTAGCAAAAAATATTGCGATTATCCTGTGTTTATCCTACACCAGCCTGAAGACTGGTCCTGAGATCGTACATTCATGATGGTATTTTTCAGTTGTAAGAATAAGTAACCCGACAAACATGGCGGTTGGGCGAGTCCATTTCGCATCCCTTGCAGAAGAATTTTGACGTCCATTTTGTTATCATGTGATATGAAATGCTTTGCTTTGATTGGCTAAAGGCAGGCGGTGTACAGGCAAAACTGTTCAAATCTTGTTAATTGTATATATCGCCGTCCTAGGACGGCGATAATTATTCCGTCAAAATCTACATTCATCCTTTATTTAACCCCTGCCTTGCTTCGGCTGCAGTATTGTTTGTATATCATGGTACACACGTTAAGTTCAGTGTGTTAGAAGTTAAGTTTTTGTAGGTTATTTGTCACATGCTCCTTTCTCTTTCTTTAAAGGGCTTTTAAAAAAGCCACTTTTGTGTTTAGCCTGCTAAATTATACAAATGAATAGGAATAAAAAAGTGAAATAAATGTAACATAAAATTTTATACACTCTCAGACTAATCATTTTCAGGCACTTTATGCAATTTGTAAGAGCGAATATGACAAGTGTGTATGCAAATTGTTTAATATAGCGGAAGCTCATGAATAATTGCAATTTGTTCGCATTCTTGTCACAGTATACGAGTATCGAGATGTTTGTCAATAATTCCATATTTTACTACTTGTACATCTCCATCGCTTGAATCAATGTCGTTCTCTGGGCCAATTTAGTGCCTCCGTTTGGTCAATGCGGAAACTCTGTAACATCAGTTCAGATTTAAATCACTTTGCAGGTTTGATATGCATTGTTTGGATAAGACATACAACAGGCACCTAGTTTACATTCACATACTACTTTGCTGTCTTAGTGTTTTTTTTACTCCATATAACACACGACCGATACTCAGTTCATGTGTCTTTTAACTGCTGCAATTACAAAACTTGAAGTCATTTGTAAAGCATGTTTTATTTCATGGCCGGACAGAAATACCTTGTAACTTTAATACAGAATACTGATATGCATCTCTCATGTATCAGGGTGGGAAACATTCGATTTGGATAAATCTAAACCCAGTACATATGAACTCAGACTTACGGATACAATTCTGTACATTTATTTTAAAAGCGTTGACATTGTTCAACTTTGAAACGATGAATATTCATTTGCAAACTCTCATACAATATTTAACTAGTAAGTATATTTGTATAATACATATACTAAAGAAATAATTGCTAAGAAATATTTGACGGAATAAATAATTTTTTAGCCATTTTAGCAGTTTGTTGTAGGAAAATGTGATAACTGATGATTTTCTTTTCATATACTACATTGAATACCTTTAAATGCAGCTTTTTTAAGATGCCTCTTTATTTTAATAGCATTGTCAGAGAAATAGACTGTCATATCCTTACCAAATATTTATTTGTGTTGCAGTAAAAAATAAACATCTGTCACGAATTCTGACATGATCATTTACATTTTTCCTTTAAAAAAATATTTAAGCAGTTACAAAGGAGGAGCTATTAAAAACATATTTTTCCCTATTACAATTGACTGTGTAACTGCACAGATTCGTAATGAGTACTTTTCTTTTATTGAATATTTTGAACTTTTTGGAAAGGACTGCTTCTTTGAATGTCAGACAAAAGGCCAATTAATGATTAATGCTAATGCATTATTTAATTTAATGCATTCATTTCATTTCCAAATAATACAAGATAAAACATAGATCAGCAATTTTTACATTTTATTGGTATTTTGCTTTGTTTGGGCAAAAATGTAACATTGACAGTATCAACATTATTTCCATTCAAATATCTCTTTTGTAAGTTTGAAAAACAATGTTAGTTAGTGTAACATTGTAATAAGACTTAGTGGAAGTGATATAGTCATGTGTTTTACAACTACTTAACACTTCATTTATGCAAACTTAAAAAAATATGCATCTAACCGTACATGTATTATGTCTCTTTGAAATGTTTGGCTGAAGGGAAAACATATACCTAACTTAAAATGTTTGCTTGCTACTTTGCTTAAGTTAAAGCTAAGGACAAGATAGCTTCAAGGGTGCTTACAATTCATTATTTAATTGTATAATATACAATCTTTATTCTCATGTGGACTTCTAAAATAACGTTTAGGTTAGTAATTACCGTCAAGGGGCCGTATGTAAACGGATCAAAGCGATAAATGTATGATACATTAATGTGAATATTGAATAATTTTACAAGAGACCATTAAATGTGTTAGATAGGGTCGTTGGTCATAAAATTGATTATCAGCCGCTCACATGCTAAAGATTGACGCCAATTTATAGCCTGAGACGAATGATCCCATTTACTTACGAGAATAAAGATGAGTGACTTTTTTTTAGAATCTTTTTGTTTTCAAATTCGAGGAGCCGTACTTCAAGATATTTACAGATGTAAATGTATGCAGTATTTTCCGTCAATTAGGCGTCCCGCTTTTACTTAAAACAACGTTTCTTACAGTATTGTTGTACAAATCATGAATGAATGTGATTTTTATGAAAACAAAATCTTTCAATTTTTTTCCTATTGCCTTGGGATATATTTCTTCTTAATCCCAGTGACACATGCAACGAGGTAGCATTACAAAACCCACAAATTAAACTCCTTCAAATACTTGCATCAACGTTATTTTATTTTCAGGAAGATAATTGACTTAGTAGTCTACTTACAGGTAATTTCAAATGCCACAGACGATCTGATTCCATTTTTCGATTTTCTCAATATACACCTTATACTATCACTGTCTCAGAAAATTATATATACAAAATTATATATACAATGTGAATAAAGTTTTACTGAAACTAAATCAAAATTGCAAAAAAAATGCAAAATTAAGGAAGTGTTGTACATAAGAAATTCTTTCAGACCGTGAAAAAAGTTTTCTCCCCATTGTATCACAAGCATTCTGGAAAAAAAATCGAATGTATTTCTGATTCATTTATCATGATTTATGTCTAAGATAATCTTCTCTAATTTGTACGCTTATTTTTTATATTTATAATGTCTAAAATTTACCTTAATTGATTTTAAACCAACTGCAAAGAGCGGGAGGAGAATTTTGACTAATATGAAAGATCAGTCGAAAAATGTGACACGATCTTTTTAAAGGGAAACGTTAACATTTTTTTAAAACAATAGTACAAAAAGATGTGTATATATTTAAAGTTATTATATATAAAATACGGAAAAAATTCGTCACCAGTAACAAACTCATTTCGGCTGAAATGTATCCAGATAATTATGCTTTTAAGTGCTCGAAAATTGAAAAGGGTTGATAAAATTCAAACAGCAATAATTCCTTTGTAAAAACAAAATGTACACTTTAATTTCAATATAGAACACAAAAAGCACGAGTTTGTATTGTCTGATAATTTTTCTCTCCACGGATATAAATGTTCTGAAAAGTTCTCTTATGCCTGACACTTCAAACACATAACTGTGGTTTTTGTTTGTTAAATGTGCCTATTGAAAATATAATAACTTGCAAAAACTGAAAGAAACAATGAGAGAAGCCTGGTCCAGTTGACTAATGTGAAATATTCCGTTTATGAGAAGCAAATTAAAACCAGTGTTTATTATTATGGTCTCGAAATGAATTATCGAGATATGCATTAATTTTTCAAACAATGAGTAAAAAACTCTGTGATGCTCTTATTGGAAGAAAATTTAACAACACAGTCTTGTTGTCGTGTTATCTAATTTTGTCGTGTTATTTAATTGGTAATTTAAGTAGAATAAGAGAAAAATGAAAGAACAAACAGGAACTAATTGTAAACAGTAAAGTATTGACTACTTTTGATTTTATTCTCCATAGTTTGGGCTTTTATGACCTGTGTAACTCTGTTTCCAAGATTTGCCACCAATCCCCATATTTTTTTTTCAAATAAACATTATAGTTATGTCTAGAAAATCAGTAAGAAAATTGTATCTACAATTTTGATCTGGCTGTGCAAGCACACACTTTTATTTTGTCCCTAAAAAGAGCAAAAGTGCAATAAAACTGACTACTATTTACCGCTTGATTTCATTTTTCATCCAGGTGGAGAAGTTTGACAGAAAAAAGAAATCACCTATAGTACAGTAGTTCCATTATTTCATTTCTGATTCAGACGTTTTATAGACATAAAGTCCATTTTGTAGTGGTTTTAGACCTTACCTCAGCCGTAGTCAGATACATATTTTAAAGGCAATAAATAAGTGTATGCAAAGTGTAATTGGGCAACGTCAATCGGGAAACGGCTACAAAGAGTTTTCGCATTTTAAAATCTCTAGAAGCAGTCAGTCACTCTGATGTCCACTTAACCAGACAGAATAAAATCAAATTTGACTTGTCTCATCTTTTGGACATACGTTTTAAAGATTAACATTAACAATGGGAGCGTTTTCTTTGTAAGATGTAATGTTTTAGATGCTTTATGTCACAGAAAAAATGGATAGTGTGCAGTTCTCTTTTAATAATGTCCCAACTAACGTCAACGTGCTAATGGAGAAAAAATCACTGGTGACAATTAAAAATTAACAAATCAACCACATTTTAGACATGTTTAAACCCGTCTTATTTATCACAAATGCCCATGCCACAAGCTGTACTTTAAATACCTTGTTAACTTCAGTCTTTGTATTAGTCCATCCTAATTGTCTTATTACTGCTAAACGTGATTTGAATACGTCTGTGTTACTCGTGACAAAAGGAGATTGCTCAGAAAATTGATCTTTATGTCCAGGTTTTCCATCAATGATACTAACAAATTCTGAAGATTTGCATTAACCTTTTTATGTAAAGTTATGAACTTTTATAAAAATAGCGGTATAGGCAGTGAACACACAAATATTTAAAATCCTGCTAGAGATGGTGCTTGTCTCACTGGATACGAGATAACTTAGAAGGAGAGTACTTTTTCAGAACAGTTCTTTCAAAATTAAGATTTTAAAGAAAAAAAAGTTATTCAAATTGGAGTTTCCTCATTTAGATTGCAAGTAACAG
This sequence comes from Cyclina sinensis, assembly GCA_012932295.1. NCBI lineage: Eukaryota > Metazoa > Mollusca > Bivalvia > Venerida > Veneridae > Cyclina > Cyclina sinensis. The sequence continues at coordinate 27,218,947 of JAAONU010000018.1, read as the reverse complement.
AGCCTGGGAAAATTCAATTTGCGTCTGTAATTTGGTTTCTCCTGTTTTTTACATTTGAGCAGTTTTGTAGAGCTAATAGCATTCCTACCATTAAAGACGATCACAGTGATTATTTGAACATCTTCTCAAACTTAGGAGTCTGTAATATTTCAACTAGGCAATACTATAATTAAAATCATTTGAGTATGTTCAGTAATCTTGGAGAACAGATTTTTTTCTCTAAATTAAGATCATTGTAAAATTTAATGGCAGGAACAAAGTGGAGCTATTCCTGAAGAAATGAAGAATTCATTCAGAAGCGTCTTATTTGGTTAATAGGCAAGATAGCTGTACGAGTGGTCAAAGTGACAGAAACTGAAATAAAAGACTAGATCTATTTGGAGAAGAAGGGAATTAAACATAACTTATTCTTAAGATATAGTATTTGTGCCAATAAAAGCTTTACAATTTACACTCATTGTACGAGTGGCCGGAAGTAACTCAGACATTAAAAAAGTACTGACTTCTGACGAAGAAGAGTCGGAGGAGGAAGAAGGAACATTACAAATAAGTAACATGCATATTTTTAAAAAATGTTTTTACTCTCTTGAGGAATGTTAAATATAAATATTTAAAAAAAATAAAAATACAATAAAAAATTTGATAAACAATAGTTTATATTCATTTCCACTGCAATTCATTACATCGGAACAAAGAATAAAAAGTGACCTTTAGCAAAGTTTGAGTAGTGTATTTGTCTTTGTCACTTTTTGAAAAAAAAGTTTATATTTGCAAAAATCATACTAAGGCAAAATCAGTATGCATTTGATCATCCTGCTTCTTTCAGTAATTAGCGACAACTTTCTTATGATTATGTTCATCATAAATGTGCCGGACGAACAAAACTGTATTAATTACAAACACGAAGTTTCGACAGCTTATTAGGTTTTCGAACAATATAAATTGTAAAGAAGTAATAGTTTTTGGAGGGAGACTAACCATATTGAAAGACAAGAGGAACGTTATAATAATTTATTATCACATAGTACAAAGACGTATTTATTTAGACGCCCGTGTGTGTGTGTTTATTTTGTTACCGCGTATTGTTTTTGCCTCTGATTGGGCGTATAACGTCTGCACCTGTTTTTTCCAAATATTTAATGTCAGTCTTGCTTATAGTCAGACTTTCTGTGGTTCGGTGTCCACTATCATACCATGTTAAAAATATTACTGTGACTGTTGGTCAAAGATGAGCAAGCAATCAACAAAGCTTCCTTATCAGATTAAACACCAAACGCATTCATCTTCGTGCTTATTCATTGCATTATTTACTTTACTTTATTACTACTTACGTCATTACTGCTATAAATCATGATGTTCTTTTATGGTTTGTAGAAAATGAAATTGTTAATATGCGCAAGTAAGGACAAGTATTTGAATTTTATGGGAGGATTTAATTCCTCAAACATTTCTTTAGAATTAAGTGAAAACATGGCTACAATACAATATCTTTGATTTCGGTTCATGTAAAAAATCTGATTCAGTGGAGGTTAGAAGATATATAAGATAGAAATTCTTGGTCTGGTCTATGTAGATCGAATAATTTAAGAAACATTTGTTGTGTAAAAACACACACAAAGACGAAGAAAAATCAGAGACAAATATTTTGTGATTAAAGTAGCTTAAATATATACGACGCTAATATTTAATTGTATGTTTATAGAATGCCCATGTGGATATATCTATTGCCATTATTCGTTGTTCAAGAAAAATCATGAATTGAAAGTTTATTATTAGAATTATCAATATTTTGACATTGTCTCAATAATGGGTTTAAGATTTCAGTATTCTAAAATCGTAACAATAATTCAACAGAAGCGTGTGAGATCATCCGGAAATTAAAAAAAAATCAGAATGCATCAGAAATGACGTCAGACAGTGAAATTTCGACTGGTCCTATTCTTCTAGTCGATGGGAAAAAATGTAACACGGAGAGTCTGAACAGAATACAATTATTCATGAGGTTACTGTTTTATTGATGACGAATTCCATTCAAAGTCTCGTATCAGCTCTCTTCAACCGCACGTAGCGTCACTTTATTGTCATATATGCGGCTAAGAGTAACAAAGACAGAATTTACGAGTGGTAATAATATAGTTTATTGCTGATATATTGTAAAAAGTTACTTAGACCTTTTTGGATTTAGACAACTTTGACAATGCTGCATAGATATTTTAAATAAAGAATTTGGAAATCGGACTAGGACGATATATTTTACATTTAAAAAAAAATGCTCAAATTAATGCAATAAATTGCACACTTTGCTAAAAATTAGAAAGCATATGAAATTTTTTTAAAATGATTTCTAAAAACTAAAGACACGTTTTACACATAAAAACTTTGATTATATTTTTTGTTCATTGTTTTACCTTACTTTATTCAAGGTGAAAAACTGAATATTTGAAAAGTTGCTCTAATGAAATAAGCTCATGAAAGTGATTTAAAGAGCTGCAGAACTGGAAATAACAACTGTAAACTCTAGGCCAATTTAATCAGAGATGAAATAAAATAATTGTTGAAAATATGCGTAATTTATTGAACTATTCAAATTTGATCACAACAGAGCCATAAAGATATGCTATAAACGATCTCATGTAATATTAAATGTAAAAATAATAACCAATGGAGTGCATTCTGGATGTCAGAAGATGCTATCGCCGCATCTAGCCTTTGATATTCTCAGAATAATTCTGTTTCAGGTTTGATAAATAGATAGTCGCTGGCATACCGAGTGTCAATTTCCACGAAGCCTGAAACATTCAACAATAATGGGGTAAATTATCTTTTTTTACTACGTGTTGCATAAAACAACATGTTTTTCCTACATTTAACTTCTATCACGCCTGACTTTGGTTTGGATAATTTTGTGGTAAATGTCCTATAATTTGACTTTCTGTTTTGATGATAAACAGATATATATATATTCTTATAAATAATATGTCATTTGCACTATATCTTATATGTGTGTAATACTGTATGTTATGTTGTGCAAGGTGTGTCATGTTTTGCTAAAATGTATTTTATGTACATTGTCTGTGTCTGTAATTAGTGTATTGTTTGTATTAAATGTAATATAATTGTTGATATATATATGCTATGAATGTTAATTGATGTAATTATGTATATATGAATGTTTTGGTCTTCATGAATGGAGGAAATAAAAGCATCTATCTGTTGAGAGCTTTGTATTTAAATTGTTCTATTTTATTGTCGAATTTAAATTTGTTCATAACAAGATAAAATGATTTCTAAAAAATATTACGTTTAAAATGGTTTTCCCTATAGCGATACATGAGTGATTTTTCAAAGCATTTGAAAAATAGTTTATGTTGCATGTCACTATAATTTTGTTAATATAATTGTAGACTTTAAAGTTTTCAATCTTTCTATGCCAGAAGAATATAGCTTTTCATTATCATATTTTAATATTTAATGTACAGCTAAAGGAATTTTCAAGCAAAGACTGTATTCAATCACTTTATTTGCTGATAAATAATAAATGACATTAAAAGGAAACAAGACAAATTGAATATATATAAAAATTGATTTCATCAACACTTTATTTGAATCAAAGATAAGAAAACTTTTTGTAATAAATAGCACCATACTCTCAGTCATGACTTAAAAGAAGGGACATTTGATTTATGCAAATCAAGGGTGCAATTTTGAGCCAAGTTGTAGCCTTTATTTGCATAAATGTATTACACATTTAGCTGATACTTTTCTGGTACTTATTTTAGATGAATGGGAGATTGTAAATATTTCCATTTATAAATAAAAGTGCTGAAACATTAATCTGCATCCAAGCAAATTTGAAGAGTTGTTTTTGATTTTGTGTAGACTATCACAGATTAGTAAAATTAGATAATTATCTTTAAAAATCTATCTTTAAGTTAGTCGGTGCTATTCGTTGTTTTAAAGCTGCTACAGACTTGAAGTTGTCTCGTAGAACTGAATATCTTTTAAAATCATTGACTCTTAGCAAGAAATAAAACAAAAGTCTGAAAGTGAGTCAACTTCATTTCTTATCATTACAAACAAGATAGGCAAGTTTTACTTTAAAATCTCATACATTGAACTTCCAGCGACTAAGACACTTGTTAAGGACAAGTTCCATAAATCCATAAGCATTTGAAAATATTGATTTAAATATTAAACAAGCTTTTGTTACAAGAATAAAACATAATTATGTTTTCATCACTCGTTTCCATCCTTAATGTTGATGATATACGAAACCAGACACCGACAACTTCTCGAAAATTTGGTTAATCTAATCGACTTTCAAAGAGGTATTATTTTAACCGTACTGCGAGATTGTTTCCTATTTTCACAAATTAAGCTTCCTTTTCCCAACTCTATTTAAACATCATAGACTAAAATTAGTATAACAAAACACATTTTTGATAAATGGGTACAAATGATGTTTTATTATACTTATTTTGTTTGTCAGTGTCACATTGTAAATCGACTAAGTGGTAAGGGCACCTATTTTACAACTAATTAACACTACATTTACGCAAACGTGTAGAACTATTATACTATTTATATCATTGTCTCTTTGAAATGTTTGTCTGGAGAAATGTTTGACTGACACATATACCTAAGTTTATATGTTTGTCCGTTACATCTCTGAACTTAAAGAAAGGAGCAGTATAGCTTCAAAGGTGTGTACAGTTCATTATTTGCATGTATAATATGCAATCTTTATTCTCATGTGTATTTCGTTAATGGCATTTAGGTCAGTACATCAATACAGATAATTTCATAAACATCGTGTCTAGAGACAGTATATGAAAGGGTCAAATCTATTAATGTATAATGTGAATACTGATTCATTATAAAAGAGACCATTTATATGCCAGATAGGGCATGTTCGTCTTAAAATTGACTACAAACTAAAGATTAATGCCACATTATGGATATCTTAAACGTTGTTGAGAATAAAGATGAGTAACTCATTTTTTGGAGAATCTTTTGTCTTGAAATTTTAGAAAATTGTAAACAGATGATGGGCCGAATACATTTACAACTGTAAACGTATGCGGTATTTTCCAACAATAAGGTGTCACGCTTTTACCTAAAACAACGTTCTATAGTCAGCTACAAACCATTAATGAATGTATTTTTTATGAATTATTTTTTCAATTGTTTACCTACTGTCTTGGCTGATGCTTCTTCTTAATGTCCAACTTCAGTCCCAGTGACACATGTAATGTAACAAAACCCACAAAACTCATACAAAGTGATGCATCAACCTTACTTTATTTTTAGGAAGATTATTGAATCAATTCTCCTATGTCAGGAAATTACAGATACCACAGACGATCGGATTCCATTTTTCGATTTTCTCAACATACACCTTATGCTATCACTGTCTCAGAAAATTATATATATAAAAACACGCTATGCTCGATGCAAATGAAGATTAAGTTATGCTGAAACTAAATCAAAATTGCAAAAACAATAATTAAGGAAGTGGTGTACGTTACATGTTGTGTCAGACCGTGAGAAAATTCTTTTCACTGTATCACAAGCCTTCTGGAAGAAATTGCGCATATATTTCTGATTGATTTATTATCATTTATAGATACAAATATGTCTAAATAAATCATCTTCGCACTGTCGTATAAATTTCTTTAATGTGTATGCTTATTTTATTATATTGTCTAAAATTAACCTTAAATGATTTAAACCAAATGCAAAGAAATGTACACAATTTCAAACACAAAAAAGACGATTTTATATTGTCTGCTATTTCTCTTCACATGTAAATGTTCTGCAAATTTCTCATATGCGTGGCATTTTTAAGACTAAACGGTAAGGTTTTTATTTGTTAGATGGTGCTTCTTGATACCTCTACCCTTCATAATTTATAGTCATTGCCCTTTGTTATTTTTCATGCATTTTTTTATCAGGAGTATAACTCGAAAAGTATTTGAGATATTAACCTGTAACATCATAAGTAGATACATCTCAATAAGGAGGAATGCATAGCACAAAAACAATAAATGTACCCTTTAAAAGTTTTGAGTTATTGCCCTTTGTTATTTTTCATGCTTATTTTTTGCTCGGAGCATGACTGAAAAAAATATTTGTAATATCAACTTGAGACTTCATAGGTTGATAGAGCTCATTAAGAAGATGTGCACTGCGCAAGAATGATAAATCTCTCTTTCATGATTTTTGAGTCACTGTTCTTCTTATTTTTTCATGCTTAATTTTTGTCCAGAGCATAATTAATAATATCAACTTGAAACTTATAGGTGAATATATCTCATTCAAGAGGAGTGCAGAGCACAAAAATTATAACTCTATCCTTCATATTTTTTTAGTTATTGCTCTTTGTTATTTTTCATGCTTAATTTTAGTTCGGACAATAGCTCTAACTCAAAAAGTGTTTGATATATCAACTTGAAACTTCATAGGTTCATAGATTTCACTGGGAAGGAGTGATGTGCACAAGAATGATAACTAAGCAAACACATTCGGTGGGGGATCGCCATGTCAACATGGCTATTGCTTTTTTTCAAATAAGCATAATCGTTATGTCTAAAGATCAGTAAGAAAATTGTATCTACAATTCAAGTAGAGTTATTATGATATTGGTTTACTAACACATACTTTAATTTTGACCCTAAAAGAGCAAAAGTGCGGAAAAGTTAACTATGTAGTAGTTAGTAGTTGCCTTTCATTTTTCATTCAGGTGAATAGAAATCAAAACTGAACATATAAATTGTCTGTAATCATATGACATCTACTTATTACGTTGCAATAGTTTTATTATTTCATTTCTAATTCAGTCGTTTTATAGACACACAAGTCCATTTTTGTAGTAGTTTTATTCCTTAACTCAACCGTAGTAAGATGCATTATTTAAAGCGAATAAATTATTGCATGCTAAATTTAATGGAGCAATGGCTACAAACAGATTAACTTTTGCATTACGGGAGCAATAATTCATTTCCACTTAACAAGACAAAATAAATTCAAATTTGACTTGTCTCATTTTTGTAAAAACATATTTGTTTATGTTTTACAGATTTACATTAACTTTGGTAACCTTTTCTTTGTAAGATGTAATGTAATTAGATGTTCTACTTCACAGACAAAATGGAAACTGCAATTCTTTTTCAATCTGTCTGATATTCCAAATAAACTCCAGCACGCTAATGGAACAAACAAACTTCACTGGGGGCAAATTAAAGTTAACAAATCAACCACATTTGTCAAAATGTTTAAACCCGTCTTATCTATCACAAAATCCCCTGTCATATGTAAATCTGTACTTGAAAACCCTGTTACCTTCAGTCTTCGTATTAGCCCCTCCTAAATGTTTTATTATTGTCAAACGTGATTTGAATACGTCTGTGTTACTTTTGACAAACGGAGTTTTCTCAGAAAATTGATCTTTATATTTTTTTCAATCAGTAATGATAGAAACATATAGTGTAAGATCAAAGGCTTAAAATCCAGTTAAAGATGGTGCACATTCACTGACAACGAGATCACTTAGCAGAAGTGTACTTTTTCAGTGCATGTTTTATAATTAGGATTTAAAGAAAAAAAGGAAAGTTATTTAAATTGGCGTTTTCTCATTTTAGTTTGCAAGTTAGAGAGCCAGGGAAAAATCAGTTTGCGTCTATAATTAGTTTTCATTTGTTTTTAAGTATTTTTTAACATTAGAGCAGTTTTGTAGAGCTAATAGCATTCGAACCAGTAGAAACGATCACAGTAATTATTTGAACATTTTCTCAAACTTCAAAATCTGGTTTGTTTCAAGAAGGAAATACCACAGTTAAAATCATTTGAGTCTTTTCATTAATCTTGGAGAACTGAATTAAGATGATTGTAACATTTAATGACACAAACAAAGTGAAGTATTCTTGAAGAATTTCAGTTATTAAGAAACAGTTTCTTTATTTTCTATCATAATATTATAATGTGAATGAAAACTGTCTGCCGATCGCGAATAACAACCAATTGCTTCTATTTATGGAATGCATCCCGACGCATTTACCAATGGATTATCTTGAAACAAATATATTGCTCCAAAGCTAACATCAAATGGAAATATATTAGTTTACTTGATAAGGTAGATAACAGTTATTATTAATGAAAATGTTGTAAAGGCATATGTAGATCATTTAATTCACTGAAACACTGCAGTTAAAGAAATAAAGTATTCTGGGGCAACGTCTGAATTAATGAACTCACTACAGTTGTACATAATTGAATCTAGTAGTGCACGAACTAATTGATATCATTCTGTAAATTGTTTTAAGAATTCCTTTAGAAGGTGTGTATGCCGTATCGCCTTGGTTAAAATTTTGGTATCATGCAAGATAATAGCTAGATAATAGCTGTAAGTGTTTTCTTTTCATTAGCATAAGTCTGTAAATAGGCAGTAAATGTCCTCATCTCCCGTTGGTCAAAGAACAGACTTCTCTAAATCTCTTTGTAGAAGAAGAGGATTAAACAATACTAATCCTTGATATAAGTATTTGTGAAAAAAAGCTTAACAAGTTACCATCATTGCACAAGTGGTCGAGGGACTCAGAAAAAGAAAAAAAAGTACTAGGTACTGACTACTGAAGACTACTGAAGAAGAGGAAGAAAGAAGAAAATCAAACATTACCAATCCTTAACATGAATATTTGTGAAAAAGCTTTTACTCTCATTAAGGAATGTTAAATATGAAAATTAAAAATAAATCATCTTATTTGATATTCATTGCATCCGCCAAAACTTAAATTATAACTTCGGGTATAAATTCGGTATTAAAAACATTTTTAATTTCGAGCCATAAGTGAAATAATTCTTACGTAAATATTCTACGAACTTCCTCCTTCCTGTTTTCATGACTGCCGTGCATCATGTTAATTTTTAATTTAATATGCCAATCTGATACGCAGAGCTAAAGGGTACAACTGTTATACATATTACGTATTCGAGAAAAGCAATGGTAGATTCGATGTTAAAGTACAATCAAATAACAGTTTGTGATACATAACATTTCATCTCTGTAACATTTCAATCTATACACCATAGTGTCTGTTCTTTGAAGGGTCACTTGGTTCGTCTAAGTGTTTGCATTCACTGTACATATACCAAAATACCTACATGGCAACAGGTATATACCTTCCAGTTGACAAAACAGATACCGAGACCTAATGGGAATTTCCGTGTAATATTGAACGAAAGGGACGGTCTTTTTGAGTACATGGGTACCTTTGTACGCTTAGGACGGTTATTTTGGTCCAGATTTCATCTTCATGGAAGACAATGAACGTGCACATAGGGCTCAAGTCAACAACCTCTACCTGGAGGCAGAAGACATTGACCATACGCACTTGCCAGCTCGACCCCCTGATCTCAACCCCACGGAGTATGTTTTGGACATGCTTCAGACAGCCATTTCAGCCAGCCCTGTGCAACCAACAACAACCAGGCAGCTCAGATAAGCGCTGTTGGAGGAATGAGATCGAACCCTGTAGCAAAATATCCATGAATTTATTGATAGCAGAGGCGGCGCTGTCGCTCGTGGTCATCATATTTGTGAGTGAATACAAAAAGAGTAATCAAGTTCCAATTTGACAAATTTTTGTTATTTCTCCTCATGCGCCTCTAGAATGTCAAGTTTTATTTTAACAATACATCATCCGTGCATGCGATAAGCTTTTATTATTTGTTGATTTTAATGATTTAATTGTTTAATAGGTCTAGGAAAGAATAAAATTTGATAAAAATAGTTTTTATATATTCTTTTTCAATTCAATACATAACAACGGCACCTAAAATACAAAAGTGACCCTTAGCAAACTTTGAGAAGTATATTTTTCTTTGTCACACGACAAGTTTTGAAAAAAAAACATCTACACAAATCATGCTAAGGCAAGTTCAGTATGCATTTGATCATGTTTGTCTTTGTCTCTGATTGGGCAAAATAAATCGTCACATTTTTCCCCATTTTTCAAAATATTAAATATCAGTCTTGCTTACAGACAGACGTGAAAAATATCTGTTGCTCGACGTCAAGTATCACACCATGTTAAAAAAGTCTGACTGTTGGTCAAAGATGAGCAAGCAATCAACAATACTTCCTTATCAGATCAAACACCAAACGCATTTATCTTCGTGCTTATTTATTGCATTATTTACTTTACTTTATTACTACTTCCATCATTGCCGCTATAAATCATGATGTTCTTTTACGGTTTGTAGAAAATGAAATTGTTAATATGCACAAGTAAGGACAAGTATTTGAATTTTATGGGAGGATTTAATACTTCAGAAATTTTCTTAGAATTAAGTGGAAAAGGTGGCTACAGCACAATATCTCTGATTTCGGTTTGTGTCAAAGATCTGATTCAGTTGAAAAGAGAAGAGATATACGATGGATTTTTTTTCTGTGCCATGTTAAATGATATCAGAAGTGAGGCTAAGCCAAATTGGTATAGGTAGATTGAATATTTTAGGGAACATTTGTTCTGTAAAAACACAAAAAAGGAAAGATGAATAATCAGAGACACACATTCTGCGATTAAAGTAGTTTAAATACTCACGTCGCGAGTATTTCAATGTAGTTTATAGAATGCGCATGTTCATACATGGAAAGAGCTAGAGAAAAATAATTTATACAGTTGTTCAACTTATCAGTATATTTGCCTTGTATTTTTAAGTGAATGGAATAGAAGAGAAAATAGTGAGTTGCATATGGACATTGTCTCAAAAATAACACATTCGGCATGGGAAAATATTTCAATATTCTGAAATAGTAACAGTCATGCAAAAGAAGCATTCTACTGTGTGATCGAGATCATATGTAAATTATAAAATCAAAATGCATCAGAAATGACCCCAGACAATGACATTGTGACTGGTCTTTTATTCCTTCAGTCGATGGAAAAAATGGAACACGGAGGGCCTGAACACAAAACATTTATTCATGAGGTTGCCGTTTTATTGATGCCGATTTCCATTCAAAGTCTCGTATCAGCTCTCATCAACCGCACATAGCGTTATTTTATTGTCAAATATTTGGGCTATGAGTAACAAAGACAGAATTTACGAGTGGTAATATCTGGTTTATTGCTGATATATTGTAAAAGTTACTTAGAACTTTTGGCATTAGACGACTTTGCCAATGCTGCATAGATTTTATAAAGAATTAGTAAATCAGTCTTGGACGATATATTTTACAATTTTTAAAATATTGTTTAATAAATTACTTCAAAACCAGTGATACAAACTTGTTTGTATGTGAAGAAAAATGCTGTGAAAAAAAGTGTTCATATTTTATTCATATAATCAACATTTCTAAAGTCACAAATATTAAAAAAAAGTAAATTACAACATCCATTAAAACATTTTCAGTTTATGTTACGTATAACAATGTTTTGTTGATATAATTTTAGGCTTTAAGGTTTTGAATCTTTCTGTCAAAGTTAGTTTTTTACAACACAAATGAATAAATTACTGAATATACATAAAATTGAATTATTCATTAACAGTTCATTTGCATTTTATTTAGTTTATTTATTTGTAACACCCACTATCAATCGTGACTTAAAAGAAGTGATCTTCGATTTATGCAAATCGAGGGTACAGCTTGGCTACAAGTTGTACCCTTGATTTGCATAAATGTGTTATACATTAGCTGACACTCTTCTATTACTTATTTTAAATGCATGAGGGAATGTGAATATTTACAATTTATAAGTTAAAGTGCTGAAACAATAACCCACTTGCAAGCAAATTTCAAGGGTTAATTTTGGATTTTGCATGAATTATCACAGATTGGTAAAAATGACTGATTATCTATTATCTAAACAACATCTATCTTTAAGTTGGGATGCTATTTATTATTTTACAGCTGCAGAATTAAAGAAGTCACGTAGATTTGAACATCATTTAAAGTCATTGGCTCTTAGCAAGAAATAAAACAAAATTTTAAAAGTAAGCAAAACTGAGTTTTCTTTAACATTACAAACAAGATAGGTAAGTTTTACTTAAAAGCATACTAATTGAAAATCAAGCGACTAGAACACTCGTTAACGACTAGTTCTTTCAATTCATAATCACTTTTAAAATATTAATTTAGAAATTAAACTAGATCTGTTTTTTAAGGGTAAACTTTATGTTTCTCACAAATCACTTATAATATGTGCTATCTTATCTCATGATTTATAATATTTTGATGAATTATTCTGAATTAGCTAATTACATAAATTCTTTACACTCTTTTAGAAAACACTGTTAATTTAGCTTACTAATTCTTTGTGGTTAGTAAACACCTGGGTTCCAACTTATATATAGACCGCGTTGCAAATACTAGATTGAACGATTTTATAAAGCAAAAAGATGTGGATTTGTTTGATGAAGAGTTTCATCTTATAATGCTAACCTAAGATATTTTGCTCTTTTCTTGCAATATCAAATCATGGTAATTTTCCAAATAGTAAATTAAGCTTCAATATAATCGGAGTCGTAATAAACATACTATGACATCATTGCGACAATCTATTTCTTTCATTTTTTGGTATTTATCACGGTTTTGTTTTCTTTCTGTTGTAATTTTTTGGCTCAGTAAATTTAGATATGGCGGACCACAAAGACATGTTCATACAAACAGTCAAAATAAGCGATATAAGCAAAGTATCTACCACGTGACTAACGGAGTAAATTGTTTTGGTGCAACTGTATTAAGCTCGGTTTTTCATGTCCTACCATAACCTATGCCACTTTGCTATATTTGCCAATAAGATTGCTTGATATTTTTAGCTACATGGAAACTTTATGAAACAGTCTTGCTTATTGGAAGAAAGGGTTCAAATTTGTCACTGTATGTCTTGTGCAACCCGGAGTGAAATTCGCCAAAAGGATAAAGCGTTCATCTTAAATGACCTATACGAGGCATTATGCGATGTGGTGTCAGCAAATATTCATCTCGGTATCGACAAGCTTGAAGTTTTAGAGGTATCTGGGAGCACATTTTTATGGATTCCATTTTTTGTAAAGTATCAACAAAAATCAACTGAATATAGAAAGTATTTGATAAAACATAAACTGTATATTGTAATAGAAATTTCATTAAGGTCATTTGGTGACCAGTATCGCAGACTTTCAGTGTACTGCGATACCTTTGTTTGCAATGTCCCTGACCTTCAATGTGACCAGATTTTATGACACGCACTTATTTTGACTTTACTTTTTTCTTTTTTGTGCATTCTTTTCCATATCCACAAATACCATTTATTGTCATGTCATTTACAATGCTTTATAGACAAGTTACATTGACCTTCAATGCGCTCTTTTTTAAGCTAAAAAAATCAGCAACTTTCATTTTTGAAAATAAATTGTTCTTGTCTTTATGCATTCCTTCCATATCTGGTAATTGTCATTAATATCTTTTATCGTCTTATATTCCCAGTCCTTTTATGCTTACATTATCTTCTACCGGCAGCACAGTGTATTCAAAACACAATTTGTTCCTTTTTTTCGTAAAAAATGTTACATACTTCAGTCAGTTAAATTATTTTCCAACTACGCTGCGCAGACCATCTTTTTTTTAAAAACATTTCTTGTTTATCGATAGAAGGGTGTAAAACTTATGATTTGTCTCTGTAACAAAAATGAGACAGTAAGTTAGCTTAGATATGTTCTTGACAATAATTATAACTTGATTTTCTATATGTATAAACATTTTCTTTTCTTTATGCATCGTCGAGCCATCTGTGAGTCAGTCGATTTAAGTACATTATCTTAATAATATCTCTCTTGGCATAGGTTGCATGAATTCAATGTAAACATGATACAACAATTTATCTTAAAAATACATGAAAAGTGGTCTACTCTGTAAGGTTATCTATAAGTTTTAGAAGCAGAAAGCATCGGAAATAACACCAGGCAATGGTATTGTGACATGTCTTTTATGTGCAAATACGGCGAGGAAAGTCTGAAAATGCAATTATTTACAAGCTTATAGCTTAGTTCAATTTGATGCAAATATCTTTTCAATGTTCTCTTATCAGCTTTCTTCGTCCACATATACTGTCATTTCCATTGTCATATTCTAAGCTCTGTCTAGCAATGACAGATTTTACACCAAAACCCTGTACTAAGTAGTTGCTAAAATACTGAAAAATACTTATACTAAGAATTAGAAAGCTTTGCCTTCGCTCGCTGCAAAGATCATATATTGAAAGGAAAAAGTACTTAGAGACGACATTGTTATGTATTACTCGTTCTTCTATATGTAACATATTATGGTGCATTATTATACATCAACTTAGTGCAAATTACCTACGGTCAGTTGGGTAGTCACGAGATTCAAGATAAGACAAAAAAAGAACGAAATACTCATTTGTATTTGGTAATATGTGTCTTTAAGTTAGCTTTCTTTATATGTTCATATGGATATCTTATTGGCAATTTTCTAGTATTTTGTGAAATGACTTTACTTTTCAGGCGTTTTGTAAAAAATAAGAGTTTCAATTATTCCAAAAAAACAACAACTGAAATTCTAAGCATTATACAAAATGCCTTGAATATTAACAGATTTTATGTTAGATAAACTGTGATACCATGAAAAAGAGTCACTGGTTTACACTTCTTGCTTACTCATTTAAAGGGGCTGTGCTCCAGATGACAAAAAAAGAAAGTTTTGTTGTATTACAAATTTCTTGTAATATTTATGACTAATGCTTAAAAAATAACTTACTGACAAAAAGTAGCTCAAATAATTACATTATAAATTGATTTTTTCCCCTTTCAAAGTGCTATACCGTAACGCGACGTTATATAGAGGATATTTTTTTGTTTTGGTGTAAGATCGAAATTTATTTCATCGAGTGATGGCAAGGATTTATATTTTCACGAGTGGCGCAGCCACGAGTGAAAATATTTACGAGTGGCGCAGCCACGAGTGAAAATATTTAATCCTTGCCATCACTCGATGAAATAAATTTCGATCTTACACCAAAAACAAACACATTTTCTTTTTATTTCATGCTTTTCAATGGATTATTTGAATTATTTCTCATTTTTAATGTTTAACCTATCCAAGTGTTCCCCGTCTGGTGCCCCACTTTCCTTCTTCTTCACGTGCTTACACATGTATATTTCGTAATAAAAATAGTTCCAGATAAACTCTCATTTTTAATATATAATTCACTAGACAGGGTCTTATTCATTTATTATTTTATGTCAAACAGAAAAAAGAAATCGTTTTGTAAATTTATTTAGAGTAAACAACAGTTTTAGGCTGATAAAGCTATAGAATTACTGCGCGTGAATCGAAGTCAGCTCAGTTCAATCCGCCATTTTTTTCATTCACAACGTGTGTGGGAATTAATAACAAAACAAGGATTTAAATCAAACTAGTGAACGAACATCATAACAGGTATATTATTTGCCTAATTCATATTAATTAGAATCAGTGTCACTGTCAGGTAGCATCCTGATACGTTTGTATGGCCTAATTATCGGCGAACTCAAGTTGTACTTTTGTACATGTATATGGGGTTCATTGAAGGGAAAAAGTAGTTCCGTAGCAGTGAAATTATCAAAATGATAATTTCACTGTTTGAAACAGTGAGATTATCAGGATTTAATCTACTGATATATTTCAATAATCCATTGAAAAGCATGAAATAAAACTATATCGTATAAGATTTAAAGTAAATATCTGTAATATCACATGCGGCGATGGTGGTGACAGTAAAAGCGTTGGAAATATTTTGTTAACATAAGGGTCCAGAGTTCAAATCAGGCTGGAGCGAACATATTTTTTTATTCTATTTTGACTTTAATAATCAGTTTTGAAGTAAAATATTATGTTGTTATAATCTCACTGCATCTAAATATATAATTTATGAAAATTTTTTTTTATGTCAAATCTGGAGTACAGCCTCTTTAATGTCTATTCAACATTTAAAAAACTTTTATGGTTATAGCACATATACGTTCACAATATTTCAACTATATTCTATTATTCTTGCATTTTGTTTCAGATCAGATGTTAACAAAAATTAAATGATACCAATCTTGCATTTTGTCTTAGACCAGATGTTTGCTAAAATTTTATTATAACATACTTTTTTCTGTCTTATTATTGCACGACATGTTTGGATGATTTAACATGATCGCAAATTATGTTTTCTGTTGTTTTAACATTTTAACTAGTTTCTCTAGGGATCCTCTCAGATGCTTATATGCGTATAGCATAGGACAACTTTCGTAAAGTGATGTACCGTATCCTTCTTGGCAATAATGTACTCCACAAATGGCTTCCGGTATTTATATGATTAAAATTAATGCGTTAGACTTGTGTTTGTCAAGGTGAATAGTTTATTTCTCATGATGATTTAATGCGAGACTGATTAATCCTTATGATGCTTTTGCGTCTGCATGACATCGAGAGAAAAAACCTAATTATTTTCTATTGATTAACAAATATATTGCTTTAAGACCAAATGACATAACATGTCTGAATAAAAAGTATCCTGCATTATAATGAAGGGGAGTAAATAAGAATTAGTCAAAATGTAACACAAATATTTTCATTTTGTTTTGTCTTTTGCATTTAATTTAACACTATTCCTATGCAAATTCAACCAGGAAGGCAAACTTATTTCAATTTTGCATGCTTGCTTAAGGACTTCGTTTACAATTCTTAGAACATATCTGCGCGTAGCGATAAAACTGTCGCCTTTTAGCAGTGTTCCGGAAACAAAAACAAATCTAAGCATACTGTACACGGTTTGTCGCTGTTACATTAGCCAACGAAACAAGATAATGAATGGTATACATATTTTTACGAAAAGTAGCTAAGACGTGACACACGAAAAATGTTTGAATTAGTTTGCTATAAAATCATGATCGTTCGGCATAATTGCATACTGTGGCATACATAATTATTCGAGGAATAAAAATTCAATTTACTAGTGATAGCTTTAGCCTAATATATGATCCACTCATAGTGAGCGATTGTGACACCAAATGATGTAGTACTACAATGTACTTTTCATTTCGTCAACAGCATCTGAACATGTAAATTTCAACACTACTAAGGACTATAACCTGGCAAGAAACAAATTCAAAATCTTTTCGAAATTGTCTAGACAGTTTTAAATTCATTCCAATGTACTCTCTGATTCATTAAACCTTAAAAATATCAATTAGTTGGGCAAGTTTTCGTCATGTTTCCATTTCGATTTATACTTAACTTATTTCAATAGTAGCAAACGTTTTCCGTTTCAACTTTTTAAGAAAACAATATCCATCGTTTTCGTTACCTTCTGGCAGGAATAGAAAAATGTTGAGGTTAAGTTTTGTTACCATTATCAATTTCCTCAAAGTCATTATAAATTAACATGTTTGTCGCAAGAGCGAAGGATGGCGTATAGCGGTCGCACTGTCCGTCCGTTATTCCATCCATCCATCCCTCCATCCAATATATGCGCAACTTCTCCTACAATTCTCATTTGATTTGCACCAAACTTCCACACGATGATCATTATTTTTGACGGAGTTATTGCCCTTTGTTTAATTTTGTTTAATTTTACTTAATATTTCTTATGTGCGCAACTTTTCCTACATTTCCCATGCGATTTTCATCAAACTTTCGCAGAATGAGGATTATCAAGTGCCACAGTGCATATACTCCGGCTTAATCGATTCGATTTTCTTGTCATAGTTATTGCCCTTTGTGAAAGTTTACTTAATATTGCTTCTGTGCACAATTTTTTCTCATGCAGTTTTCACCAGTCTTTCACAGATTGATGATTATCAAGTGCCGCAGCCCAAATACTTCGATCTTTTTTGGATGAGTTATTACACTTAGTTTAATTTTATTTAATATTGCTTCTGTGAGCAGCTCCTACAATTTTATAACTGAACTATATTGTAAGCCTATGGTGTTCCACTGGAGCATAAAAATCAAAAGTTAAAAGGTAAGAAACTGTTGTCAATACCTTCTCTGTAAAAAGACATGTGGTGACCTATGGGAAAAACATTCGATCAATATCTTTAGAAATACATAAGTTTTGGATATTTATTAATTTTAGCAGCTATGCAAATAGGGAAAGGACATATAAAAGTCTTACCCCTGGACGTATAAGTAGTTTGTTCAGTTCACAGATGGCAAAAAATGGCACAAATGATCAATGTAACATCAAGAAATAAACTACCACGACGGTGACTATTGCCATGGTTCAGTAGCATTCGTGTCTGTGACACATTACATATATGTTTCTTTTGAATTTGCGATTTGAAAATCCCATATCCGTTTTGCGATGTTTCAGAATAATGTTACGAAACAATTTCTTGATAGACCTTTTAAAATAACTTTGAGCAAATGACTCCTAGAAAGCGTTTAACGGAGTAGAAATTAATTCATTTACAAAATGTGTTATGAATTTCTTTAAGCCATCATGTAGGTTATCGAAAGGTGTTGTTATTACAGAATGCGACATTAATGCAATCAAAATTGACGTTGGACGCAAGAAAGATGTATAGAAAGCAGTATATCACTTCGCATAATTATTCTTCTATCTAAATTATGCGTAAAATTAATTCTGACAAATATGAGATTTCATGCCAGATACCACAGGGACTTGCACAAAATCATAATTACTTGTTTCGTTCCTTTCCGTCAGACAGCTGACAGCTTATACAAGTCTTAATCAAATTCAGTGTCACTGGAAAGCAGAAGGGATGTCCATGCATTTCTACGGTGATGGCTAGATAATAAGATTTATATTTTACCGCCTATATAGAAGCTCTAATGAAGTTTGGATACAGTGAAAGATTTCATGCAGAAATCACTAGGTATGTTGATTTGGCAAAAAGTTCCGCTTTTCTTTGGTTTGGACACAAGGCATACATTTATCCACTACATTGATGCGTTGACAAATCTAAGCATTCCATAGTCAAAATCAATGAATAAAGTGAAACAACATATTCTTGTACATTTACCCATATGTATGTGAACAACTTCACATTTCAAATAGTTCTGTCTTATTATTATGAAGTCTCTCATATCGAAAGATTCGTCCGTCAACATGACCCGAAGCATGCACGAACAATTAAGATCTTTGTCAGTTTGTAGTCACTTTAAATTAGGCATTTATATGAATATACATGTAAAAACAGTATATTATTATATATTTTTAAATTAGATTTAGTGAATGTTTTTGCACGTAATATGCTGATGTATTTCTGTTTATTTTAGAAGTACATACTAGAATATCTAGACAGTCAATATAGTTGACATGCAATTCTATTATTAGATCACTTTTTGATATTAATGTTTCTGAAAAGAATAACGAAAAATTGTTTGATAAATACTTACTTTGGCTATTCTTATAGGATAGCATACGTCGTTTTTTGAGAATTACGAAACACAGAGCTCTTTTGCACATTTCTGCCAACGTTTGCTCGTAGAGTCAATTTTAATTTGATAGCAACTGCAAGAAAATTGGTAACATTTATTCGTTTAAATCATCGTTGACGAATAGATATTTTAAAGAAATAGAAACATCAAATATTACTGGATATGATATAGATGCTTAAATTTGCAATAGTTGTAGTAATTTAAATTCCCATATGTATGTAAATATTTTGGTAGACAGTCCATTGTGTTCTTGTGGATATGTAGACGATGTAATCATTACTTGTTTAAGTGTAACAAATACGGTACTCTGTTAACAAAATATTACATGGTCTGAGATAGTTTCTTCCGATATTGTGTTCTATCGTATGGTAGAAATATTTTATCCTTTCATCAAAATCGAAAATATCATGCTAGATGTGCAGCAATTTAAAAACAAAATCATTACGACTTTGAAAAAAACTATGTAACTTTACACAGACTGACAAATATGTTACAGATAATAAATCATTGGTATTGGTCTAGATATTATATGTCACGTTTAATGGGGACTACTGCTATTTGAATCTTTCAGTGTGTTTAAAATATTTTTGGGAAGAACTGTAAAAAATGGTGTCAGAACTTGTGGTTCAGCTCATCTATCAATTGATTTGTAAAGTATGTATGTAATGTCACAAATTGAAAAAAACAATTTTAAAACTTAAGTACGAAAATGCGTACTGCGTCTGTACGTCACTGAGTTACAGTCGAGCAAACTAAAACGGTCCGGCCTGGCCGAAATCCATCTTAAGCTTTTCGACCAGAAATTAAAAAGAATCATTCAAACAAGGCAACGAATTATTTTCAGTATATTTCTAGTGAGTTCATTTGCATTCTTTGTATGAAAATCAATGGCTTGTTTTCTGTTTAATTTTCAGAACGCCAATTCTAAAATTTTATGACCAGATTTTAGTCGAACCGAGCCGGGTCGTGCTGAATAAACTTTCGACTCTTAACAGAGCAGTAAAGCGCCAAATCGTCAATATGAAAACTTGGATGAGTAATTAGTGACTGAGACTACATGATGAAAGCAAAACAATAAACTATTTTGGTCATTACAGTTCTGCTCTGAAATCAGCATTCGTGACGTAATTATTAGTACGTCGTGACAGGCACTACTGTGTATTTTCAACATTTAACATATAGAATTTCTCTTAGATTGGACTTTTGTAAAAGTTGTTCATTTATAAATGACAGTTGCAAGTGAGGTTACTACTAGACAGTTGGGTAGATTTATTTACAAGCAATTCCTGTATTCATTTTAATTTGATATTATTATTTGCAAAGAATGTTCGGACATTTCACCCCCTTTTATGCCTAGTTTCACTATTTCGCCTCCGAATGTGAACCAATTTTACTGGCTGTTCAAGACTTCTCCTTCCAAGGCTCACCACCCCACCAATTTTTTTTATTATACAAGACATAAAAAGTAAAATCTGCCGTCTTTTTCTATTACTGCAAACAAATTTATTTTACGGCGCAAAAGTTTGTGCTGCAAAAATGAATGGCATATCATTCGTAACAAAATGAAGCAAGAGGCACTCGTGACAAATGCAACTGATGCCATCAAGATACGTTTGTCATTCACTAAGTCTGTGTGAAATACGACGAAGGGAATCTGAATAAGTTGCCATTACTCATGAGATTAGCGCCATATAAATGGAAATTTGTACTCAACGTTCATAAATCAGTTCTCTTGAGCCGCAGATATCGCCATTTGCTGTCGTAAATCGGTCTGTATCTACCAAAGGAAGACTTTTACGAGTAACAAGCATCCTATTTATTTCAAGTGTACTGAAATAGGTACCAAAAGCCGTAAGCTTAAGAAAATATCTAAATGTTAGTGGAACGAGAGGCGAAGCACAAAAGGTTAGTTCAGCCTTGTTTGCTTTTTACGTGCTTCTTGTAAGAATTTGCGATACCTGTGTAGTAGTAGCTAGCCCATTACTCGAACTACATCAACCTGATGTTTCTTTGAATTTGCTGTTTTGACTAAAAATATTTAACGGCTTCACTTTTTTTCTTCACGAGGTCATTAGAGGGATTGGTGATATTGACCTAGAATTTCATTATATTAATATTATTATAATCACTAATTGATAAAAAGCCGTTTTTCGTTTTAATGAACTCAGTGGAAAATTTCTATTTAACTGAATGGTTTTTAATTCTTTATATTAGAACAAAATATAAAGAAGATCACACCTGTTCTGTCTCGTAAAGTTTTGTTTAAAGTGTTATAATGTTTCAGTTTTGATGTAAATGATGTTTATAGCAAATTGTGTGTTCCAGCACAATAGTTCACCTATAAGCACAAAACCGTTTGTTATCTCACCCGTGATGCTTTAACTTGGCATCTTTTTTATCAATTTTTCGTTAGTTTAAAGTTGTGTTTTTTTCTAATACACCAACCAATCATTAGACAAAAGAAATAGTCGTAAACAAAGTTACCAGAATAGGTATTTATCAGGTCAGAGGCAAATAAAAGATCTTAAGTTTAGATGCCCTAAATTCAGCATAATTAAAGAGAAAACGTAACAATCTATGCGTCAACTAATCCATTATTTTTATTACGAATTGCTATAAAATATGTTAAGGTAATAACCAATTTAATATTTATGAAGCATATGTCAGTCTTCCATCCAAGGAGTGAAATAGTTTTACCCAGTCCTAGCGTCTACATTAGTCCATAAATAGCAAGAAAACTGACTATTCCTGATCTTAACAGACAGAAAATAAGACAACAAGACTAATTACAGTCATGATTTCCATAAGAGAGGTAAAGAAATTTGCATTTGCAAGACAGGGAATTCGCAATTACCATTTTAGATAACTGCCGATGCGTGATTAAAGGATACATTGACAAAAATTACAAAAAATATATTGTTACAGAGAACAAATGATCATAGGAATTATAAACAATTCAGTCTGTAACTGCACAGTCGAACATTAAGAAAAAAAAAAAAAAACAAAAAAAAAACAAAAAAAAAAAAAAAAAACACTCATACCACCAATATTTTTATTAACATATTTTTTGTCAACATTTTCAGCACTTTTGGGCTCGAACTGAGCAGGTTATGTATTATTTTCATTTCGATATACCATCAGCAGTATAAAAACGGATGGGCATCTTTTGATAATTATTTCACATGTTTCGACTGTTGTGCCTAAAAACAAAGAGGGTTCTCAGAGGGTTCTAATGCAAAATTATTTATCGGTACAAAAAGCTCACTGGTTAAAAATTCAACAGCTTGCAGAAGTCTCTACATACCATTACAATTTAAAGGTCATTAATTGACATACTAAGATACATAGGCCTAGTCTATCCATTTTCAATCTAATCAGTCAAAGAAGCCATTGTTTCTCATTGAGACCTTAACGTGACATTATTGGTGGCGTAAAAAAGCAAGCTTTATTTTTTTATATAATAGGATTTTCTGAAGTTTATGTGTTTCCTATTTAAATGGGGTTTAAGTGATATGATAGATAATGTTACGCTGATAAGACAGACAAATATATTTGTAATACAAACATTTTATATTTCTAATGGCAGTCGTTTCTACTGCTTCTGAACAAAGATTGAACATTCATTTACTTTATGTATTATATGATTTACCAAAACAACCAAACCGGCGCTATGATGGCCTTTTTTGAACTTCTGAGCTTTCAAAGAAAGCACACCTAACTACTTTACATAACACAGAAACTGTTGTACAAGAACCATGTTAATCTTGGCCTATTTGCGATAATGGGTCATGCCATTTTTCAGGATAGGAGTGTTGAGCGTCATAGTAATACGTAACATTTCTCCTTCGTTTTTAGCAGGCAATTGGCAGGGATCTAAAAATATTCTATTTAATGTCTCTGTCTCTCTAAATTCGAGTCTGTTTGTTTTATCGTGAAGTTTCATCACAGAGAGCTGAACAATAATCCTGTAACGGTAAACGCATTTTGTTCACTGCATATAATGTTTATGATCGATGTGTTTATACATTCTTTGCCTGTAATTCGTAGCATAGAATGCCAAGACTTTGTGTAGACATGTATATGAATTAAAACAGGAATTCTGTACTATATCACAGATCTTTATTTGCATACAACATATAAATTCTGAGTAACTTAAGATATCTGACAGCTAGTCTTTGTTCAGGAACAATGATAGGCAACAGGTTCTGTGCATTTCTATGGCTGTGTCTTAATCAGATACATTTCTGCTAGAATCAGATTCTGACAATGATAGGAATACTTGGCACGTGTGATGATTTCTAAAAGCTAGACAAGAATTGATAAATGGCAGCGCTAATGGACGTACAAATTAATTTAGGTAAATAACATTTAACATGGGTCTATGAAGCTATTCGAGATTTTGGCTTGATATGGTTTCATTTGGCAAGTGCAGTACATTGCTTGCATACTTCAGTTACAACAGATATCAAAACTGATTGATAAACATCTTGTTTAGACAAAAAAACTGGAAATACTTTTCTGCAGATTTAATACAAAAACGATCAATCAATGATTCTAAAGCAAACATGCCTTTATTGACAAAAAAATTGTAAAAATGTTGAAAAAAAGAACACTCACTTTGACTGTACAGAAATGAAATAAAAATTATTATTTGATGAGACTCAGTAACCACCTTGCCGAAAATTCATATTTCTAAATTGGAAAGGATTATCTTAACATCTTCTTGTGCCACGTCACTGACATTAAACAGCTGAATTTATACTTATATCGAAACAGTCCTATACAATTACAGCATGCCATTATTCACATATTCCATTAATATATAAGACAGACAGACAGACAGACAGACAGACAGATAGACAGACAGACAAATTTATTTCATTCGTTATGATATGAATGATGCGATTTAGAACCAAATATTCTAGATTATCTTATCAAAAACAGAATGATAAAATAATGCATGGACTTATATTGCATCTTATCTGCCCCCACCCTTAACCCCCACCAAACACACACACACGCGCACATTTTTGTCTATGAAATATTTGTTAAAGGTCGCATGACGTATCACAGGAAATTTCTGCTTCTCACCTGCATACCTTAAAATGAACCGGTTTTACAGCGTATGCATGGTATATTAGGCTCTGTGAAAATAAAGAAAAATTCATAATGGAAAGATAAACATATTTTCTAAAAAATTTTCTTATGCTTTATCGCATAATTTATGGCCGCAGTGTCGACAGTATTCCATAACAATAAATCACTGCACCCGGATCCATTTTGAAATGCTAGATGTTTTTTCCCCAATCATTAAAACCAAAATGCAATTAACTATATCAGTTCCTGATATAGACTGAGGTATGTGGCCATGTGTATTAAAGCGTTTGCATGTATCGTCTAACGATAAATAAAGATACAGTTAAAATATACAGCTGGAGAGGAATAACAGGGAAAAGACCGATACTCTGTCACCAAATATATGTTAAGGGTCTTTAAAAACAGAATCTATCAACTTAGACTGCAAGGCAATTAATTTAACCTCGTTAGGGATAAATACAAAATACGGAAAACACTTTTAATAGCACAGAAATTCGTACAAATTATGTAAAAATTGTATCACAGAACGTCTTTCTTACAAATTCTATGAGGAACGGTGATTTCAGATATTGTATAATTTTCATGTATGTTCTGCATACATATTTAACTTTGTCAGGCCTTTGACAGTCAACATAAAACACCATTTATTAACATTGTAAAGCAGTCTGGAGTTCTATTCAATCCTTTGAAGATATCTCAAGTAATGAAATCTCCACTGAAAGGAGACCTTGTCACTGACTAGGGGATATTTATCATTTCAATATTCTCTTACTTAAAGAACATATGATTTATAGCTGCCGTGATTGACGTAGGGACCTAAAAGTAAATAAAGTAATAAATTGTACGCTGAATTTATTGGATCTGGTGACCCCGTCGTCTTTGGTCGGGAAATTTGGTGTATGTCGATTTTCTCAGTTATCAGTTGTGATTATTATTCTTGAATGTAATGTTGTCAATAGTACAATATTGTTTTTGTTTCTTGACCAACTATGTCAAGAAATGGGATACACTCAGTTAGAAATACCCTCCCGGTCGGTCTAAACACGCATTTTTTCCAAATTGATTGTATGCCATTTCATATAATCAAACAAACTTTGGGCTACCTTCAAAAGTCTTCATTTGTCTTATACTTCTGTACAACTATCACTTTATATAAAAAAAATAGAACTGAACTAAATGTTCGTTTCAACATATGACTGAAACATTCTTCACAATTGCTTTATTACGCTACTGAAAACCTGTATGTCTTTGTACAGAATACAGTAATATAGAACAAAATGTATTAAGCCACCTTCCACTATCAAACAACAACCTCTTTTGTGTAAGCTTTTAACTTTTAACATCTTTAAATATGCATACCTTCTGTTAATTGCTTCCTTCTATCGCATAAGTGCCAATTTGCGCAGCTTAATGCATTGAAGTGCATTATTACTTCTTTGATCTTTACTTTAGGCCTACAAGCTACAATCTACAAATTAGTTTCTTACTTCTGTCTAAATATATCATTTCAATTTAACGGTCACATTTTATGGAGGCAGTGGTTCCAGAAAAAGGATTGCCTAAACACTGGCAACGCAACTGGTAAATTAAAAGGTTTAAATGTTTTAGTTTCTCTTCACATTTACATAAATTCAAGTAGGCAGGTATTGTTAACAAAACACACAAGCCAGTACGAAAGTATAATCCTCATAACAGAATCTGAATTGTTGTTTCGACCTTAAAAGTGGTAAGATTGTAGGTTTGGCCCTATGACTTTGTTATATGTTTTTCAACACAAATCAGTGAAAACAACCGTGCCCCATTTCTTACAATAATGGCACACAGGATAAAAGATGTCTGATAATGGTATTTTAACTTTATATTCAGTAAGTAGTTATGAACTGGAAGACTTTTACTGATGAAGGTTTTAGTAAAGTTGCTAAAAGTAAGTTTGGAATAAAATTAAGAAAAGAAAAATGTGAATATTTTCGAAAATGTAACTTAGTGAACATAGAAATGAAGATGGCAATGATGATATTATAATGATAGTCATATTATTATATAATATAATATATCATATTTTCATCATATTATTTGAAAATCAGTCGTTTATAATACGCTTGCTGAAAGAAATGACAAGTTCAGTCGGCACATTTCTTAAGACAAAGACAACAATTTGATATATATTTTTTTGTCATAAAATAAATTTTGGAACTATTACAGGTTTTATTTATTTATTTATTTAAATCAAGTGTATCGCAAGTTTGACATTCTTGGCAAAAAATAACAACAACAAACATTTCCACTATGTTCAGAATACGTTAAATAAACAGTATCTGTTGGACACCTTCATTAATATATGACTTAATTGAAGGAAAGAAACTACGTCTTTGCCAAATCAAATCCGACGAGGTCACTAGATTCGATAAATTGAGCACGCAATTTAGTAATTTATTTACTTATATTTCCCCTGTCAATCACAACAGCTATAAATCATATGTTCCTGTACACAGAAAATATTGACTTAATAAAATATTCCCGATAGTCATTGACAGTTGGCATATACAGAAAAAAAATGTCTAAGATATCACCAAGGAAATGAAAAGAGGTCTGAAAAGAGGTTCAGACTGCTTTACGATGTCAGTGAATGGTGTACAATGTTAACTGTCAAAATAATACCAAAAGTGAAGAAGTGATTAGATACTTTTATTATCCTGTGTTGGATACGACACCTCAATTGTGACAATTAATCGCATAAAAATTTGAAGGACATGTGTGTTCCATCTCGTTTTTTTTTGCTTTGCAGATACAAACTTGCGTACAATATTTCGCAGATTTATAAGGACATGAATACCATATTTTATATGTACATATGTAAAGAAATTGATATATGTCAGGAGTTATTTCAAAATGCCCAAATGCCACTCTTTTATAACCGCTTCCGGTTATAATGAAAAACAATTTCGAAAAAAATATTGTCCTCTTTGGTATTTTCATTATAACTCAATTAAGACTGTTATGTGATAGCGTTATTTTTCCTCTTTTTAGTTATTTAACATTTTAAATTGTTTGACTGCATAGTTCGGAAACATAAATTAAATAAGATCATAAATAAATAATAATAAAAATATATTAAATAAAATCATTCTACCGCTTTAACGAATCTAAGTCCCTATCATGTAAAACGGAAATATCAAAGGAAATAATTACCCAAAGGAAACAACCAATATACCAGCTCTTTCATCAGTGACTGTGACGTCACTGAAGACAAAACTGTAAACATTGGTTCCGCTTGAAAATAGAAAATTACCCGTAACTATTTCATTTCTTTATCGATTTTAATGGAACATGTGTCAGTCTTAGGAGAATATAAGCTTTCCAATGTAGGATCTCCGTCAGCAGCTGAGCCGTTTTATCAAGCACTGCGTGAAACCTCGCATACAAACAAATTCCAACTTTTCACGCAGTGCTTAAAAAACCGCTCAACTGCTGATGGAGGTCCTATATTCAATGGAAAGCTTTTATCTTGCTCCTAAGACTGACTAAGTAATTTAAGAAAGAAAGCACACAGTAGAAATTTAGTGCGGAAATTTTATTGCTGTATTTACTTTATTTTTATTACCAGATCCAAGTATTGCTATGAATTATGTTGTTATCGTGCAAATTGACGAAATCAGTGTCAGCTTTTGAATAAACAAAATTTTATTACTGAAGACATCGCCATGGAGTTGAAAAGATTAAATGTGAGATACCAGCTCGTTCACAGTGGCACTGTTACAGTATTGAATGTTGTGATTACTGTCAAAAGTCTTTCTCAGTGGAGAACATGACTAGCATATCAGACATGACACTGTGAAATATAACATTGAAGCACAACACTGTGTAAATAATGACAGACAAAACCATTTGTTAATTATGTCACGGAGCCACAACAGTCTGTGAAATTTGACATTGAGGAACAACACAGTAAATTGTGACATGGAGCCACAACTCTCTGTGAAATAAGACATGGAGGCACAACACTGTGAACAATGACAAGGAGGCACAACCCTTTGTTAAATATGTCACGGAGACACAACAGTCTGTGAAATTTGACATGGAGGAACAACACAGTAAATTGTGACATGGAGGCACAACTCTGTGAAATAAGACATGGAGGCACAACACTGTGAACAATGACAAGGAGGCACAACCCTTTGTTAAATATGTTACGGAGGCACAATAGTTTGTGAAATATGACATGGAGGAACAACACTGTAAAATGTGGCATGAAAGCACAACTCCCTGTGAAATAAGACACGGAGGCACAACACTGAAAAAAATGACATGGAGACACAACAATTTGAAATATGACATGGGGACACAACTCTCTGTGATTAATGACCTTGCAACAAATCTCGAGCGAGAAAGAATTATTATTTTTATGTTAATTGTAAGTCTTAGACTTTTTGTGATTTAACAGTCAGTATGGTGTCTTGTTTGCATCATATACAAGGTTGGTAGTTATAGACTGAATATTTATTTCACGAAGATTAATTCTCAGTTACTTAATAAGAATAAAAAGAAGATTATATTTTTGTATCACGAAGATAATATACACATTTAGGTAGAGCAAATTTTGAGAAAACCTTATTACCTGAATAAACAATGAGCTCTTCTTAACGCCGGCGATAATGTCGCTTTAAGGTTCATCAGAAATAAAGCTTCCATGACTGATTAAACTGAAGACAGCTCAGTCGATTCATATCTCTATCAACCATCATTTAATTGTAATAAAGAGGGGTTTGCCGGCTGCAGATAACTGAATGAACGACGAAAT
This sequence comes from Cyclina sinensis, assembly GCA_012932295.1. Taxonomy (NCBI): domain Eukaryota; kingdom Metazoa; phylum Mollusca; class Bivalvia; order Venerida; family Veneridae; genus Cyclina; species Cyclina sinensis. Next base: position 27,189,620 of record JAAONU010000018.1, on the reverse strand, counting down.
GTTAAAAGGCCATTAGGCAAGACAAGACATTTATTTTAATCATTAGCCAAAGGGAGAAAAGTCATACAAGGTATTGTGTTTGGTAGAACAAGACTTATACTTGAGGACAAGTTCTGATTCAGTCACTTACAGTTGCAATGTGTTTCGAAATTATCGTCAAAACTTTCTGATGACGTTTCTATTGTTAATCATAATCATGAGTTTCGTGTATTTAGTACGTTCTGCAGATTTTGAAAATATGTTGTTGTTGTTTGTTTGTTTTTTTGTAAAAAAATAAATAACGAGTTTTTAAAGTTCGATAACAAAAACATGGACCGTATAGATTGTTGCTTTCAGCTTACATTTATAATTTATATTGTACAAATACATAATCTAATTCTGGTGATTAAATTAGTTAGATAGCAGACTCCCAGGAAAGCTATTTGACTATGGTATGGTAATATTTGTTGAAATTAGTCCATATTAGCCTTTCACATGCTGGCATTTATTCTTTTCTGTGCAGCCTTTTTGTTTTTTGTCAATATGAACTCTATAACACGTAAAACTTTAGACCGGTGGATCTTTTTAATCGCTAATAAAATGGTCATTTCGAGAACTGTAAATAAAAGAAATCAACAACTTTCCGATTTGATGAGCAGCAATTCACCGAATCTTGTAAATTAAGCGTTAAGGTTTAAATTTTATTTTGTATTTGTCACCAATAGTCAGTCTTCAAACATTATACGCTGAATTTATGTGACGTTGTACTTTTCTCTATCTGAATTGGCAATTTCGTTGTTTTGATTTCATTCCTTGGATATTAATAATTATTAATTATCCGTGAAAGAGCAGTGGTTGAGGGCAAACATATTTTGAATAAAGCAGTCTGAGAATATTTTTGAGAATATTGCCGATAATTTCAAAAAATGTGAAAAGATGCAAAAAGTCCAGTTGCAATAATAAGCGCCGGGTTCCGTTATTTATAAGTAAAAAATATACACAAACACTGGTCCAAAATTCATCGTTATTGCAAAACGAATGCATGCCCTACAAATTATTTAAGACTTTTTGCAAAGAATTGTGTCAACGACATTTATCTTGCACTTCAACGGTCAGTCATTAATATCCGATACTATTTCAGAGTGCATATGTCAAACAAAGTTGCGGCCGTTTTCTTCTTGCGGATCCAGCAGAAGGATATTGTAATAGAGTGGAAATGTACAAGGGATTTGAATATATCATTCTTCGATGATTAAAAACATCTGAAATGGACATTTTAAAAAAGAATCTCATCCGTCTACCTAGGTTCATTTGCCTTCTGAAGGATTGTATGCCTTTTTCTGACAAAATTAATGATCCGACAATTAGTATTGACCAAAAGTGTAATGTTTTTATGGGGCATATAGTTGTATCAGAATCTGGAATATTGTATGATTATGATTTTCACTATCATTTATTATTTATTATCTTTTATTCGTATCTGATTTGAGTTGAGGTCGAAAGACTATATAAATTTTTAAAATGATATTGTTACAGTGAATATAGAAACGTGTTGAATTATGTATTAAGATCGCCTATTCATTAGTTTTCTCATTTTCTACTATTTAACTTTATTTCTGCACATTTTTGTCAACGTTAACGTAACCTGCGTCTACTGATTTATGAATAACAACTAACAAAACACCACCATTCGAAGGGAAGCTTGTTCTATATTAAGGTATGAAACCACCAATTCAGTCTATCAGAGCTCAAAAACTGGTACCGGCATCATTGCGGCTAGAAATAGTTCTCAGTTTTCTTGGCTATTTTTATCATTTTTGCCCTAATCTGCGTTTTTTTTTTTTTTTGCTGGAATTATTTTGTTTGAATAGAATTCACAATAGGAAATTGTTTCACATACCCCAATCTGAAAATTAGTTAATATTTTTTTTTGTTAATTTTATGGTTATGTTCACATGAGCAGAAATATCTTTCTTGTTTGTTAGATACAGAATCCGGAAACTTCCGATATTAATTTTGTGTTTTACAATCAAAGAGAGCTTATCAATACTGATATTTTCACGCTTTTCCCATTAGTTACCTCCCTTTATACAAAAGCGCTGTTATTGTCAGAGTAGATCAAACTAAAAAAAAGCTTCTTTAAAAAAAATCACAAGTCATATGTTTTGTTTTGAATTATATTTATAAAACTGTGTATTAATAGTCATAAGGAAGCACACAGTTTGTCTATCAAATTTTAATCAAAGCTTTGCAAAAGACTCAAAGAGGCTGAACTCCAGATTTGATATTATTTTTTTTTTTACTTAAATTAAATATATAGATGCCGTGATATTATAACAACGTGATATTTTACTTCAAAACTGATCATAAAAGTCAAAATAGAACAACAAAAAAATATTCGCTTCAGCCGGATTTGAACTCTGGACCCTCATGTTAACAAAATATTAACAACGCTTTAAATAACTGTCACCACCACCGCCAAATGTGAAATAACTATTGTTTATTTTAAATCTTATACAATATATTTATACCGTCGCGTTACGGTATAGCACTATGAAAGGAAAAAAAAATCAATTTATAATGTGATTACCTGACTTATTTTTTGTCAGTTAGTCAGTTTTTAAGCATTTATCATAAATATCACAAGAAATTTATAATACAAGAAAACTTTCTTTTTTGTGTCATCTGGAGCACAGCCCTTTTAAACGCTCCGTACGCACAGCATGGTAATTCTTTTTTTCTTTTGTGGCTTGATACGTAGGTATTCCTTTGTACTCAAGTCTTCTTCTTTTAAACTTAAATGATTTAGTAGTGTTTGTTTCCTGTATTCTGCAGTATCGGGTCTATCTGTCTACGAGTACTTACAGTGTATCAGTTTATTTATCGTCGGCACCGGTTCCTCTTTGATCAACACCCCCTGCCGAGATAAGTTATTTTATGTTGTATGTGCGTGTGAGTGGTGGTGGTGGTGGGGGGGGGGGGGGGGGGGGGTAGTGCAAGATAAACAGAAAGCATCCCATTCCTGAAACACCCCTGGTTCTTTTGTATGCTCAGTGTACAATACTGATGGGACTTAGGGACTTAGGTTTAACGTCTCATCCAAAAGAAAATTAGTAATGTTAGTGAAAGAAAGTGGGAGAGGTGGGTTGTTCAATCTATGACTCCTGGCTTACCAGTACAGCGCATTACCACTGGACCGTTGCTCTGCTCCAGTATCGGGCCAATGGAGTTTTTAGTATTTAAAAATTATTAGACGTTTCAGATGAAACATGACCGAGTGAGCAGTTCCTGAGAATATTCATTCAAATAAACATAGTTTGCGTTCAAATGTAGATACATTGTCATGAAGCTCATATTAATACGGTTAAAAGAAGAAAAAAGTGAAACCCATATTGTTTTGACAAAAATCGGTTTAACTATAGATTCTAAAGCAGGAAAAATGTTTCACAGACGAATAAATTTCACCATCCTTCTTTTACTTTTCCCTATACTTACGATTTTACTTATAACAATCAATTTGCTCAATAATATTGTTTTATTCTCTTTCTTCAAACTTGTCGCGTCGTAAGTAAGAATCTTGATGTAAGTAGCTAAATGAGTTTGTGTTGGACTAAAACCTGATTTCTTGAAAAACATCTTAGCGTTTTAACTCTTCGTTCTGCCGCTAGGTAATCAGAAATGAATTTTATCCGTATTACATATTCGAAAGTATATCAATTTCCTTTTATTTTCGTGAGCTTGCCTACAACTGTGTTGTCAAGATAAAAATTGATGTAAGCTTGAATTCTTGTAAGACATAGAACATTTTAGGACATGTTTTTATGACTATTATTAAAGAGGCTGTACTCCAGATTTGACATAAAAATGTTTTTTTTCATAAATTATATATTTAGATGCCGTGAGATTATAACAACATAATATTTTACTTCAGAACTGATTATAAAAGTCAAAATAGAATAAAAAAATATTTTCGCTCCAGCCTGATTTGAACTCTGGACCCTCATGTTAACAAAATATTTCCAACGCTTTTACTGTCATCACCATCGCCGCATATGATATTACAGATATTTACTTTAAATCTTATACGATATAGTTATACCGTCGCGTTACGGTATAGCACTTTGAAAGGGAAAAACAATCAGTTATTATTGTAATTATTTGACCTATTTTTTGTCAGTAGGTTATTTTTTAAGCATTTATCATAAATATTACAAGAAATTTATAATACAAGAAAACTTTCTTTTTTTTGTCATCTGGAGCATAGCCCCTTTAATACCTTTCTATAGATTTGTCTAGAATACTAACAACCGGTCGTAAGAAGTAATCCGACAGAATAGTCTGAACAAATTCTTTGAAACTAAAAACAAAATTAGAAAAAAAAAACAGTTCTGAAACATTATAAATGGGACATCAAATTTCTGTATCATTCCAGGCACCGTTATCAATAACTTGTAGGCGTAAATTGGTTTAATGCGTAAAACAGCACGTGTTCCATATATAACAGAAGTGAAAATTGCATTGAAAGTGTGCATTCTAAATTGACAGAGAGTATTTGAATGTAAGCGTTTACCGAAATAGCACAGGACAATTTGCTAGAAATACCTTTCTGAAAACAAAGTACTCTTAAACAGTTAATTTGAAAATTGAAGTGAAATAAAGTATTCTTTCATAAAGGCAAGGAAACAGGGATGGTAAGTAATAAATAGCCAACAGATGTGCTCGAATGGTATTGTGTCATTTATCATCTGTCAAAGTGGGTGAAATTTTGCCATTCGTCACTTTGTAACCGACCGGAAATAAAACACTGGCGACTAAAACAGATCATTCAATTAGTCATAAACAAAGCTTGAGATAGAAAATTTTTTAGCTGAGTTTTCGCTGTATGTCAATAGTGTCTTGTGAAACGCAAGATTAGTGTCTATATACATAGACATAAAAAAGACAAAAACAACAACAACAACAACAATGGTTCGCAAGACATAATCAAAGCACAGAGTAACCAACAGTATAACCAAAAGTACTATAACAGCAAAGATTAATAAACTGTACAGCATTGTGTTGCAGTGGTCAATGGGCACTTGCAACTTTCACATTAAATATTTTCTTTACTTACAGAGTTGTTTTTGTTGTTTCTTTTAGGAAAATGAATATTTTCACAACAGATGTTTCTTATTTTTTAATTCTAGCGTCTCAGTTAACATCCTTCAGCATGAAAATAAATTATGCTCAGATCGCTTTAATTGTTAGCAACACTTGTCGAGAATATTGTTAACCCATGTGTGTAAGAGCAAAACAAATACATGAACATTATGTTTAGGATGAAGTCAAAAACATGTGTGTGTGTGTGTTTTTTACAGGATCAAGCTATAAGAATCGTCTACCGTCCGTTAACAAGTGTATTCAAATGACATCTCCACCAAATCTCCACTGAATCTATTTCATCTCAACTTCCCAAGGATGTTCCTTTGGTATCCCATCTTTCTGGTTTGTGAAACTTTTGATTTCCATGTAGAACTCACACTATGAAAACTTAAAAAAAAGTTCTTCAGAAAACAATCTAGCACGTAACCCTGTTTATAAATTTCGAAATTTACATCTATTCGTGAAACAAAAAATGCCACCTTTGGTCGGGGCATATTTTACTTATATATTTGTATGGTAAACCTTTTATATCTTCTCTTTAGAAACGTCTGATTAAATCTGAAAAAAATAGAAGAGATGTTCTTTGGGTGACCGTCTATGAAGATGTTGTAATTTATATCGTTCGGCGAAAAAACATAGCGACCAGAGTCGGTGCTAGATATTCTGTTTCTGTTTGATGGTAAATATTTTGTTCCTATCCCTTGACTCACAGCTCTGAAAAATGTTTACCATGAATACAGCCTTGCTTAATAAACTCAGACTTTTCAGTATGAGACCTCTACATTAAAAATGGAAATATGACAAAGTCCTATTTACGTCGTTGGTATGAGGATTCGCTTGCATGTCGTTTACAATTAGCTTTTACCCTGGGGTCAACAGTTCTCTATTTATACTGCCAGAAAAAAAGCAGAAAAATAGGTCATACTTATTTCAATAACCTTTTATCACCCTGGCCATTGCGTGAGAGAGATTTCTTGACAAAATTATTGTCTTGCGTCATACACTATTTTTTCTAGACGAATGATAATTACCGTGTGCATACTAATAGTATGTGTCCGGTTTGATTTTCAAACTTCAATATAACACATGACATCTATTTAGATGTTAAGACTAAACGTCTATTTGTTTTAATTGTTTTCCGCATGATTTTTGTCGTATGTATTTGCAGAGAGTTACATGAATATTTATGATTACATTTTTCATAGTTGTTTAATATAAACAAGAAATCGGTAGAACCGATTGATGCTCCCCGAATAAATGCCAATTCCAAAAGGGCTATTGTTTAATATGTATTTTTTTAAATTATGAAAAATAACAAAGGGCAATAACTCCTAAATTATGCAAAATAGAGTTATGGTTCTTGCACGCTGCATTTTTCCTCATAGAGATCTATCTACCAATAAAGTTTCAAGCTGATTACACTTACACTTTGTGAGATATGCCCTGGACAAAAAGTATGAAAAATTCCAAAGGCAATAACTCAAAAATTATTAAAGCAAGAGTTATGGTTCTTGTGCACTGCACTGCTCATTAATGAGATCTATCTACTTATAAAGTTTCAAGCTGATAACTCTTATACTTTGTGAGATATGCCCCGGACAAAAAATAAGTATGAGAAATTTCAAAGGGCAATAACTCAAAAATTAATAAAGCAAGAGTTATGGTTCTTGTGTACTGCAATGCTCATCAATGAGATCTAACTAACTATGAAATTTGGTCTTGATATCTTTCATAGTTTTTGTGTTATGCTCCGGACAAAATTATGACGGACGAATGGACGGACGAGACGGACGGACGGACAAAGCGGCAACTTTATGCTCGCCCTTCGGGGAGCATAATTAAAAAGACTGCATTAACATCAATGTTATTTCACTAGGTCTATTCAGACTTCATACTTTTCATAGTTCATTATTTCTAACTCGGTTTTTTTTTCAAAATATTAATGAAGATGTTTATTCTTTGTACTGCGCAATACGTGTTGATTAGAACTTACATCTCAAAAATATTTGATACAATTCATATTTACCAAATCTTGAATCAGATTTAAAATTCAATGAAATATGCTTTCATTTATATTATAAACTAGAACTGTGTCCAAAGGACACGGATGCCCCCACTGTGCAGATGTGCTCGTAAACAAGAGCAGCTTCATTTAATGTCTACAAAATTCTGTTCTTATCATAGCATTTCAGTTGAAATTTCCTCAATTCATGTATTAATGATAAAAAAGTCACCTAACTCTTGAGGCATCATATTTGGTCTCTTTACAGATGGAATACAATATTAGTGTCTGAATAAAACTGAATTTTGAAACACATGTATGGTCTCCTTTACTTCCATCTACACATTAAGGTTGTTCATCCCTGGAAGTTTAAGCAAAATCTGCCATCCGGTTTAAGAGGAGTTGCGTTCACAAAATTTCTACATAGTTTATAGTGAAAAAATCAACAAAGGGCCATAATTCTGTTAAATTTGGTCGCAGCAAAAATTCCTTCCTTTACTACCATCTACACATTAAGGTTGTTCATCCCGGGAAGTTTAAGCAAAATCTGCCATCCGGTTTAAGAGGAGTTGCGTTCACAAGATTTCGGGACGTACGGACAGACGTACGGACGGACGGACAAGTGCAACGCTATATGCTCCCCACTTTGTGGGGGCATAAAAAACCCCGATTAGAATGACAAAGTTCAGTAACGTGTCCATTATGAATGAAATTAGTATCTCGAATTAGATACGTTTTGTGAAATCATTATATTAAATCAGGCATCCAGCGTAACAAATTTTAGAGCGCCGCTGCAAGTGAAGGCAATACAATGTGTGAAATATACTGATTTAAAGCGCAATTAACCCCACTTAACATCGCTTGAGTGTGTTGACAGTGCACTTTTGTTTCATATAAAAATCATGCCGTTTCTCAGTTAACTCGGTCAATATCATCTAATGATTCACTGAAAGTGTACACTTTGGTTTGTAAAAAGAGCAGTATTCCCCATGAGTTGTTTAAAACATGATGGTATTAACTAATTATCATGCAAGCATGTTTTGACATGACAATTTTTGGTATGACACGGGCAACGGTGAATACAATCTCTTTTTTACCTACTTTTAATTTACCTCAATCCTCGTAGCAAGAACTTAATTTCCGGGAACACATGGAACTCCATCTTGGCAAACTCAGGGTTGTATGGTTCATGTAGTAATGAGTCCACCTTACAACTTGGTGAAATATCACTAAGCATCTTAAATTTTTCTTAGTTAAGTATGAATTTAGTCGAAATTTCGCAGATCAGTTTGCAGTTTTATTGCTTATGGCATTAAATTAAATGTGAAACTTTCAAACAATGCTTATTATACCGTCAAGAATCAGAAACGAAACTTAATGTTTAAATTTTTTTCTTTATATGGCCATTGAATAGATACTTAAATAAAAATTGTAATTTAAGAGAAAGACAAGTTTTTTCCTAAGATGCTTTATTTATATGAGCCCATTGACTTAGAACAGAATTACACATGAAAGATCATAATTTGGTTTAAATTTCTTTTTCGCGTTTTGACCAAATCCCTCGCTTATACTTTCAAAAGAGTGATAACAAAACCTGACAATTACTTCATATTGAATTGGTTTTGTGAAAAGATATTTTATTACTATCAAATAAATGTAATCTTCCATTTTCATTTTTATCAGTCACGATTTGAATGGTATGCTGCTGTTTCTATTTATCCATCAGGAACCATGTGCTGCAGACTTACAACCTGTATATCAATAAAAAAACAACGTTAACTTTGTTTTTCTCCGTCCATCTGTACTCTAACTTTTATGGATGTTTTGGATACAACGCTCTTTTGTGTCTGGATCAAAGTGCCACAACCAAGTTTCGTCTGCATTACGTAAATTGTTTTATATCAATTAAGATTTTACACATCTCTACATCTAAAACATATTTTACAGACTGAAATAATTTAGTTTTTTTAATTCTAAATTTTATTTTTGGTTTGTTTTTGACCCACCTTATATCACTTTTTTTTATCTTGACCTATTTTTCAATCTTTCAGGCATTAAATCGTTTATATAGAGCTTTTTTTATTTACTATGCTTCTCTTCACTTATCGGCAGATTTTCATTACGCACATGAGCGACATTCGAAGCTTTTAGTGAAAGTGCCCTATACAATGTTTCTGCTTCGCGGCTAATGATTCCGATTTACGGGTTGTTTTGTTACTTGTTATTACGAAAGAAGATTTAAAACACATGTGGAAATACATTGTTTACATTTGAATCCAGATAACATGCGCGGGAAATTCCCAGTCGATTTGTATGACGCACTTTTTTTCTTGAATCAGGTAGAAGGAAGGAATTTCAGTTTATCGGTTATCAGCAATATTGGTTGGTCCGTTTATCTTTCCGGATATTGACATGGGAGGTGGTGCTGTTAGAAGTAATTGAACAGAAATATATGATATCAGTTCATAAGGATATAATCGCAAAATCTGTCACTTATAACAAAACAGATTAAAAAATTTAATGATACCTCGTAGCTGTTAAATGTGATAAAATACCATTTATTTTCATTAGTTCATCACTTTTTTTCAAAGACTATTACCATATGCAATTTCTTATACAGACCTTTTGATGAAGTAATACTCCAGTACATATATGTGTGAAATGAAGGGCAACTAATTTAAATTAAAAGACAATTCATTCAGATTCAGTTGCTGAAGAAATCATATACAAAAAAAAATTGAAAATGTCTTATCTGCATCCATTTGTCGCCACATCCTACATTATCATTAGTACATCTGCACCTGCACGGTATGTCTTTGTTACCATTCTAAATATATACTTATATCATACCATAGTCTGGTGCACATGTGAAACTTCTCTTTACAGTACTGTATGTTAGTGTATGTAATCTAGAAGTTTTTGAAATTTGCATTAGTTCAGTCAGATAAAAGTGATATTTTAAGAAGAAATCTACATATAATACAATATATTATTCGTTTATTTTTTTTTATAAAAAGTAGCACGAGCCACTTCAATAAGATTGTCTTACCATACAAGTTCTCTTTTAGTATTGTCTTTCTACATAGGTCCTTATAAGGCGATGCATTATGACTTACGCGAGACAATTGCACAAAAGATGACTGTCTAGATAGGGATACCTGTTAAAACAACAGTGAGTTCAGCAGTACCTATGCCAACAGAAAATCTCCCTGTGACTAGCTGAACTTAATTTAGAACACTGAGCATTCACCACAGGCTTCCGTTAAAGATATCATCAGACAACAAAGCTCACATTTCTTTATACAATTTGTTCGGAAAATGAATATTGACAAATGTTGATGCAGTGTATGTTTTATATCATAATTTAAAACCAAATTTCCATATCCTATTGTCAGTCTTCTGTTGACAAATGGAACGTTGGTCTTTCAATGCCTGATTCAGGGTTAACCATGTCCGCATTTGTGTGGTACGACCGAACTGGGCTGTTCGGAGGAACCTGAGAAAGTTCGAAACACGTTGCCGTGATATTGACGTCTGATGTATCGCGTGAGAACAAGTCACTATTACTTGTTAGTGCAGTTGAAATACGTCTGTCAACAAAAGAAGTAGATTCTCGCACTGTTATTTCCACAACTGGGGAGTGTTTCCGAGTGACGACATGTTTAACAATTCGAAAATCTTTATAATTATGAGCAACATTTGAACAACTGTTTTTCAAACTCTTGTATAAGGAACGGATCCTTGGAATAAACAGACATGCGACCGTCACCGATGCGTGCAACAAAAGCGATATTGAAAGAATAGTTGTTTTTGCTGCTGCCCTCGTAGTAGTGAAGTAGGTAGGTACAAAGGCTGTCCAGATTAAAAGTGTTGTCACGACACAGAATACAATATATCGTGATTCTTTGTAATTATCTGGCAACTTTCTAGTTTTAAAGGCATAAAAAGTACTGATAACGACCAAAATAAGATTGTAACTGATTGACGAAAGTAATCCAGCCGTTGGCAGTTTACAAAATAACTCTACAAACTTTTCTGTGCGTTGTGGCATGTGTAAAGAAACTTCCGGTGGCTCTAAACTTGTAGACATTATCACTATTGCAATCTGAAAAAAAATGGAATACATATGGTAAGGTACAATAATGAAGATTTTTAAAGAAAAAAAATCATAACAAATTGAACAGTCGATATTAGCTGTTAAATCTTTTAAAGATGATAGTAAGAGTTAATACTAAATCGTTTCGGTCAGTTTAAATAAAGAAAGCACTTTTAACTTTTTATCAGTTCGATATTAAAACAGCTTTTGACTATTAACTGTGAGATTTCAATTACAAGTGACAATTTCAAAAAAGGCTTTTATAAATGAATTCTTTCTAACACTGTTAAATGCTGAAATGGAAACGGAGGATGATGAAGAAAATGAAATTTAAAAAAATCGGCTCGCAGAAACAAAGATAAACATAATATGAAGTTTGCAATAAGTTGATGTGAGCACCCGTCTTAGCCGACTGCAGACTATGTGGTCTTCAACTAAACTTTACAAATATTTAAGACTTTTTCTATTGGTATGGTATATTGGTTGTAATAAATTGCAAGTATTTAAGTTAGTCCATAAATAATTGAAAAGGTTGAAAGCTTCGAGTAGTTTCACTTCCTGTTTATTTCTTATGGAAATGTAGGCATAATTAGACAGCTCTAGTGTTTGAGAAAAGCGATGTAATTTCAGGAGTCATGAGCCATGGCCAATTTCAAAGGGAGCCACATATCTTGATTGGGCATATCATTTACATGATCTGCAAGCAAATTTGAAAACAAAAGATAAAAATGTAGTAACAAATTCATATAAAACTTACCTGAGTAAGAATAAGAGCAAATGAAATAAAAACTTGAGAACTGGTGCTGATAAAACACGGTTTCCTTGTCGTCCGTCTTCCAGCATTAAATATCCTATATATACGATTAGTTTTGACAAGAAATGGAGCGTAAATTAATGTATATGTAAGACTGAAACCCACGTGGTTAACGTAGCATTTCCATGCACTTGGGCGTGACAAAAAACTGGCAGCAAGACCATAAGTTAAAAGAGTACCAAGCAAAATAATCCCACTAAGCTCTATACTAAAACACTTGATGACATGTTCGTCCCTGTATTTCACTAGAATTACAATAACGGCAAAACATGACAGAGCACCAGTGATGGCAACAGCACACAAGCCTATAGAAACGGCTTTCTGAAGTCCAAAATACACTGGTTGTATTAACAAGCATTTAGTCCTTGATTCTTCGTCCGGCCAGTAACGCTCTGGGCATATTTCGCATCTGGTAGCATTTGCTACAACAATTTCATTCACCTTACAGGTAACACACTCATGACAACAAGTCTTCTTCATGAAATAATATATTGTTCCTATAGATTCGGAGCATGGTTCTGGACAAGATGAAGAGGGTAAGCTCTCTGACGACCACAACATTTCTTTTTCGTTCATTCTAAGTTCCTCTCCATCCATATCCCATATCCCGACTGATCTGACTTCCGGCGGTCGATCTAATTTTCTCGGAAAACACTGGTGCACTTCGTACTGTGTCATTATATCCCCATCTTCATTAAACTCAAGTTCCCCATGTAAACCATTGAAATGTGTTTTCTGTAGTTCTCTAAATATACCTTTTGCCGACACACAATCTGAAATATTTATTCGATCAGTCTTGGCTGGATCACAATACTTTCTTACAACATTATCTATTGCATACGCTATTGCGTAAACACTGTCAATAAGAAAGGAATCAACAAAGGAGGACCTAATCTTGCTTCTACGGTACTTATAACATTGAGAATGTCGATTTGAAAAAGTAAGGTTGTGCTTGTCGCTGACTGACTTTCTATAGTGTTTGCGCAGGTCCTCCAACCATGGGTTTTTGCTCAAGTTATCTGAATCCATTGTTCGCAAATCAGTTAGATGTTCCGTGAAACGTTGAGTGCTCAAATTTAGAGCGTGTGGATGCAAAAATATAGACCCAGGAAGCTTATCACAAAGTTCAGGATGCTCTTCTAAAATCAAGCTAAGACTGTCGGTTCCAATCCAAACAAATCTATTGATGAGTCCTTCAGTTTCGACTGCCTTACTGATGAATATTGCATGCTCAATTTCAACGAAAGCAACAACGACTTTTGTGTCTGCTTGTAAATTAAGCTGTTTTACTATGTCGACAAAGTCTTTTTCGGTCGCTCCATACGCTATTTCTATTGCGTCTTCAATACACACGCCGTTTTTCATTACTTGAAACGAATGTTGAAGCTCTTTCACCCCTTTCCCCCCATAACTTCCTTCTGAATATACAATAGACACGTGATTCCAGCCAAAATGAGTTAGCAAATTCACTATGGCTTTCACTTGGTACCGGTCAGGCGGAACCATTCGAAAGAAATACGGAAACCTGCTTTTGTCACTTAAAACATCGCTTGTAGCAGTATGGCTGATTTGTGGCAGTTTAAAAAGACTAAGGACATTTGCAACAACAATACTAAGTTTACTTGTATACGACCCAATCACGCCAATGACGTCATAGAACGTTCGTTCTGGTTCAGTTGTTTCGCTAGTAATCCTTTTCTCTGGCAAAGTGTTGTCTTTATTTTCTCTTATGTCACGTGGCATAAACTGAATAGCTCTAGAAAGTGCTATGGATTGCGACTGACAGTCATCAAGCATAACAAATCCAAGAGTTACGTTTGGTAAAATGTCTGCATCTTTGTTTATTTCTCTTACAGCAAAACTAAGAGCTTCAACGTTCTGTACGTTGCGTATGTCCTCAATGTTATCGGTACAGTTAAACAGCGAGTTTGATGAATGAATGGACAAAATAACACCGATGTTTATATCTCCTTCCTCTATCCAGCGGTAATCTTTCTTGTAAACGTCTTCTGGAAAGGCTGTCATCAGGCCAACTGTTATACACCAATTCATAAAGAAAATCCACTTCTGCATCATAACTGCCTGCAATTAAAATAATTATTTGAAATGTAAAAGTGACGTTGACTAATTGTTCTAGCCTGTGAAAATGTTCCTCATTTAACTTTTTAAGTCCCAGGATCACATTGAATTTACTTATGTAAAATAAATGTAATGATACCTATCCTTTTTTTTATTTGCAATATCATTGAAAAAATTACTGCACTATATTTCTAACATGTTCATTGATTTAAAAAGCAAAATTACGAATAAGTTTATTACAAATAAAGATCATTTCCGCCGGTAAGACATCTTTCTCGTTAAAATAAGAACCTCTTGTTATTGTGATTCTGAGATTTTAAAGCGAAACTAGAAGTTTCATTATGTTAGAATTAAAAAAGTCACGTATTTACGCAAACATAATAGAGCATAGAGGAGCTTTCCGAGAAAAACAAAGATTAAATCTTTCAAGCAAAGGTTAAATGATGAATTGCTTAATTTAAGGTGTACAGGCGTCATAGCAGTTCCACCTTTCATTTTTATCAGCCGTTCTATCTAGTATGCACATACTGTTTGAGTCTGATGTTTATTCAACCTTAATCGAAACGTTTTAAAACATGGTAGCAAAAAATGCACATGAACAAAAAACTAATTGATTTGCTGTTTACAAAATGAAAAAAAAATGATTTAAACTTGGTTTTACTAGAACATGACGTGACAGAAAATTATATAATTTTCAGCTAATTTGTGATTTCATCGGAGAGGAATATTTCTTTGCGGTTGTAACAATTAACATGCATTTATATCAACTTTCTTTAACGTTTCTAGTACGTTAGCATAATTTTGTCTGTTACAAAAAGATTTAAGATACTGTGTCGAGTCCAGGATGTGTCATGAGTGCGTAACAATAAGGGAACATCCGTGTCAATTACCTTATGGCATTAAACATTGTAAAGACCTAAGAGTTTAGTTCAAGAGGTAGCTTCTTAGAAATATATATGAGACTTTATTGCATACAACAACAAAACAACTATAACAAAACCTGCAATGAGCAAAGTTGCATTTCATTCAATCATGAGCTCTGACAACTGCTAAGCTTAACAAATCAATCTAATCAATGAATACTTAGGTGTGTGCATGAGTGTCATACATGCAAATGTTTGTATTCTGAAATTAAATGGGCAATAATCTGTAATAAGCAATAGATTTAATCAATAGTTATTTATCTTACTTGAATGCCAGCCTTGAAGACTGTGAAACTGCTCGAGTTCATTTTATCTATTTCCTTACACGCGTAACTATATAAAAAAATGTATAGTAAATGAACACAAAATTTAGATTATACGGCTAACTGAACATTGAATTATGTATGATACAAGTTAAGTTCTTTTCTAGAATAGCGTTCTTCATTTGTATTTGAATCAACCATTCAATGAAACCAAAGGTTCGACGTTATTTGTTCCCGTTTGAATCGCTTTCTTCTATGTTCAGTTTACCTCATGCTGAAGAGTATAGGCTTGCCATTTACAGTTTAGTGTGCTATTTTACAATCTGACCTCTTTTTGTTGAAAAAAAATGCCGATTTGTAGAAAAAAAACTGCAAAGTTTTTAACATTTCTGCTGTCTGTCACTGAAGCAGCTATATATGGGCATATCAAGTTGACATTTCTTTTAAGACAGAGCCTCGAGATATTTGCCAAAACTGGCAAAAATAAACAAAATGACCGGAGTGTTTTCTTCGAAAAAATAGTCACAGAAAAACTCCAAACACGTTGTGTGATAACTTTGATCGTCGTAAATTCTTCTTACACTTTAATCGAATACAACTCTTTACAGATCTGGTAGATCATGAGTGTCACTCAGAAAACTGCGTTCTTGCCACTAATAGGAAGTTGGCAGTAGCAGTACGCAGTAGCAGTTGGCAGTAGAAATTAAATCAAACGTGAAGTTGGCAGTTGCAGTACGAGCAGTAGCAGTAAGCAAAACATTAAGTTGGCAGAAGTAGTAACAGCAGAAGTAGTAAGCAAAACGTGAAGTTGGCAGTAACAGCAGTAGCAGTAGGCAAAACGTGAAGTTGGCAGTAGCAGTAATAGCAGTAGCAGTACGCAAAACGTGAATTTTACCTTCTGTTGCCACGTGGACCTTTTTTTCTATTCTTTTTTTTTCGATTTTGAAATCAGTTTGTGCAAAGTATTGATATGTACAACAGGTGAGTTTTTTTATGCAGAAAGAAAATAATAGCTGCAAGCAACACGTTTGTAAGATATTGATCTTACAATAATACGTTTGCTTTCCTTCTTCTTATTCTTAACATTGTTGTTGTTATTGTTGGATATTTATTGTTATACGGAAAACAAACTTATTAGTAATAACCAGATTTTTATAAGATATATACATGTACTTTTTAAAAGCAGGTTTTCGTGAAATTTTGATAAAAAAAGAAAGCATTAATGTACAGGAGAATATCACAAGTCCTTTATTTAACAGTTCAGTAGGTTGAGATGTCAGCAAAAAAATCGTTTACAAATATATTTTTTTTTTCAGTAAGAAAACCATGGGATGGATCTTTTATGATAATAAATGCTTCATGTAGTTTATTTGAATCTGTTTCTCTAACATACAACGTCACATTCACATAACAGCTACAAAAATGGGACTTTTTCTAAGCTCCGCATAATATAACTGCTTCGGTCTGCGCAGTCCCTTAATGGCGGACGCAAGGGAGGTAGTCAGGGAGGTACTAATTTCTGGAATGGTCTATAGAAGAACTTACATCGGTCCTAACATTTGGTTCTTCATAATCGAGAGTTCGCTGTTGTACCGATTTTGCCTCAAGCGAGTTTCACTGTAGTTTTGAAATGAATGTATGTTGCCGCTACAAAATAGCACTCATTAGCAACATGAGAAGGCGGTGCAGAGCAGTAATCCAAGCAAACGGACACCACGCGCGATATTAAAGCAAAATTCAGGCCATAGACTTGATTTTTCCAAAAAGTTCCATTTCATCTCCTGTCTGTGTAATCCCAAATTCGTGCCTCTCCCAAGGCTCAGCCTCTGTCAAGCTTCAATGGTTTACAGACTTACTCAGTTTTTGGTACCAAACTGTTGTCATATAAACATATTTTCAGAATCATTACAAAAAATGTAACCTTTCAACCTTATGTAGTAAATATACACATTCTTATAAGTGATCCCTATCAAATTTTGAGTAGTATATATCAGTATTCTTAAAATGACAATATGTTCTATGAAAAATAGACACCATTGTCGAAAGTAAAAGAATTCTCAAAATAATTCAACAATCTATATAAACCTTATTCTGATGAGTAAGTTAGGTTTTGTTTGATCACATAATACATAAAGGAGAAAATAACCTAAACATACGTTCGTAAAATATAGTGAAAGAAACGTTTTCCGATTTTTTTTGTGCTAACTCGATGTACTCATTTTAACATTAATATTTGTATCTTTAGTCGATTTAAATTGAAGCAGTTCGACACACATTTATATGAACGAGACTAGTCTTAGAGAAGAAAGAAAATCCATTTTTAAGTTAAAAATTTCAAATCTAGAATTTTCTTTGATTCCCATAAATGCTATTTCGACTAAAATCAGTTTGATATCATATCAATTTAACGTCGTAATAAGCAATTGCTGCATAGTAAAACAGACATATAACTAAATTTTCCGTAATACTATATTCCTAGATATATATTTATATATTACTGCATTATATTATTTTGAACGTACTACATAATCTTTTGTAATATCATATCCCTAATTTTGAACGTACTACTAAATCTTTTGTAATACCATATCCCAAATTTTGAACGTGCTACTAAATCTTTCGCAATACTATATTCTTATACTGTATTTTATGAATCTGAACGTTTGTTTCTATCCATACAAATGTACATAATGACACAATTAACTGAAACAGACAACATCCAATATCTCGAATAACATTCTAATTCTGCTGGATCTAACCAGTACATTTTTTGTCATGTAAAGACGTTGTAAAGACAATTTCAAGTTTGGGTTTTTATCAAGGATAAGCTTACCAAGATTTGCATCAAAATGTCATCATTGTTCTTTGACAAATTTATTGACATACTTTATTTGAAGTAGAAGGACAATTGAAATAAATACCATTTCTCTTATTAACCTTGATAAATGTTGCTGTTAGACAATACTCTTGTGTTAGTTTTATCATCTGTCCCGTCTGATTTACATCTTTCTGTTTTTATTACTTTTTTGTCTTATTAACTGTATCGGTTGTGTTTAAGGCTATAGGCTACACGACGTATTTGAAATGTCCTTAAGATGTCTGACCAAAAAAAAAAGAAGAAAAACGTAAGTGGAAATAACATATTCTAACGAACGCCTCTGATTTGTGATTACATGATAAATAGGCATTTATTTTTTTTGTTTAGTCAAAGTACTGTATGCCATGAAATGCTGTTGTCAAGGTCGAGAGTTGCGCCCCTTTCCATACAACATGTAAATTTTCGGAGGGCTTTTAAAAAGTGAAAACAAATACACAAGACGAATTTCTAGGGGAATGAGACTATGAAAGGATGAGAAGCAATACCTCTAAACTATATTCAAGTGGTATTTGGTTATATCTATGAAGATATTCTCTCGTAAAATAAGAAAAGACACTGAATTGTGTACCCCACCCCCTTTTCATCACTGAGAAAAAAAGAGGAGATTCGATAGTATTTCATGTGTGTAGACTAAAGTAGTATAATTAGTGAACACTTATCATAAGCATTATGTCAAATACAAGGTCTGCTAATAGGAGAGATTCTGTGAACCAAACTTTGATAAATAAAATGGAAGAGAAGATGGTCAAAGATGGATCAGGTAAACCTATGAAAAGTCCTAGTCTCCATGAGAAAAAGACAGAAGGCAGAAATAAAGGCCTAGCTGCAGAAGTAAAGTCCACAGGAAGTGAGTTTGATAAGTTTAAAGAGGACATAAAAGGTTTTTTTCAGAAATATGATGAAAAATTAGAAAACAGGCTGGCTCATTTTGACAAAAAATTTACAAGTATTTTTGAGGAACTTAAAAAAGAAATGAATGCAATGAGAGTAGAGGTATATGATGCAAAAAATGAGTTGAAAGAGCTCAAAGTGAAGGTTGACACTATGGAAGAAAGTGTTAAGTATCATTCTGAGGTTGCAGAGGAGAAAGCAGATGCTATGGGAGATCTCTACCACAAACAAAAAGTTTATCTTGAGGAGCTGGAGAAAAAGTTATTATATCAAGAGAAGCATGACAGAAGATACAATCTTCTTTTTTACGGCATTCCAGAAGTAAAAGGGAAAAATTTAGAGGTTGAAATGAAAGATTGTTTCAAAACAAAGTTGGATATTCCAAAAGAATCTGTTGACTCTATGCTGTTTGCCAACTACCATAGAATTCCTTCTGAGAGCAAAGGTCCAAGACCAGTTATAGTAAAATTTGTGTGTATGTCCCACAGAGACCTGGTGTACTCTAAATCCTTTCATCCAATCTTGAGAGACGAAAAGAAAAGAATTCTGTCAGATCTACCAGTTGCAATGAAAAGGCAGCGTGGAAAGCTCGCAAAATATGCCTACAACATCAGGCAAGCTGAAAAAAAACAAACCCGCATTGTTGAAAAAGGTTTGTCCGTTTATTTAGAAGTAAGGAAGGACAAGGAGAGTGATTGGGAAAAACATGAAGTGGTAGATGACTCTGACGAATCTGATGAACATTCTGAGGAAGCTGCTTAATTACATTAATAACTCTTATTAACTTTTTTCCTTTGTGAGAATATTGTGGTGTAACCGGTCCTGATTAGTGTAAACATGTATTAATGTAGTAGCAATGTATTATTTTTTTCCACTTTTACCAAATTTGTTATAGAATATTCTAAAAATATCACTTTTACTTTGCTAAAAGGATTGCTTCATTTTGTATAAATTTTGTCCACTATTTTACTGGCAAAACTGTACTGTGTTTCTTTACATCTGGGCCCAAATTCTGTTTACTCTAACAAAAAGTAAATAATGTTCTCTTTTTTGCGCTAAAGATATAACAAAGTACGACTTACCAACATGATGATTTGTTGAATAATAAACCTCGGTTGAATTTCTTTTAAAAAATCTTGATAAAGTAGATAATCCATAGCCTTCTTTTACATGAAAGTCTATCTTCATAATACATGTCGCGAATTACGATACATGTTTTGTTAAAGACGTAAACAATTCGTAAACAATTTATGTAGCCGTACAATCTTATATTACAAAACACTGCTTTAATTCATCTATTTTTAATACACCTCTTAAGAATGTAATGAATAAATACGCTTACGATCAGTATTAATTAATCTTTCCACATAAACTTTCCACACATGTGTTTGCATATTTGTTTTTGTTTACATTATACCGGTGTATAGGTTAAATCTATTTTGTGATATATGTTTAGGGTACAATACTACTAAATGTTTATCACTATAAATTCCCACCTTTGTTTATACTTTCCACATAAACTTCCACGTACGTGTTTGCATATTTGTTTTTGTTTACATTATACCGGTGTACAGGTTAAATCTATTTAGTGATATATGTTTAGGGTACAATATTACTAAATGTTTACCATTATAAATTCCCACCTTGTTTATACTTTTTCACTTTTTTGAAATCATTGCATAGTATGGAATTGCAACACTCTATAGTTGTGTTTTTTGTTTCAATTGTTGGCTTTTTTCTTTTGTGTGTGTATTACATTTGTATATGGACTTTTCATAGAATGTCTTTTATTTACTGTAGTGTTCTTTTCATATGGATTGCGTAACTATTTTATCGCAGAATTGTCAAGGATTAGGCAATACCCAAAAGAGAAGGGATATATTTCACTATTTTAGACAAAAAAGGTATGATATAATGTGTTTACAGGATACTCATATCACAAGAAAAATGTGTTCGTATGTTAAAGCTGAATGGGGTAATGATGCAGTAATTTGTCCACATTTAAGTAATAGTAGAGGGGTCATTATACTGTTTCGTAATTCCTTTGAATACAAAATTGAACAAATGTGTATAGATGAACTTAACGGGAATTTCATTATTCTTAAATTAATTGTTTGTGATAAAATAGTTACACTGATAAATTTGTACGGGCCAAATAATGATAACCCTGATTTTTATAAGAATCTTTTTTCAAAAATAGAAGAATTCAATTCCGATAACGTTATTCTGTGTGGAGACTGGAATATGGTTTTAAATCCTGCTGTTGACTCTGAAAACTATGCACATGTAAATAATCCACGGTCTAGAGAATGCGTTTTGAATTTTATTTCTACCAATGATTATATAGATGTATGGAGAAATATGCATGAAAATAAAAAAGAATTCACATGGAAAAGAAATAATCCGATAAGGAAACAATCGCGTCTTGATTTTTTTGTTATAAGTAAAGATATGTACAACTTTGTAACAAATACTAAAATAGTTACCGGATACAGAACTGATCATAAAGGCGTTTTATTAAAAATGAAACTGAATGAAATTAAACGCGGTCCAGGATACTGGAAATTTAATAATTCACTTTTAAAGGATGATGTGTATAAAGAACTTGTAAGAACCACTCTACAAAATCTAGTGAGACAGCATTACACAGGCAGCGACAATTTTAATATAGAAAGGGGCCAATCACTACCGTTGAATATAAATAAACAACTATTTTTGGAAACATTTTTAGTAGTCTTACGAGGAGAATCCATAAAATATAGTTCTAAAAAGAAAAAGCAGCAAATTAAAGAGGAAGAGGAATTAGAAAAAAATATAGAAAAATTAGAAAACTGTATTGAGTTAAATCACCAAAATGTTGATATAAGTGTAATAAATGAATTGTCTGATATGAAAAAAAAGATAGAAAATATTAGAAAAATAAAATTAGAAGGAGTTATGTTGAGATCAAAATGTAGGTATGAGGGTTTAGGTGAAAAACCAACAAATTATTTTTTTAATTTAGAAAAGAGACAATACTTGAATAAAACAATAAATAAACTTGTAGACGATTTTGGGAACGAGTATGTTTCAGAAGAAAATATATTAAATTACCAAAAACATTACTACGAAAAGCTTTATAGAGATGAATTTCAGGTTGTAAACACTCCCTTAGAAAATGTAATTGGTCAAAATCCCAAACGGTTATCTAATAGGCAACAACAAAATCTGGAAGGTGAATTAACTTTAGACGAGCTTACTACGGTAATTTCAAAAATGAAAAACGATAAAAGCCCAGGTCTTGATGGATATACAGTAGAATTTTTTAAATACTTTTGGAAAGAGTTGGGAATTTTTATTTTGGATTCACTAAATTATTCATATAGAATTGGTCAATTGTCAGTTACTCAAGTTCAAGGAGTGATAACCTGTTTACCTAAACCCAATAAAAATAAGCTTCTCTTAAAAAACTGGAGACCTATTTCACTTTTAAATGTTATTTATAAATTGGCATCGTCCGCAATTGCAAATCGTCTTAAGAAAGTGCTTAATGACATAATACATGCAGATCAGAAAGGTTTTATTGCAGGGAGATATATTGGGGAAAATATTCGAATTATTTATGACATTCTATTTGAAACAAAACAACAACAACAGGATGGTTTAATGCTGTCAATAGACTTTCAACAAGCTTTTGACTCCTTATCCTGGAAATTCATCCATAATGTTCTAAAATTCTACAATTTTGGACCTTCTTTTACTAACTGGATAAAATTATTTCAAAATGGTGCCGAAACTTGCATTTTACAAAATGGATACTTATCAAACTTCTTTAAAATATCACGAGGATGCAGACAAGGTGATCCAATCTCTCCTTATATATTTATTCTTTGCTGTGAAGTTTTAGGTTATATGATAAGAAATAATAATGATATAAAAGGTATTATTATAGGAACAAATCATTATAAGTTAAGCCAATATGCTGATGATACACAAATATTTTTAAATGGAACCGAATTATCTCTTCGAGCATGTCTAAGAATTCTTGATCAGTTCTATAAAATGTCTGGTTTGAAAATAAATGTAGAAAAAACGAAAGCTATTTGGTTCGGAGCTAAATGTGGTTCAGCCGAAAAGTTATGTGAAGACATCTCTTTAGATTGGACAAGAGAACCTGTAAAAATTTTAGGCGTACTTTTTAATGCAGATGTATCTGATATATGGAATTTGAATTATATACCAGTCCTTCAAAAATGCGAAAATATTATTCGAATTTGGTCAAAAAGATCCTTGACATATTTTGGAAAAGTTACTATTTGTAAGTCTTTGATATTAGCCCAATTTATACATTTATTCATTGCTTTACCAAACCCACCACAGAACTTACTCATGGACCTTGAAAAGAAAATGTACAAATTTATTTGGAATAATGGACCTGATAAAATCAAAAGAGTTTTCTCGGTTAAAAGAGTCGATGCAGGAGGATTAGGTATGATTGATCTTAAGTCATTCATATTTAGTCTGAAATTATCATGGTTTAAGCGAATGTTGCTATTTGAGCATAACATTTCTTCAAGCTGGATCAGTTTGATAAAATTCAGATATATAGATGTATTTTGTCTTGGTCATTTGTATTCCAAACAACTTACCCTTGAACTTAAAAATCCATTTTGGAGAGATACTTTAGCTAGTTTATTTACGTTTTGCGATAAAGTTGAAATAAGAGATTTTCAGGACGTATTATTCTCACCCTTGTGGTATAACGGACACTTTGATGATAATTTATTATTTTTTAAAGAATGGTATGAAAAAAAAATTATTCAGATTGTTGATTTGGTTGACGAGAATGGAAACTTTTACACTTTTAATCAGCTCAAAAACATATACAATATGAGAGGGACGTACTTAGACTATACGAGACTTCTTTTAAATATTCCACGAACATGGAAAGATCTTATAAGTAGCAATAAAACAAAAGTTAGAGAGTTAAAAAACAGCATGTGTTTAAACCCATATTTAAAGTATGTATTGAAATCAACTAAAGGTACAAGAGTTTTTTACGATGTAATAGCCGAGACAGGCACCTTGGTTCAACATGAAAAATGGACGAACAAATTAGGTAATATAACGGAACAAGAATATAGGAACATATATAAAAATGTTACAATGATAGACGAAGTTAAACTACGAAATTTTCAATTTAAAATAAATCACAATATTCTTACAACAAACTCTTTCCTTTTTAAAATAAATAAACAACAAAATGATAGATGCTCATATTGTAATAATGTTGCAGAAACTACCTTTCATTTATTTTGTGAATGTCCTCAAGTAACCACCTTTACAATTTCTGTAAGAAACTGGATGAACGAGACACTAAATATTATTCTTCCGAACAATCAAAAGGAATTTTTGCTTAACGCAAACAGATTAAACGAAGTCACGCTTTTTCTGCTTGTTCTGTTAAAATATTTTATCTATAAATCCAAATTTTCCGACCATTGTTTAAATTACCTTACTATACATCATTTTAAAAACTATATAAAACAAAAACTTAAAAGCCGCTGTTATATTTTACAGTGTAGCCGGCACAATGAAAAACTTCAAAATGTTCTTGGCGATGTATTGAATTTGATAACCTCTTGACATTTCTGTCATTTTAACATCATTGTACTTTGCTAAACTTTTTTAAGATTTGATGGTATTTTTAATGATTTCTGTGACTAAATCCTACAGAAAAATGTAATACACACACATAAAAAAATCGAGTCCCTTGTTATAGAATTTAAAACTTAAATTATTTTGATTTTCCTCATTTACAGTGTTGATGTATTTATATCTATCTATATGTTTAAATGTTCACTTTATCATTGACTTATGCAATTGAAAATATTGTAAGGGCAGAGAGGGAACCCCGACCTTCTCTGTACCTATGACGGGGAAAATAAATGGGGTTTACCGATAAAAAGGGACCCGAACAAAAAAAAAAAAAAAAAAAAAAAAAAAAAAAAAAAAAAAAAAAAATGCTGTTGTCAAAACATTGATACATACTACAATACCTCTTCGTGAAAAAAATGAAAAGATTATTTAACCTTGCAATTTGACCTTATTCTCTGCTGGAATGAAAATGCTATTAAAAGTCTTATTTCCTATATTTAAAGTACCGAAAATGATGAAACTCTGAATTAAAGTCAAATATTAAAACGGCTAATCGATCTGAATGACGCATATATCGTCATCAAGTGTCTATGGCAGAATTGTGATAGGTTTTGCATGCGACAAGATAATTCTTTTTTGTCATCGAATTCTCTGATGAAGAGGTTGAAGCTTTTTCAAAACGAAAACAAATCTCCTACATTATCTCGTATCAGGTCGAACATTTTAATAAAGTTAGGCCATTGGCTCTTAGACTGCTGTTCCGTTTCACATGCAAACAAAAGGTATGTACGAAAAAGTGACTTTAAAGTTAATGAGACACTTCATTAGTTCTGATTTACATTCATAAGAAGGAAACCGTTTAAACTAGGTCTAGTGACTTGACATTTCCAATCCTTAACGAGCAGTTGTTCTAAGACACTAATAAACCGCTATGCCTTTTTATTGGGAACATCGATTCCTTAGGTAGGGATAAAATAAATATTTCAAGCTGTTGCTGTGAATGAAATACAAGGAAATTTTATTTTATCTTTCGGTTGGCAACTTTTTAACTGTATGTGTGTGTTGAAATCGACTGATATTTTGATATTCAGTATCACAGGTGTCCAACCTTTTATAACCTTAATTACATTTAATTACTGGGTTGTCTCTAAGTACGCAAAAACGTATCCATAAATAAACTTTAATGAGGTAGCAGGTGTGCTCTGTTTGCATTTCTAAATACATCGAAAAAAAAATGAAGTTCACGATAAGAATTCGACATAATGTGTTGAGAAGAGCGAGACAGATCGATATACTTGAAAACTTTTGAAATTAATGAACGCTCTTGGTCTACAGACAAATAATCGACCAAGACTTTCATTATGGCCCTTTAACCTGAATAAAACAGTCAAAACAGCAAGGTCACAGAAGGAGTCAAGGAACTAAGTTCGTCAGAAGTTGAAATCCACATGCAAAATTGCACTTAAGATACAGCTTCTAATCAGTAAGCATGCAAAATTATGTTTTGTTCAAATTTCCGTAATGTAACTGCAAAATAAAATGAGTGGATCAGTAGGTCAAGGTCAATTTTGACTACGGTCAAACCTGAAATCTGCATGCAAAATAATAGGAATAGTTAAAATTTAAACACTGTAGCTGCGAAAAAGTAGGTAAGTTGTTCAAGGTCAATGTTGGCTAAGGTCAAAGTTGAAAACTAAATGCAAATTTAAAAGTTTAGTTCAAATTTCCATATTTCAGTCTCGAAAGGAAAAAAAAAAAGAGTAGGAAAGTCAAAATAAGAAAAAAACTATTCGAGCCGATCTGCATTGTGGTTTCAGAGAAGAACATTATAAAAGTAAGCTTGAGTCCAATTTAATCTCCCCAGGAGCATGATTAGACAATCTTTGCGAATGTAGGTTTAACAATGCAACATGCTAAATATCTACGGCCTACTGTTTCTGACAGGAAATTTTTTAAAGATTTTATATTTATACAAATAGGTCACCATGGACGGGGTCAATTTTGACCAAGGGGCATTATTTGAAAAATAAAATTTTGGTACATGACCTCTTTATGATGTTCCATGCACAATATTTAAGCCCCAGGCTATGTGGCTCTACAGAAGGAGATTTTTTAAGTTTTTCATATACAAAACTGTGTTGAATTAAGTGACCCATTTGCAGTGCCAGTTATGATCCCTGGAGCATACCTTGAACAAACTTTGCAGAAATAACAATGATACATACCAAATATCTAAGGTCTAGGGCTTATGGTTTCTGACAAGAAGATTTTATGACTTTGTACTGAATACAAATAGGATCCCCAGGGCGCAGTCAATTTTGACACAAGAAGCATTATTTGAACAACCTTAGTAGTGGACCTCTTTGTGGTGTTATATGTTATTGATCCCAGAGGCATAATTTGAACAATCTTTGTCGAAGTAAGCAAAGCAATGCCCGATACAAAATATCTTAAGTTTAATGCCTATGGTGTCCTTTTTGGCTTTATGGTTTCAGACAGGATGGTTTTTGAGGTTTTCCCTATAAATGCCTTTGTAAAATCAAGTGACCCTTATCGGGTTCATTCTGGACCCTAGGGACAAATATTTGAACAGTTTTAGTAGAAGTTCAGTAGACAATGATTGGTTCAAAATTTTACGATTGCCTTGTGGTTTAAGATAAGATTTTTTTCTTTTTTTATAGTTTTTCAATGCATGCCTATTTAACAAAAGTGGCCACTGGGGCAGAGCTAATAGTAACCCAAGGGATACAATTTAAACAGTCTTGGTCAACGTCTTATTTTTAAGTTTACATTCTTGTTTCTATAGCGACCAGAATTCTGTATGGAATGACGTTTTTGAACAACTTTGGTAGAACTTCAAGCAAGGAATATTTCTACAAAGTATGATCACTTCTGACGTAGTTGTTAAGGAGGAGATGTTGTTTTAAGTAAATGTTAACACCGGACAGCGGGTAATCACTATATCTCAGCATGAGCACTTGGTGCTAGGCAAGCCAAAAACAACGCAGAACAGTATCAGTGTTTAAACATACTCGTACAACATGTTTTGTATTGCGCAACATAATTACCATCTTTTACTTAGAAAGAATCAAAATTTTTGAGGAATGTTGAACTATTCGAAACAGAAGTAGGCCTTATTCTCTCACAGAAGACAAGCCCATTAAAGTTTTGAATTAATATCTCGATTAATACAGCTTCCTGTCGATTAAAATGCGTTGAAAATTACTAACAAATAACACGCAATTCACAGAATCATATCAGGAATTGCGTGTCTTATAAACAGCTTGATATCTTGATTGCAGATTAGACAAAAATAAACAAGCGTTTTGTCGATTCAAAGAAATGTCATTTGTTATCTAAAAATCGGTTGAACATTCAATTAACTTCTCAGCCAAAAAAAATCACAAACATGCATTATATTGCAACGCATCAAAGTTGAAATATGCTTACAGAAAATAAACATTGCATCTGTGAAGGTATGATACAAATCATCAATAGTATATATTTATTTATATATATGACCGCCGTCCCCTCCCCCATCCCAACCTCGGTTGTTTCCTGTTTGACCTCTTCTAATTGCTTTTCTCTAAGTTTTCTATGATTTAAACAACGTTTATATAGATCTGTAAAAGTGTTAACGTTTAATTAGGTTAATGTTTTACCGTAGTTAATTTTAAAATATATCACCTACTGAGTACTTAGTTTGTTTACTGAAAAGCTCATATCAATAATTCGAACATGTTATAAAAAGACCTATTGTAAGAGCTTTTCCTGAAAGGAAATTATTTTTCTTTGGGTAAACGTCAGACGAGTATTCAACATGTTTTATCATTGTTAACGAAGTTTTATACTGTATACAATATGTTTTAAAATTCGATCAGTTGAGTATGGTATTGACCTCTAATGTATTTTTTTACAGGGACGGCAACGGTTATGTGTAGTACTTTAGTTTGTAATAACAATATTTAATGATCAATTTGTCTCTACCTAAACATTACAAGGGAAAATGTTAAACCGACTGTTTTGCAAAGCAAGCAACGTATCAGAAAGATACTGACTATCAAAAGTACTAGACATACTTCAAAAGGAAAATTGTTGTATATTTATAAAGTTGTTTAAGTCCTGGAAATATGAATATATAGTAACTTGTATAAATAGCCAACATAAAATGTCTCAAATAAGCATTTCAGTTCCTTTTATTGTCTACGATCTGAATTTTATCGCAGAAAAAAAGGCATTCTCAAAGACAGTTATGTATTTTGAAAGTCTTTTTGAAAGATAACCTTTCACAAATTTGCATCAAATTTTGTCTTTCCCTTCGTATACAAAATTCCACATTTTAACAATATCGGAATGTGGATTTTCTTGATCATTCACAAAATCATAAAGTCTTGGACTTAAGTGAGAGAATTTCTTTTTTAAAACATGTCAACTTAATATCATTCAGAAATAAATAAATATCAAATTTTAAAAAATCACATTTCTTTCCAAACAATCTTAGACAAATTGTGGTTTTGAGTTAAGTTATACAATAGGTTACAGAACACTGAGCTTTCAAAGATATAATCGTTTAACATGCCTTTGGTTCCTTCGTTGGGAACAGTTAATATCAGTTCAGAAACTGGTTTTAAAAACTTGTATTCCTGTATAATACCAGGAAGGCTCACGTAACGAATATTTGTCAGAATGTGTTGAGTCATTTTGCGGTAACCGTTGCTTTATGTTTTTAATTTGCTCAATGCAACATGTAATCATAAATGCTTGATGAGTGTTATTTTTCATTAGTATTTAATGATGTCTTCGTTTGTATTGAATAAATATACATTTCTATTTGATAATGTTTATCTCTTTTCAATACCGTTAACTTGTATACTATATGTACAGTACATAACATATTTGTATTCTATACTAGATGATTTGTAATTTAAAGTTCTTGTTAGCATTTTATCATTTTTGTTTCTATTTACTCTCCTGCGCATCGGTCGAATGTTTCACTTTCTTACCTCCGCTAAAATTCGATTTTCAGAACGATATTTTTATTTTTAGAAAGGGAAATCCACAGTTACTTTTCAGCCAATCAGTGACTAGCCTACAACGAATCGTCCATACATACATTTGACAACCCAAAATGTAAACAAACAATCCATGTTTGCATGTTAGTTTTGTATTTCAGTTTTCAAAGTGTTTTTAATATGTATACGTAAATAAACCATGAGTACAAATATCGAAAAGGTTAAAATCACGACAATAGGATAGTTTTTAGAAGTTTAATTGCTGTATTAAGATGTTAACCTTAATGTGTAGTTGAAATGTGTTTACAAAATTGTTAGATAACACCTATTTATAATTTTTGTAATCACATGATCGTTTCAACCAATGAAAAATGGTTTCAAGATTTTTCGGTCGCGGGGATATCGGTGCACTTTCATTGGCTTTTTAAAAGTTCATTGTAAAGGTCAATATCATAAATCTACTCATATTAAAGCAGCGGCGTGAAGTAACGGTAGTGTATTCACAAAGCTGCTGAGGGAGCGTAGTTTTTATTTTAAAGTATCCGATCATAGTATTTAATATTTGATTCATTACTATTAAATCCTGACTTAATTTGTACTGTATACGTTTTAGATTTATATTCTATCATCGCAAACTTGGGATTTGTTTGATGATTTTGTTACAAGAGATTTTATTGGCTGATTGACAACAACAGCCTCCATGTTAGTAATGTATGTCAGTTGATTAGAACTTAGACAGAAACAAGCCGAGTGTTTTTGAAAAACCTGATAAGTGAAATCAGTGGCGTCTCTAAATTGTAATTATTCGGGTTGTCATGTTTCTACAGCGAAAGAGGTAGGTTATTACAAAATCAAAGGACAATTTCCAAAATGCAATAATAGAATATAACTGGTCTTATACGTATAAAATACGAATGAGTATTTAGAGTTTAGAAATTAAAATATTCCTTTTTTCGTGTTAAGGGTTTATTTATCAAGCAGCCATGCACACATATTTCAACTTCTGAAACTGATTTTTTATTTACTCAGATGTTAAGACTTCTAACAGAATACTTCAAGTCAACATCTCCAGTTTTGTACAAATATAAATTGGAAAAGTAAAACCATTCCTATAGTCATCAATAAAATTAGAACAAAAAACATCCAAATACCTGCATGTTCAAAAGAACGAACTTCCTTTGTCTTTTTGACACTTTATTTATAATGTAATGCTTAGCTGATTATGGAAATATTTCTCTAATTATCTCCGTTTAATGATACCGTTAATCAATGTTACCGATAATGTTTTGCCATTTCTGGTGTCTGACAAAACTGGCCATAAGGCTTATCTTATCACTATTGATATTTCTTAGCATTTGACCCACTATAGCTGAAAAATAATGTTATTCAATACTTGCTTGTGACAACAATGACACCAGTATATGCTATTAACTTTGTTTCACTGCAAAACAAATTCGAAATAACAAACTGAGAGATCCTGTGCTATATTATTTCACCGTTGGATAAAGGGCTTGAATATTAATGAGTCACTTGTTATTTTGTTCTTCGTTCAAATAAAACGCTTTAAATTCACGAAATAACCTTAAACCTTAAAATTCTTACGTGATATACCGAAAAAGGGTCATAAAAACTAAGTAGATGTTGTTTTTTTTTGCAAAAAAACGCATGTCTCCCCAAATGCATCATTTAAACAGGGCACAGAAGAAATGATAGAGGTCGGCTAGCAGGAGGAAGACAATTGTGAACTGGAGAATAGGAATGGGTGTGTTGTAAAAAGGCCGTGCTATAACAAGGAGTACTATTGTTGCAGAAGAAAAGATAGAACAAAACCTATATAGAAAAGCTTATATTTTTGAAAACTGTGCACAGAGTTATTACCAAAACACTTCTCGTTGTAGGAAAAAAAAAACAGCGATAACATGGCAGGGACAAGGCCAAATCTTGTAATATTGGCAATCATCCTTTCTGTTTTGAAGCCTGTAGGCCAAAACGTGTTTAAGCGCGAAAAAATATTTTTTAAAAGTTTATGTCACCTAAAAAGTATGTACATTACTGACTGGAAGGAATTTCAAATTTAAGTGAAAGTGACCTTGACCTTTGTCGTAGTGACCTCAATGGAGAAAAATATAATAAAGTATTATATGAAGTTTGAAGGTTTCGGATGAAAGGTACTCTTCTGATCAAATGGAAACAAAGAGCAACAGATGATCAACTGACACTGCAAAAACAGTGTTCAGTCGCTGAAATGCCATTCGAGGTATTGATCGGAGAATTTTGTAAATTTAAGTCAATGTGACCTTGGCCTTTGACCTACAGACCCTCAAAACAATAGGCTTTTGTAACCTAATCATCTTATGAAGTTTGAAGACACCATGACAAATAGAACACTAAATATTAAGCATAAACCAATTCTACATATAAGGTCACTATGACCTTGGCCTTTGATCACCTGACCCCAAAATCAATCGGCTTCTTTGACTCAACAAGGATAATCATACTATTAAGTTTGAAGACACTAAGTCATATACAAATTAAGAAATTGAGCAGAAACCATTTTCGTAATTAAGGTCATTATAACCTTAATCTTTGATCAGCTGACCCCAAAACAATAGGCTTCTTCTACTCATCAAGGAAAATCAGAAACCATTTTCACATTTAAGGTCACTGTGACCTTGACCTTTGACCTACATACCCAACAAATAATAGGCTTCTGTAACTCAATGAGAGCAATTATCCTATGAAGTTTGAAGACTCTAGGTCGAAAGGTAATGTAGTTTGCGACCGTAAACATAATGTGACAGACGGACAGACAGACTGACGGACATAGCAAAAACCAGAGGGGACCATAATAATCAAACAATTGTGTTTTTATTCTTGGACTCTGCAATGGAACCATTTTGCAAGAATAAGTTGATCTTGTCATAATCAACTGGTTGAAATCCAGAAAACCTTCATCTAGTGCGATTAAAATAAACTGCAAGAACTTGTTTCACAATCAATGTAAAATAAATGAGTGGAAACGCAACTATTAAACAACTGACAGAGACAAAACAAACATGCTACAGCCGTTGTTAACGGTTTATTTTAGGCTTGAATACTCATTGTTTAGTTTCAATTTTTGCAGTTTCCAAGGTCGATTGGTTTATTCTAGTATAGAGCAATTCTTTGAACCAGTGACTGTAAAACGCTGGAATTATGCATAGGACCTTATCATTATTATGCCATTTTTAAATACAATTTGAACATGAAAATGCAAATGATAATTCGTTTATCAAGAAGAAGTGTGCATCTCGAGCGTTGATAAAAACATTTTGACTTTTCCTTATTCCTTTTTTTTAAAGTAAGACCATTTTGCTGTAACCTACCAATCTGTTGTCAGATACTTCGTACTAACTGAGTGTTTCACAACATATGATTAAAAAATGAGAATAAAATATGTAAATGTATACGTTGAATATCTATTAATTGATATAATATCACAACGGTTGCCATACTGTCGGGGAGATATCTTATGTGATAGAATTAGCTTATTGATTTTCTATCAGATAAGGATAATTGAAACAATCAAGAAGAATGCACACTCAAATATCAAATAGTATCACGGTTGCAGCTTATCACGACGGAAAATCCAAAATAAACTAGCTTTTGAAACGATTTCTTCTTATGTGTGAGCAGGATATAAGCGCTTCCGCCTGTCAACTGAAATTTTACAGAACCTTATATCAGAAATAGCACAAAACCAATTTTTCTTCAATGTTAGCTACATTTTACGATAACTTTAGTAAAATTGTAGATCAAACTCATCACCTTTTTCTTGTTAAATAGGCTGCTCTTCTTGGCGTAAATCATCACATATAATAATAAAGAGTATATATATATATATATCATATTATCATAGTTTGTACAGAAATATGTAATTTTTATGCAGTGCTGGAGTCTGGTTTCTGTACCATGTCGCTTACTGCCTTTGAAAGCTTCGATTTGATATGCTTTATTTTTAAGTCAACTAACTTAGTCTTGTAAAGCAAACCGAGTGTAACGATTTTGCAATCAGAGGATAAAATAACCTGTCTGTCTCTTGCTAAATTACGCTAAAAATGGATGACTTGTTTTGAGGATAGAATGCTTTATAATAAACTTGTAATATTGATCACAAATCAAAGCCAAACCTTCAGAAGTATCGACAAATTGAAGTTATTGAATGCTTTCAGAAAACTGAAATGTAAGTTATATTTACATAATTATTTTGTTCTGTTTGTTTATCCGCCGTAGACATGAAATATCAATCACGTACTTATCAGGATCCCCATAAAGATGGAATGTGCTACAGAAATGAGAAAACATTACAAACATCAATTGTTTATAACTGTTTAAAAATGTTTACGATCTAACAAATATAAATGTATAGACGGTAACATTATGCATGACTATATTTTATTCACAGATCTGCCTGCATTTGTATCCTAAATTTATCAACAGTTGACCAGTTGAACTATATTTTGAGCACTGACTGAATTATTTTCAGAGCTCCAGCTTCTGGCGCATTTTTATTTTCATGTATTACATTTAGGTGTTTACGCACGTTCAGTAAAATTTAACAGACAATAGGAATACCGTATAAGTAAACAAAAGTTCTATGTTTAAGAAAACAAGACGTTTTGAAAATTAGGTAGAATATTAAGGTAGTCAAGATCTGTTTTGACATGCTGGCATTTGCTATTAAGACGTATAATTAATGCTATTTTTACACACATCACTATATCTTTTAAAAATACACAAAGCTCTTTTTGCAATGTATTTGTTTTTCTATTTTTTCTTCAAATTTTCAACACTTTAATCTTTCGGAGCATGTTATTTCCTAACTGTTCTTCACTTAAGATCACAAACGTTTTCTTCAACTCTTCAACTAAGCTAAATTCAAAATATGATCTTGATTTTGCATACAAAAACGAAATCTGACTTACAGAACCAGCATGGATTAAACTGAGACATTTTACAAGTAATGCAGCTAGAACAATCTTTTCAATATCAGTTTAGTAAAACAAATCCGAATTACCTGTCTGCTGCAGCCTATGTACTAAATTCCAAGTTTCCTTCAGATACTTTATATTTGTAAGGCTTAACTGATTTTAAACCCATTTCTCAAATGAATGCTGTGAAGTGGCACTGCCAGGAAATTCTGCCGTTAATATTATCAGCCTGTCTTACTGCACTTATTTCACCACTAACTTTATCAATATCGGTATTTCTTAGAATACGATATTGCACATGAGGAAGCTCCGTATACGACAAAAAAAACTTTTGGAATATATTTAACTATTAAAACAGAGAAGATTATGGTATTCCTTATGGACAACCATATATTCATGTTTAATCTGCTTGATTAATGTAAAATGTATGTTATGACAATAACACTTTTTTTCAGAAAATGTTTTTTCCCATTTCTGAGTAGATATAGCACTAAGTTTTGTCTTGTGTGGAACATAAATTTATCTTTCCGTTCGGGGTTTGGCTATTTAGTATCTTAATATAACTGTGTTACTAGTTTCTGACACTATACATATACAACTATTTATTATTGCTGTGCCTAGTACGAGATTTAGCAAATTAAATGAAAGATGCAATAATTTTACTTTCGCAGTCAAGAAAAAAGTTTGTCTCTTACTGAATTACCCCTAGTGATATGCGGGTTATGTGGCTGTTACAGATTTTTAAGTAACTAAGAGAATACTCACTTTGAAACAAAAATGATCAATAGATCAAAAACTTTTTTCAAAATCGAAATGTGACAGTAGTTTCATATTAATGGCGTATTGAATTTGACCTACAATCATGTTGTTCCATATTTTACGAAATAGATAATATTGGTGTAATGTCTTTTGATAGCAGGTGCTATCAGATAAGACGGGTATGGTCATTATTTGGGTACATACCGACCCTAATATCACCTGTTTTCTGAAAAAGGTTGTCTGATATTCTACTTAAAAATCATCAACGACGATACTGAAACTTTTAATTGATCAAAATCGGAAACATCTGTCATCTAATATTTTTTTAATTGGCTTTGAAGAAAAAGTACATTAAAATTCATACGAACATTATTCTCGTTACTATTTTGACGTCAGTCAGGGAAGGTTAAGACAAGTCTCCTATTCTAACCGACGAGCCAATTTTTGAATATGAATGACATATATGGAATTGAAATCGGGAAAGGAAAATAAACAGACTCCGACACTATGAAGTCAGTTTTTTTGTGTATGACACAGATTTCCTTTGAGCTGTTCGAAGTGCTGACGCACTTAAGTCCAGTATTCATAGATACGTTTTTTATGTCCAATGATATGTTGTCACTTGATGAACTGCAAAGACCAAATATATTTTCTAGTTCTTTGTGGGATTCATAGCAATCAGACGGCGCTGACCGAGCAGTTAGTTTTGAGGGTGTGGGTTAAACGTTTTGTCAGTTCAATATCAGGTAGGTGTTATCAAACAGCTAGTTGTCGCATCATTAATATATGATGAATCTATCAGATATTTTAAGCATGTTTTGGAAAAGTACGAGTAATTATAATCATGATAATATTAAATACAAACTATGAATCTAACTTTTGAGCATTTTTGGAACTATACGAGTAATTATAATATTAAATGCAAACTGAATTAATATACAAAGTGTCATGTTTTCTTCCACTACCATACTTTATATGTTTAATTATTAAACGTATAGGCTGACTTTTCTTTATTTCTGTTTGCAAATAAAAATGAAAAACTATCAAATGATTATAAGATGTGACCATTTTTCAATTCAGACTAGAACTATTTTGGCGATGTCGAGTGTAATCTTAATCAGATGATCCTGCATAAATACCACACAATCGTCTGCTATTATGTGTGGTAGTCGAAGACACAAGAAAACAGCTATTCACTATTTAAAAAGTGTTTAAAGCATGTATTCATACGGCATAAATATCGGTCTGAATCCAACCTGACAGCATATAATTTGTTCTTACTAAATATTGACCGAGGTTATTAAAAAAAATGAAATATTAAGCACACCTGGTATTGCATTTCTCAAACTCTCAGTAAGTTGCTTTGGATATGGAATGCTTCTATACACATAGCCAGATCCAACAAATTGTTTGTATAGTGTTACATGTAACTCTAAACAGCAATTAGTTTTCAATTTGCAGTAGACTACTTTTTATTTTGTTTATACATGAAGTATGATATATATGGTATGTAAAAACAGTCTGTACTAAGAACTTATTTCCCTTAATAAAATCTTATTTTTTAAACGTTATTTTATTTTACTATTAATTGCTTTCTGGTGCTTGTCTGAAGTATGCAAATTTCACCAAGCATAACCCTTGTGAAATAACCAATCTAACAGTCAAGAGGAACCATATACAAGGTTTTTTCACTATAATATTACCCTACAGAACTAGTTTTTTTTTGAGAGAATGTTTAATGAATAATGACATTTATGTAGTTCTCGTTCTCAGAAAGCATTTCAAAACTCAACAACCCAGGAAGTCATGAGAAAATAAAACAATTTAAGCTGATACATCGCACAGCGAAAATACGAATTTGCTTCCAAATTGGCTTTGTAACACCATCTGAAGGTATAATAAGCACTATTAAGGCATTTCAGACAAATAACTAGGCAATTTCTAACCTGTTTGCTACTGCTCATCGTCGGAAACCCACGTTCGATCCATTCCGTTTCACTCTATTTATCTACCGTGGGACAATTGGTTGGTAGAAATTTCGTACTTATGAATAATTCATTACCTACTTTCATTGGTTTCCGGAAGATTTGTCTTACGCAATCTCAGCCAATGAAAGTACTCGTTACAATTTGCCTTTCGCGCCCATGTTTAAATCTTGGGAAATACCTCTATTTTAAGTTACTTGTCATTATTCATACTCTTCACACTGAAGAGTATCTATTTGTATTGCGGAATCTCATTCGACGAGGAGTAACTTCCCTTTGCTAATAAATATTCATGAAAACGAATAATCTGCAGTCAATTATCCCACGGTACATAATGTAGTTGTGCGGAATATGTACCGGGGGTCACCGACGATGGCTACTGCTTTGACCTCAAGATTTCATTCGTACGCAGCACGATTGTAACGCATTGCTTAACGTATACAACTCTCCGCCATTTCGACGTAACAGTGGTTAAAGTTTGCGTTACAGAATTTCATTTAATATATTCCTTTAACTGAACCGTCATTAAGCCGGAAGTTTATTCTGTGGATAATTTCTTTTCCGACCCGATAAAGGGGGGTCGTATAAATTTTGCTTTATACGGCACATGCTACGTCATCACCGGTGACGTAAGGGCTACTTTTGTGTTTATAATCAGAATGAAGTGATTAAATGGTTGTTATTACAAACAGACTACTTGAATAAAAATTAAATATTTCAATATCTAGATCTTAAAATATAGCATGATCATTTAAGGAAAAAAATATCGAAATTTTGGAACTTATTTTTGTGTATATGTTCACCTGGCGGATAACCTTGACATTTGAAACACTTTAAAGATAGGTTTTCAATATCCTAGTAAATTATTTACAAATGCCAGCTGTGACAGGATAAATTGAATAATAGGTTAGTGTCTTAAATGAGAAAGTTTATCCGGCTCGGCTGCGGAATTTATCAGGTTCGCCTTCGGCTCACCCGATAAATTCCTACGCCTTGCCAGATAAACTTTCTCATATTAAGATACTTACCTATTATTCTCTATATTGCAGTATCCACACAACAGACGCAATAATAGCTTAAGGTGAGTATAATATTAATTATATCTATCTGGTTTTGAATGTAAAAATGCCAGTAGGTAGTAAGGTGATACCTTTTAAATCGATGTACCAGATTTAAGATTACAGAGCTTAAATATCATCTCTTCCAATATGGTAATTCAAATGGAAAAAGCACTGATGCAGAGAGTGTGAATGTTATAAATGACAAAATAAAATCATCTCAATTTTTATCATCTTCATATGGCCATTCTAGTAAAAAAAACAAACAAAAAAAAACAAACAAACAAACAAAAACAAGCTATTTGCGACGACAGCAAATACAAGTAACCTTAAATTATTATAATCCTCATCATCATAAAAATGCAGCACTGTGATCATAATTTCTGTCATTTCTGCAATAAAAACATTGCAGTGACGGTGACTCAAGATATCATCAACGGCTCAGTTGTTATCTTTGTCCTTAGATTGATTATATCTGAACCACCTCAACATCCATATATAAGGTCGCATTCAAACTAGAACTATAAATATGTTAAGAAACAAATATCTGAAATGTAAAATATATAAGTATCAACTAAACCTCTAAATACAATTAACATTTATATGAAATGTACACACAAAACACATTGCAAAGCATGCATAAAAATTCATCCTCTTAACATTTCTCTGATGAATTTACAAATGACTTAGTCATTAATTTCATCCTCAGAAGTAACACATGTTTTAATCCCCTAGCACCTTATTATAATACATCTGGTCTTCGGTAACATGTGTCAAGTGTGCCTGAAAATTTCAAGGAACAAGGAGATTATCTATCACGAGATACAAAAAAAAAATTATCAATAATAATTAAGAGTCAATAGATATCGTGAATAACTTCATTAAATTGAGGCAAAATATGCGTGCAAGCTAACATGAGGTACTATCAAAGGTTACATTACTGATTTTTCATGATTTGTCTAATGACCAGCTGGAGTTGTTATGTAGCTTAAGTACGTTTTGAATTTTATATGATCATGTAACTTTAGCCTTTCTCTGATATTTCTTCCAGCTGAATTATCTCGTTTGTCTTATCTATATTTATATAAGTGTACGTCATTTACATTTTAATTATATTTTAAACAAGGTTTAAGTTGCTTCGAAATTGATATTACAGTTTATGGTTTTCTGAACGTGCCTGTTGACCTCATATTAGTCACCTAAATTTACCTTTAGTCACTTTGATTATTTTTATTGGCATTTTTTTCCGGTCTGTATTTCTTAAGACTGGTTACGAGAACTGTTCCAGGAACATTGGAATTATTCGCTACGCGTCTCATTTAAAGTTTTACAAAATATGTGTGAGCTCTTCTCAATCATGTCTCTGTCGACTTTACAAGAGGTGCACATCTACTAAATTGCAGTATTTCCAAAATTCCATTTCTATAAATATCTATAAGCAGAACGAAACTGAATGGAAGAGAACCGGTTCATTCAAGAACAGAATCAAAACATTAAAGTTACGATGAACTGCGATTAAGATGCTATAAATTGTTTTGACAATGCCATTCAGCCGACTTGCAAAACAAATTTATTAAACAGGATTTCTGAGATTGATTTCAGAATTTACAGTACACAGCCTATGACCATATCAATTGCCTTGTCAGTATTTGAAACTAAGAATAATTTACAGAAAAAAACAAAAACGAATTAGTAAGTTAATTCTACTACAGCTCCTAGTGGCACAATGCTTTTGTTGTTTCATTGTCTCAACAAATCAATTTCACAGTCGGTCTAAACACAATATTTCTATTACAAAAATGTAAAGAAAGGTAGATTTGGATTTTCTAAAACCGGTTGAGGACCAAACTTAATAGAGTTAATTACCGAAAAAAATCGCTTTTTTAATACAGGCATCCTTCATTTTTTCATGATTAGTGTTTAGCACGATATATGAGATCTTAAATTAACATCTCATCTATTAGAAATGCTATTATACATCTAAGTGCAAAGGATTAACTCATGACCCTTGTATTACAGGTCTTTTGTGTAATTAGTGATATATTTATTCGCTCTTTGATAGGGCTCCTGGAATCAACTACCCTACATACTGCTTTGTCGCCTACAATTCCAGAATACTTCCACGACACTTCAGCAACTGGCCTTTTCTTTGTACTAATTACAAGTCACACTGCTGTCCAGATTTCTTTAGACATTGTCGCTAATGTTTTGTGCCAGAAAGAAATATAACAAAAGCACTGTTATATACAATTAACATTTCCCTGTTAATACAACTGAAGGGCACATATTATATTTATTTCTGATCACACAATTCTATTGAATTATATATCTGTCTTCATAATATCCCCATGTATAATCAATGAGAAATGAGGTTTAGCAAAAAGAAAAGGAAGCGAAGGAGGGGACGTGTAACTTTTCCAATTTAATAAGAGAATCGTTTCCTTGTTGCTTGCTTTCAAGATGTGGAACAGTGCTGTACTTCTCCAATATTCATGATACATGTATATGTTTTTTACTTTTACCTGGATGATACACATGATATGCAAGATGGTAGCAAATTGTCGATCTTATTAACGACTTAAAACTTGCATTCCCTTTTCATTGGTTATTTTAAATGGTGATGGTAAATTTAGACAGTTTCTTCTGCAGATAATTTCCCCTCCACTATTTGATAGAATGCCAAACTCGCAAGAATGATCAACATAGTTGTGTTACTAGGCACGAAGGTGGAAAAACAGGGAATAATAAGCAATTAACAGTTACGGCATTTTATTAATCTGATAAAAAACTAAAGTAGCCTGTGCAAACAACTAACCCCTCATTATTTGGCAGAAATTCTCCCCAAAGAATTGATTAAAGTCAGCAGTGTCATTTAATGTTTTGGCACATGTCAGTTGTCTGTTAGCAGTTTTACATTATTTTGTCATTTAGACTTTCATGCTGTATTTCTTAAAATTCTGATAATTTTTTATTTATAATCATGTTCAAATTCAAACAATTTCGGTGCCTGGGCACTTCATGTTTTTATTGTTAATGTGAAATTATACGTGTAGCACAACATGCACTAATGCATTTATAAACATTTACAACGTCAGAATTATATTCCAGGAAGTTGCAGACCTGTTACAAGGAACATCGTGTATAGCAGACATAAGATATTGAGATAAAACTAAACAGCTTTGACTATCATTGAGTCAAAAAGTCTTGTGTTCTTTGTTCAAATAAAACGTTATAAAGTTTATCCGTTGAGTATTAATGTTAAATTCACGAAAAAAACTCAAAATATAAACTTCTTAAGTAATTTTCCGAAAAGAAGTAAGCTAATAAAATCAACGAAATGAGATAATCAAACAATTTAGTTATTGTTCTTGAATTCTGCAATATTTGTTACTAATTACTTTCATGATATGAACATTTTACAGATTCTCTGATTGACAGACGTTAGTAGTAAATTTAATTGAAGAACTTGTTTCACAATCAATGTAAAATAATGAGTGGAAATTTAACTAAATTAAATAACAAACGACAGAAGAGAAAAAAGTACGCCAAAGCTGTTGTTTATATGTTGAGGTAGTGATGGTTATTTTTAGATCAAAACACTCATTGTTTACTTTCAACTTTTGCAGTTTTCAAGGTTGACTGGTTTATTCTGGTATAGAGCAGTTCAAGAACAAATGCCTCATAAATGCACCAATTATGCGTTGGACATAATCATTATTTTGTCATGTTGTAATTTTCATTTTGTCTGTTACTAAATACATTCGTGTAAATATTGGTGTGATGTACAGCAATTTTTAAAATTGCTAAACATTCAATAACTCAGAATAGGAATAACAATTAGAATGTCGACAATCAAATACGATGTCAGTTGGCGTTTAACAATGCCTGTCTATTTTCTAGAAAAAGAGGAAGAGCAAATGTATGAAATAGGTATTGTACATCTGAAAAAACTGAGTGCTTATTGCTGGCACAGTTACTGATCCAATATTCTCATGAAATACTTCCTTTTCTTTAGAAAACACTGGAAGTAAATTGTGTTAAAGCAACACAGCAGAGTCAAGGTAAAGACCAAGAAAGAAAGGTTTTGTAACATTTGGTGAATATTCCTATTAATGTTTCAGTACATTTGCTCAATGTCGCACCTCAATGCGTAAATAACAATGGTTATTTGCTTTTTGGTATAGCTTACTCTATGTGTTTCTTTTTCTTTATGACATGAAGTTTTGATAAATAGATCTGTCTAGTCCAAACGAAGGCGTTCATGCAGATGAAGTGTGCATTTGTAGGTTTAATAAAAGCATTTTGTCTCTCTTTATTCAGTTTTTCAAAAGTAAGAACATTTCGCTTGAACCTACAAATTTGTTGTCAAATGTTTCAAAATAACCGACAGCCTAACAATAAATAATTCGAAAATGAAAACAAAATATGTAAATAGTTACGTTGAACATCTATTAATTATTAATTGCCATATCATCGAGGAGATAATTAGCTTATTGTTTTTCTATCAGATAAGGATATTTAAAACAATCAAGAAGAACGCACATTCAAATATCAAAAATAATCTGTCTCACGACAGAAAATCCAGACAAACTAGCTATTGATCGAATTCATTTCAATTTTATTATGTATTAGCAAGAAATGAGCGCTTCTGCCTGTCAATTAAAATTTTACAGAACCTGATATCAGAAATAGCACAAAATCCATTTTTTAATAAATATTAAACTTGTCTTACCAAATAGACTGCAATTCTCGTCATAAATAAACATATTTCATACATCAAAGTTGGTTAGAGAAATAGATATATTGTTAGCGGTGATGGAGTCTAGCTTCAATACCATGTCGCTTACTGTCTATGACAAAGTAAGTTAAGATTTTATCACCTGTATTTGAAAATCAACTTTTTTAGTCTTGAATGTACAGAACTTATTTAAACCTAGTGTAAAAGTTTTGCATTAACTATCGTTATTTCACAATGTCCGTCTCTAACTGAATCACATCACGCAAATTACGGATGATTTGTTATCAGAATAGAATGCTTTATGATATTCTTGTTATACTGGTCTTTTTTTATGCACAAATCCTAAACAATTGAATGCTTTTAGAAAACTGTAAATTAAGTTTACATTTTTCGTTCTTTTGTTTATTACCTCGTAGACATAAAATAAACCATTAACGTACTTAGGATCCCCTAGAATGATGGAATGTGCTATAGGTATAAGAAACATCAGTTGTTTATAACAGTTAGAAAATGTTTTGGATCTAACTAGATGTAATAACATTTAGGTGATTACGCCTGTTCAATAAAATTTTACAGACAATAGGAATACTGTATAATTAATCAAGTTCTATGATAATGACAAAAAGGCCTTTCAAAAAGTAGGTAGAATGCTAAGGTACCAAAATCCTTTTTACATGCTGGCATTGGCTATTAAGACAAATAATTGATGTCACATAGAGCCAGTTTTGCCATGTTTTTTTTCTCGATTATCATGTTTTATTTCCTCAAAGTTTGCTTGTTTCTGATCACAAACGTAATCTATACTTACTTCATCAACTACGCTGAGTTCAATATATTTAGAAAAAACCAAAACATGTTTTAAAATAAACAAAGGTTCAAACCTCCACGGCGGATATTTTCAAAATTCGAAACAAATGCTTGGCAGTGTCTTTTTCTATATTGTAAGTTTATAAAAATATAATGCTTCTTTATCAGCAAAAGAGCATGTATGATTACAGAACCAACATGGATTAAACAGAGGAATTTACATAGAATCATGCTATATTCGTTCAACATCACTTAAGAAAAACAAACCCAAAATACCTGTCAGTTGCAGCCTTAGTACTAAATTCC
Organism: Cyclina sinensis; assembly: GCA_012932295.1. Lineage (NCBI taxonomy): Eukaryota > Metazoa > Mollusca > Bivalvia > Venerida > Veneridae > Cyclina > Cyclina sinensis. The sequence goes on along the minus strand of JAAONU010000018.1, from coordinate 27,145,281 downwards.
AAGATTCCTTCAGGCACTTTATATTCAGTGTAAGGCTTAACTGATTTTAAACCCATTTTCAAATGAATGTTGTGAAGTGGCACTGCCAGGAAATTCTACTAATTAATATTATCAGCTTGTCTTACTGCACTAACTTCACTACTGATTTTATCAATATGGGTATTTCTTAGAAAATGACATTCCGGGGTCCAGTCATTCCAGACAAAATACTTTTGGGATATATTTTAAAAATGTATGGTCTTATCTTAGAGTATTAAGGTATTCCTTACGAACATAATTACGTTGATAATCATATTCATGTATAATAAGTTCGATCTATGTAAAATATTTGTCATGACAATGACACCTTTGTTCTGATTTTTTTCCCGAATTTTCTTTCTAAATTTAACTTAATCCTGTCTTGTTTGGAATGTTATTATATCTTTCTGCTTGGGTTTTATGATATCTAAATTATTATTGCGTTATTACTGACACTGTACAAATTTCTAAGTATTTATTATACCCTTATTTCGTACTAGGTTAAGCAATCTAAATAACTAGTATGTCTCTTACTGAATTATCCTTGGTAATTTCTTGCTGTTGGAACACTATAAAATGAACTAATGTAAAGAAAGCGGGTTAATTGGGTGTTACAAACACGCTTTAACTAACTAAAAGAAAGAGATAGGTAAGACCACCCACTTAAAATCAAAGATGATAAAGATTTCAAGAATGTTTTTCAAAATGGAAAATGAAATGTGATAGTAGTTTCTAAATGATGACGTATTCTCACTGGCCTACTCTTACATTGTTTTATATTTAACAAAATAAAGAATATTAGTCCACAAGTGCTATCAGGGGTATGGTCGAAAAGGCAAGCATTTTTCGGAATCTATATGCAGAACCTAATATCATCTGTATTCTTTCGACGGTTTTCTAATATTCTACTTAAATCACG